>JABFEA020000021.1:4137033-4179523 GCA_019775915.2 Cyphomyrus plagiostoma | reverse complement strand
AGGTCATAGCTGCTTCTTGTTCCCACGCGTGAATCAGCCCCGTGCAGCTGTACAGTCGCAGCGCATCCGTCCACCAGTCCTGCATCCAACTGCCAGGCCCCTTTAATGAGCCGATGCTACTAATTAGCACTTTGCAATTAGACGCTGCGCATTGCGTCCGCAGCTGTATTAAAGGGGCAAGCGAGGGACGTGTTTAATTCAGCACGCGCTGCGGAGCATTTACTGCTGTGACTGCGGTAATGATTCTAGTCCAGAGAATTGCGTAAACTTGTTTTCGTGAATCTTGCAACTTTTTTGGCGATTTTTTTTCCCCATTTTTATTTATTTATTTATTCATTTTTAATTCTTTCCCCCGCGTCTGTGTGTGTGTGTGTGTGTTTTTTCTTCCCCCAGTACAAATGTATCATTAAAGCACCGAGGACCAGTGCTGTGCGCCGGGGGCCGTTTAGGATCCCAAAAGCAGCCCCCTCCCTCGCCAAAAATCAGTAGCGAGACACTTTCGTCTGATCTCTAATTTAAATAAAAAAACCTATTATACAGCAAAAAACGGGGCTGGGGGAATTCACACGGCGAATGCCTCCCACTCTCGCACCCGCTGCTAGCGAACAAATGTTATTTTAAGGAGGCAGGTTCGGGCTAATTTATGTGTGAGTAATTAAATCTCTCGTTGTTTGTGTCCTTCCGAGGCTCCGGCGGTAATCCTGGCAGGTCTCTGCGCCGTATCCACAGAAACGTGTGGTGATTCGGTCCCGCGAGACGCTGCATCCAACACGCAGAGGCTCAAATAACAGGGCGGAGGGATAAAGGCGCGAATCTGTCTGATCAGCACTACGCGAAGTTTGCATGAAGAGCCGAGTTCTTCTTAAAGTCCCTTTTCGTGGGGAATTGGGCGTGTGGGTGAACTTTGCGAGCATGAAACATGGATGCTCACCCTGACTGTATTTTTTTTTTACTTTCTTATTCAGGCTTTAATTATGTATATTTCTTAAATAATATAAAGGCTTGTGAATGTTCTATGTTTTTTTCCTCACTCGTATTTCTTGCACAGATGGAAAACTGACAGATTATTATTATTATTATTATTATTATTTCTTAACATCTAATTCCAGTAAGGTATGGGTGTGGGGTCTCTTAGTCTCCTGGGAATGGGGCACTGGGAAGGGAGCCCGTGTGATTTTTCTGTCTCTCTTCTGCCCACAGACTTCTCAGATGGAGAGGCGATCTATGCCGTCCATGGGCTACATCACGCATACAGTCAGCACCCCTAGTTTACATGGTAAATCGGTAAGTAGCTACCCCCCCCCCCCCCCACGGCTGAATCATGTGCAGCTGCTCGGTCCTGTAGGGGGTTTATGATAGGAGTGTCTTACCTGCGTGCATTATGTCTGTACAGGCATGGGTCTTTCAGCTTATGGGATCCGGACTGAATGCGTATGTCTCACACAGAGGACTGGTTCTGCTTGTACTGGTCCCACTTGTCTGGGGTGTTTACGTGGGAAGACCTCGCTCCACTGGGCTCTCTCGGGCCTGGGTTTCCCCATTGGTGCCCCCCCCCAAGTCTTGTCAAGGTCGCTCATTAAAACGTAAATATCAGGATCTGAACAAAGCATTCCTATTTTCGCCTCCCGCCCCCCGATCCCGCCATCCCCGCGCTTAGCCGGAGGAGCTTACCTTGCTCCTCATTCAGCTCAGGAGACACCAGGCCAAGATGGCGGGCCTGCGCAACAACACCACGCTGGCCCATCTGCAGCGGCACTGTGCCGTCTCCGGGCCCAGCCTCCAGGTCAGGCCCCGCCCCCCTAAGTGCATGGCGGTCATGCCTCGTATGAATCGAGCTTTGTTGTTGTGCACTGGCTGCTCGATCATCCCTGGACCAGCTTGGACTGCAGCATAGCACCCCAAGTGTTGCATTTTGTTTGTTTTTTACCGCTGGCTTCTTTGTGCTGCGTGTTTGCGTGTCATCAAGCCCTTCTGCCTACCTGTCCTGAGTGGTTGCTTAGTAACCATGGCACTCATGACGTCATCCATTGCATCAGGTGCATTAATCTCCCTGGATTGTTTGTGATCCAGGGTACACCTAAAGCACTTTCTCAGTTTCCCCCACATTCATGAACATCCTTGGGTTGGAACATCAGTAGATGAGTTTGACTGGTTTCTCCTTAGAACTGACCTGACGTTTGCATTTGTTCCCCCACAGTGAGTTTTAGGTTAATCTGCTGTAAGGGTTTAATTTACAAACACACAGAGTGATTGGTGAAACTTGTAAAGTGACTCAGAGGGGCTTTTGAAATGGCTGTGTCTGTACAATCGTGCCATTACTTCTGCCGGGTACATTTTATACACTGTGAGGCTCCAGCAGGAAACCTCTTTTATTCTTCATGGTTAGAGCGTGTGGCCAGAAAAGGCCAAATTCAGGGTAGTTCGTATTTCTTTTAATCCTAGCTTAATTACTAAATGAACATGACCATTTTAATGACCGTGAACCAAGGACCGCTTTTCTTTTGTGTATTCCTGGTCCTTGCAGTATGAATTTAAGGTTTGATACCCCCGTCGCTCCAGGTGGCGCTGTGATATCTCTCTGTGACATTTCATGTCATGTGACTTGTTTCTTCACTCCTCACTTGAAGGCTGATGATACTTACATGCAGCTGAAGAAGGACCTGGAATATCTAGACCTGAAGGTGGGAGCTGACCCTCGTCCAGGCCACTGGCCAGCAAGCTTCCCCCACTAACTCCCTTAACTGTCCACTTAGAGCTACCTCCCTTTCTCATTGTTAGTGTAGTTTAGTGTACATGTTTTTTTTAGCAAGCAGTAGAGCTTTTTCCATTACTGTGACTAACCAGTTCTTAACCTGTGGATAAAATCTGTCTCATACAGTGTGTGGAATTAAAGACCATCATGTATGGCGGGAATGCATTTTACTTCCAGTTGGAAATACTGTGTTGTGCAGCTGACTGTGTAAGGTGGAACGTTTCTTGATAGGGAGGTTCAGATGTAGTGGCAAGAGATGTGGGTCATTTCCTGATCTGCTGAAGGTACCAAGAATTGCATCCTTAATCACTGCAGAAAACCACACACTCTCAGAGAAAAAGGGTAAAAATTTGTACCTTTGTTTGTCACTGGGACTATACCTATTTAATTGCACCTTTTTAGGCACAGAAATTGATGGTGAGGAACATCCCAGACCTACAAACCGCATTAATGTACCATAACTGGTACAGAAATGTTACTCGGAGTCCATTTCTATACCTTAAAACAATTACCTACAGCTAAGGGAACAATTGGCAGACCTGTGACGATACAGCCCCAGTGACAAGCAAAGGTACAGGTTTTTACCCTTATACTGAGAGTGCAATCTCAAAGACAGTGGTACCAGTTTGTGCCTTTGCTTGTCACTGGAGCTGTACATTACATTTCTGTATATTTTAAGGTACGGAAATGGACTCCCCAAGGTACAAACAACATTAATGTACCCCCAATGGTACAAAAAACGTCCCTCATAGTCCATCTCTGTACAGGTACAATTTCCTACAGCTAAGGGTACAGCTGGCAGACCCTTGAGGGTACAGGCCCAGTGACAAGCACAGGTACAAATTAGTGCCCTTTTTTCTGAGAGAGCATAAACTCCAGGTGATTTCATTACTGAGAGATTCCTGTATGAAGAGGATTGGCAGAAGACTTTCTAAGAAATGTCTCTGCATGAAAACTTTCTCGTGGTCTTTTTGCCTGGGGCAGCTCCCTGATTTGGCTGTCTAATACCAGCTTTCTCCTTAAATGGGAGGTTTTGCAAATCTTTCTTCGGTTTTGCAGCAATGAGCTATTTTATATGCTGTGTGAAGATCTCAGTGTCCAAGTTGCTTGGTGTTTTGAGGTGCTTAATTGGGAAAGGGGAATTCACCGAAAGCCAAATTATTTTCATACATTGTTTCTTACATTCTCAGTAGCAGGATTCTACGTAAAATAAGATTTATTCCAATTTGGTGATTTCTGTCGTGAAGCTTTTGACTATTATGTATTGGAATGCAAAGGGTTTATGGAGAATTGGGAGCAAAAAACTAGACGCAGGTCAAGAGATGCTTTCTGCCTTTAAATGAAAGCTGTTTCCTTACACTCAGCTTTGAAAAACAAAAGTTTATCAACAGCCAGGAATATGAGGCAGATGGTGAGACAAATGATCATGAAAATATGGTCAATTTATAGGACAGGTTTTGCTGTATGGAGACAGATATATAAGTGTCTTTCTATTTGCACTTGAAGAGTAAGGAAAGTGTTGAACCATTGATCATCGTGATCAACAGTGTGTTACCAAATCCCACTCCAGGTTTCCATTCCTATTTGCGCATGTAGTTTATTTTTAACCAAGTGGGTGTGTTAAAATCTCTCTACAGTCACTCAAGCCTGTGTGGTGTGTCCTTACTGCAGCTCTGCATGTGTGCTGTGCGTCTGAATCGCTAGTGTATTGCATAGAGTTGTGTCTGTGTCACATATTGCAAGATTCTATACTCCATGACTGCAATCATGATGTCGGTCTTCTTCAATATATCCCAGTGAAAACATCTGGAACCATATATCACAAATTGAATGCTCTAAAATACATCCTTTTAAGCCACAAAGAATGTTATTACTGGGAATATTTGAAGGCGATTCACTGTGACATATGACTTTGTGTTGTGTCCAGATGACTGGTAAGTATGGGTACAGTTGTCAAAAAACCATAGCAACTGTACTAGGAGCTTTGTGATCCTGCGTCTTATTCAGTTTTGAGAAGTGTCAGGCTCTAATCCACTTAATTAAAAATGCTCTTTAATTTTAAATTTCAAACTTAAATGTAATTCTCATTTTGCCAAGTTGGCCCAGTCTTAAAGAAACTGTGTGTATGTGAAATGTATATTAAATTTGTTTATATATAAAATACATGTACAAAATGTACATCGAAAAGTTTAAGACTGATAGTACTGCACATATATGTTAAATCAAAAGTTAAATCAAATATTAACACCAAAGGGGGACTTGGGTGTTAGTTTCGCTGCCCTAACACTGCTGGCAAAGCTGCAGGTTTTCATTTGCAAGTATTTGTGTGTGATCGTTTGCTTTTGTTGTTGTGTTGTCCCAGGTGCCCGGATGCGAAATGTTAAAAGACAAAACAACGAAACCTGTAAAAATAGCCGAGAGCGATGTGGATGTAAGTACAGAAGTACACTCTTGGAGCAGGTCGTCACATGGTCCGAAATAAGCCATCCATCACTGTGCATTCCCTTTCTCTTTTCACAAATGGCCTTCACCAGAATACACATCTGAGACGTTTCACTCAGCATGTAAACAAAAGTCCTGAAACAAACAAGCAGTCGAACGGGGGCTGTGGGGAGCAGGAGACTCTGACATGCAGATTGGGGAGGCTATCGTCAAAGGCTTTTCAATCTAAAGGGAAAAATACTTGCAAGGGGTTTTCATATTTTGCGCTATTAAATTTTTCAGTTTGATATTCGTAACCCTTTATTTCTTTCTTTCTCGTAACGTGATCAGAAGTTGGACTTTTACTCAGCAACATTGTTGCAGTTTAACAATTTATAAGAATGCTCCATTTGTCAGAATGATGAATATTTGATATCATTAAAACAACAATATTACTGCAGTGAAGTAGAAAAAACAGCTTAATTATTAATTTAACAGAATGAAAAATAACTTTGGGAGTGGAGAAAAAATCACTATTTGTGAAAGTCTGTAAATAGGCAGTCAGCGCGAATGTTTTCTGTCTGCGACTTGGTTTTGTTTTTAAACATCTAACCCAGTTTTTAGACATAGACATGCTTTATGTTTCCATGGATGCGCAATCCTGCCATGGAACACAGATGTAGAATTCTATGAAAAGTTGTTTCTTAATATAGGTACTTCAATTATGTAAGTGTAATGTTGAGGCATTATGGTGGAGTGAATGACATTCAACAGGATCCTTCAGTAAGCGAACATGATGTATCTTAGAAGAGCCACATTTGGTGAAAACGAATATTCACCTCTGCAGGTGAAGCTGAGCAGGCTGTGTGAGCAGGACAAGATCCTTCAGGACCTGGAGACACGGATCCGGACGTTAAAGGAGGATAAGGTACTGATTGGTCAGGACTTAAAAAAAGATGTCGCCCTCTTTGATGATGCTGCTGGGTTTTCTCTTGGCTTAATGTGGCTTCGACGATAAGGTAGGAGGGTAACGGTGAGCCTCACACAGAGGATGAGAGTTATTGTGTCCATGGAAGGTGCCCGCATTGACTGTCCACTGGTGGCTCCCTCACAACAGGACAAGCTGGAGTCGGTACTGGACATGTCCCACCAGCAGATGGAGCAGTACCGCGACCAGCCAGCCCATACAGAGAAGATTGCTTACCAGCAGAGGCTGCTGCAAGAAGATGTGGTGCACATCAGGGCAGAGATCTCCCAGCTGTCCACGGTGAGCCCAGCCTAACCTAAGCTGGCCTTCAGTAGTACTCTGAGACCCTTGATATGTCAGTTGTCGTTATGATACATATGAACACCACTTTCCATTTCAATTCAAATTCAATTAGCTTTATTGGTAATCCACGACTGGACACTTGTGCCACGTGTACCCGATGACAAATAGCAAATAAAATTTCTAAATGAAATGGTGGGTACTTGAACGATTCAACAGTCCAGCACATTCATTGAGCAAGGTCTAAAAAACCCTTGTCCAGGAGATGGAGAATGCTTGGAATCATTACAGCCGGCTGGAAACAGACCTGGAGAAGTTAAGGGAGGCCTTGCAGGACCAGATGAACCGGGACATCCTATCACAGGTGAAGCCTGAGTCAGTAGTGGAGCTGTCAGCCCCCTCTCCACACTGTCATCTTTAACCAGTAGCTGTGCATCTTTTGTTCCTTCATCAATGTAGCAAGAGAAGGGTCAAATGAGGAAGGAGTTGTGGAGGATGGAGGATGTCATGGCGGGGCTGAGTTCCAGCAAGGCCAACTACAAGGTCACCATAGAGTCTATACAGAATCCAGGTGAGCGGGGCCTCCTCATCTAAAGTGTTGAGAGAGCGCCTCCTCCTGAGCTGCCACAGAACTGCAAGCATGCCTTTACATTTGTGTCTGCTGCCCTGCAGAGAGAAAACTCGTGCCTTCAGTGTCATCGTCCTTCGTGCCTTCGCTGTCCGGGAGCGTCTCCACGCCAGCTGTCAAGCCGCCCCAGCGAGGGCCCGCCCCTGATAGCCGGCCGGCGCAGCAGCCGACGTGGAGCCCCCCAGTGTACCAACAGCCTGCGCCAACGTGGGTGAGTGAGCAACAGTGAGGGCTGGCAAGCCTGGGCCACTGCATACTTACTGGGAGTGTGCCCCTGGATCTAGGTGGATGAGGACGTCCCTCCCAGACCCCCCCTGCCCTACCTGTACAGCCCTGATGAGCAGCCTCCCGTCGTGCCCCCCCTCCCCAAGGAGGCCTCGGTCATCCGACACACGTCCGTCCGGGGATTGAAGCGCCAATCCGACGAGAGGCGGCGAGACAGGGAGGTCGGTCCGTACATCAACGGAGACTACAAGGTGCGGATGCCAGCCGGTCGGCCATGGCGGGGCACGGCCCCCTCGGGGTGAGTCGCGGTGCCCCGAGGGCCAGCATAGGTCCTGAGCCCTTATGCCTTTGCTCTCCCAGGGGGATATCCGGCCGTACCTAAGTGAGCCGGACCTGCTGGGGTTGGGAGAACCGGACTTGAGCTACGAGGCGCTGGAGCCGGATGCCGGCTACCAGACGTTACCGAGCAAAGGTAAGCTGCCGGCCCCCCCTGGCAAAAGCACTCCAATTCAGACTCAGACTAGCGAGTATGACACAAGCTACAGCTCTCCAGGGCTTTAAAGCACCCCGTGCTCCCAGCAGATGCTACAAAGGCTGGGACACTTCATGTTGTCTGGGTGTCCTTTTCAGGCCCCACCGGCTCCAATTCAAGGTTGGACCCCGCCTCTTTGGTGGTGCTTCGAAGGGGATCGCCGGCATCTGGCCTGAAGGTGAGCGTCTGCCGCCTGCTCCCCTGGCCGCCTGGTGACAGTGTTGCCGGCAGCAGCCCCGCTTTTGCATGCCACCAGAGCGGCTGTGATGAGGTGCCGTGTTTGGTGCAGATGGGCTAAACACTCACACGCACACGGAGACGGGGCCCCGGGATGTGCGGGTGCAGGGTGCTCTGTGTGCCCCCCTTACATCACATTCCCATGAGAAATGGCAGAACTCAGATTAACCTGTGGCACTTCTTTTTTCTTTTCCCTTTTTGCTTTCTTTTTCTTTCTCTTTTTCTATCCTCATTCTCAACTCTTTTTTTTTTTCCTTTCATCCTCTCATTTTTACACATCTCTCCTTCCCTACATATCCTCTCTCCTTTCCTTCTTTCCTTCATTTTAACGTTCTCTCTCCCTGTCTTTCTTCCTCTTCTTTCCCCTAATTCTCACACCCTTCCACCCCCTTCTCACCTCTCTCCTCCCGTTTCCTCCGCGTATCATACACTTTCTCACCCCCACCGTTCCCCTGTCATTCTCTCTCCCTCTCTTCCCCTTGTCACACACTCCCCCCTCATTCTTGCCCACCCCCTCTCCCGTCCCCCCAGGAGAGACCGAAGAGTGCCCTGGAGCGGCTGTACTCCGAGGAGCCTCGGTGTGGGGTCCGCATGAGTGCCGACGAGCAGGTGGAACGCATGAAGAGGCACCAGAAAGCGCTGGTGCGAGACCGCAAGCGCACACTGAGCCAGGGGGAACGCCAGGGGGGCGGAACCCGGGCCTCCTCCTCTTCGTGCCCCCGGCCCCTCTCTGCCGACCTGGGCTCAGTACGTTTTAAGTGCTGGCGCACGATGACTAACCCCGCCCCCGACGCCTGCCTGCCCGCCCAACCCCGCACCCCCCCAGAGCGGCTCTCGAGCTTCCCCGCAGAATTGTTAATTCCACACGCTAATTGCTGAAGTGTCACAGTAGTTCGGTGTCACTGGAGGGGGGTGGGGGGGCGCATCCTATGGGGCCTCTAACCTTTGAATGTATTTCTGTGGGGGGGGGGGGGGCTTGGATTTGTGTGTCTACTGAAGGAACCTAAAGCTCATACAGCTACTCAGCAGTATTCAGACGGCATTTGTAAAGCTATCTTTTATATACCTTTTGATATACAGCACAAAGTGTTCTTTTCAGACCCGAAGTCTGTTGCATTTTTGTTTTGTTCACGCCAAAGCGTTGTTATCCTCCAGCCTAATGCAGTAATGCCATATCAGAGGCAGCCTTGGCCCACATTTCTCACCCATCGATCCAATGTAAACCAGCTGCATCAAATCCCATTCGGGAAGCCTGGTGCTCAAACTCCATGAAATCCGTGTTCATATACAGCTCTGGGAAAAAAATGAAAATTTTTAGTTTGTTATTTCTCAATTTATGGATATGTTTCTGTGTAATATATAAATTTTTTTTGCAAACTCCAACCTGGTTCTTCCCTGCTTCTCATTGATGAAGGGCTTCTTCCTTTATGGGACTTCAGTCCTGCTTCTAGGAGCCTGATACACACTGTCCTAGCAGTGCACTTCACACCTGCACTTAAATGTTTCCCATTCCTTTTGATTTCATTTGTCATCCTCTAATTCATGAGGCACTTTACCTCGCTAGTTTTTTGGTCGCACCCAGTGTCTCCTGCTTCACATTAGAAACTTTGAGCCTTGAAGCAGCCTCCCATTCAGTGCAGCTAAGCTTCTGCCAGCAGAACCACAATTAAACCAGGATTTAATGCATATTTTTTTAAAAACATGCAGTGGACTCTTCATTTTTTCCAGAACTGTATATATAGGCTCCATGGTGGCACCTGGATGTTCTTTGGCCTACTGGCCCGATCTGCTTCTGGTGGGTGAAGGCGGTTGAAGCTCGAGGGGGTGCTCTTTAGGGCAGACATCTTCTGGCACCACTAACTCTGGCCAGCTTCCACCATCATCTCCTCTTATGTTCTTCCCGATCCTCTCCTACACGCACAACTTTTTCTCCATCTCTGTCCAAACAATTTTGACCCCCCCCCCCCCCCCCCAACAAAACCAAGAAATCGCCCAAGCTCTATCTCCATCATTTTACTGGCTAATGTGGTGCCATTCGAGACATCACATGATAACCATGAAGTTCTGATAGGATCTTCTGCAAAACTAGGCCTTGTTGTGTCATTTGCTACTTCACAGTCAGAGGTGTTGGATTATAGTCCCATTGATTTACAACCGCATGATTTACTGTCTCAGATTCTAATTAAAAAAGCTGCTTATATGCTTCTAGCCAGCTGAAAATCGCATCGATTATGCATAATGACTAAGAGGTCATTATTTAGAAGGTCCATGTTTACAGTATTAATGCTCTGTTTGCATTTACTCCAAGTGTTTCTGCACAAGCTGTGTTTGCACCTTTTAGAGATCTTAAGGAATGACTTGTTCTGGCCATGCTTTCGGGAGATGTCGTTTTGGTACCAGTGGGGGGTGTCAGTGCGCCTAAGCATCTCGGCCCTTTTTGTTTGCCTGTATGGCCCGGTATCACGGGGAGGCAGAGCGGTCGATGGCTTACGGCTGTTCGAACATCTTAACGCACCTGACCTCACCTGTGTCGTTTGGTGGACCTCTCACTAACGACTAGGACTGTCTGGGGTGACCCCCCTCCCCCCCCCCCCCCAGCCTGAGCATTAACCGCACGTTTAACCTGCCAATGGAATATGGAAGGCACAAACTTGTTTTAATTTTTTTATGTAGATGTTTGCACTTAAGGAATAAATAAAGCACTTTGCTAATGAATAAACGCTGGCCGTGTTCTTTTCATTGCCGCCCTTCATACGAATATGTATTAACGATATTTCTGTAGTGTACACTTTCGTTACGTCCAGCTAGCGCAGTAGTGCCTGGAATGTTTCGTGTATTTTCCGGCCCTTCTGAAGCTCCCTTTGGAGTGACGCTCAAGAGCTTGAATGCCTGAGAGCCTGATCCTCCACCCCACCAGTGTCCGTCCCATTGAGCCATTTTTTTTCTATGTCTGAACATTTCGGAATGCGTGTGTGTAGTATGTATGCTGAGCTCTCTGTCAGCATGTACATTTCATGTACGTTTTGTTGTAGTCTGGTGAGGCTAATTCACAGCCTGATTTGTCATTTGGATGGATTTGTGAGGTTATCAATAATCATCCCATAATGCATCCTCTTAAATGGAAAACAGGATCTTCTTCGGGAAAACCATGAGACTGATTTTGATTCCGTAGATATTTGCGGTGTTGGGCATTTCAGGTCTAGAAGTTATCTAGACCAAGATTTTGTTTCTACCAACCACCTACTTTGTAGCTGGTGGATCTGAAATGCCCAACACCACAAATATCTGTCTGTATGTATAAGTACTATACTGCACAGCATTCCTTAGTGTTAAAGAATGTAGTTGGTATACTTTTATATTGGCTCATTCTCCCAACATGCATGATTCAATCCTGTCAGTCATACACCTCTATGCATGTGCATGCAGTCTTCCTGAGTTGTGCAACTGACATACAGCTGAAGTGTCAAGACAGCAGCGGGGGTGTCAGAGTGAACCCCCTTCAGCACCCACAGACTGGGGGGGGGTTGTCTGTGTACCGCTGACCGCGGCCCTGCGTCTTGCGCCTTGAATTGGGTGCTGGGTGCTGCTTTCTCCGCCTGACCGTTCTGACTGGTCACACAGCCACTTTCCACACTGTTTCTGCTCTGCCTGCTGGGTGCTGGGACTCTTCCAGATGGAATGGGTGTATATATGTAACGCCCCTCTGTGGGTCTGCTTTTCAGCTTCTCCAGTCCAGCCACAGCTGAGCGGGATCGACCAAAGAAACTGGGACATGAATCATAGCCAGAAAAGACTTAGTCCATTAACCATCAGACTGAAGACAAACATGAAGCGACTGTCCAATGTAGCATTGACACTCCTTGAATTAAGATATTAATTGCCGAGCTCTGTTGTGAGGGACTCAGTCTGGACACATCTGAGGAGAGGCTGGAGAAGGTCAGGTGTAGGTGAAGTAACTGTGCTGTATCTGCCTGCCCTGTCCCAGTGGAGACGGGAGCAGGAGTTCGACTTGCAGTTGCTGGACCGGGCGGTGCAAGGTGAGGAGCAGCACCCCGAGGACCAGGAGCGCCAGCGCTCGCATTCAGATGAGTGGCTGGTCGTGAAGGCCAAGCCCTCGCGGGAGCCAGACCAGGAGCCTCTGGACTACAGTCTTGACCTCACCCGTGAGGTATGGACCGTCACCCTGGTATGAACATGGCGGGTTTCCCTGCTCAAGAGTATCTCGCATGTACCATTTTAAAAACATTTTTTTTATGTTTCATTGTGGTTGACTTTATTGTGGCTGAAGAACCTGCGATGTGAATAAATAAGAACAAATTGTTTGGAAGAAGAACTTCCAGATGTAATGTAGCATGTAAGGTGATAACTTTAGTGGTGAGCTGCTGACCCAGAGCCCCATCCCTGCAGCTCTCCAAGCCGCAGAAGGTGTCCATCCCAGAGCGCTACGTGGACTCAGATCCAGAGGAGCCACTGAGCCCACAGGAGAAGGAGGCTCGTAACCGCAAAGTTGAGCGCATCAAGAGCATCCTGGCTAAATCCAGGTAGCCAGGTCCCCTGTCCTTCACACTTCAGTATATGAGAAACTTATTGTTGAACAAGTCTACCGGATGTATGATCACACACACACCATATATATATGATGTTTAAATGATCTTCAAGTTGTGTAAAAACTTTGATGTGTCTGTCAATGTATGTTAAAAACTCAGCCATTTCCAAGTTTACAAAGTTATCCCACTATTTGCAGAAACCATGCAATGTACCCCTATAGTTTTTGACTCAGCCACTAGGACACCTTAACCTGTTGACTTTTTCCCACAAATTTAATTAAATAAATGGGCTGGTGGTGAAATTTAGTGAATACATGGAATGGCTGAGGTGCTTCTGAGGAGAGGTTAGTTTTTTATTGTATTACTGTAAATTTGCATATGTTCTAATGTTAAACTTAATTTTTCTGAGCGAATATACACTTAGTACCCAGATAAATAGCTTTAATCACTTCCTTTGGCTGCCTAAGACTTTTTCACAGCACCACATATTCCGTCATACCATCCTTGGCTTTGTTCATCTGCAAATCCGTCAGACTGCGCCTGTCTGCCTGTCTCTCCCTTCGCAGTCTTCAGAAACTCCAGCCGCCGATCGCACCGCTGAGGCCGGACTTCGTGGACATGGACCAAGCCTTGCAGGAGCAGGAGCGCATAATCACCATCTCCTACACACTGGCGTCAGAGGCCTCGCAGAAGAGCAAGGAGGTGGCAGGTGAGGTGCCACCATCGCTCCACCATGTCGCCACTGGCCCCACTGTCTATATTTCTCTTACTAAGACGCTAAAAGCACGAAATGGCAGCCCCCCCCAGCACTCACTGAGAGATCAGACAGGAGCGCTGTAATTTACACAAGACTTTCCTGATTCGGCGCAAACATGAGCTTCCATTAAAAGCCAGAGTTGTCACCCTTTAACTGTGGTACACATGTTGATGTCTTTCTTTGTCATTGATGTTACTGTAATGACAGGTTCTTCGGTTCTTTTTTCTGTCCCCTTATACACATACATCTAGTTGGTTCTTGGGCAAAAAATCCCTTTCATTTGGCTCTGTTGATGAGGCAGGACACTGGGATTCTGAGCAAAAATGTTTAAGGCTTTCATGACCTGCTTCTGTCGGCGGCATCTCTGTGTGGTTATGCTTTGTGTGGTTTTCTGTAGTTACACTGTGAAAGTTAAATGGGGATTATACAGCATGACCTCTTACAAGAGACTGAGAAACACTTTCAGCTGTGGACGTCATTCTGAGACGTTTCAGTTACTTGTGTTGCTACTATGAATTGTGGATCCTCAATACCTATGATCAGTAATTTTACTAGAATTTGCTTAAAATCTATGCTAAAATGGAATATGACTAACGGTGATTCCTTTATTATTCCACCTGTGTTTACTGTTTGTTCATTATAATTTAATAATGGACCGAATTGAGCATGTTATCAAGAGGTCAGGTTTTATTTTACAGTTCACTTCACACCACAAGGAAGCAGAGCCACGTGTAGACTAACAGTCCTGGATCATTCAAAGAACTCTGTCCCAGATCAAATAAGCACCTTTATATAGTTAAAAAAAAAAATGTAATCACAAAGTATAAAGTAAGGTTTAAGCACCTCACTGTAATACTACGTAAATTAAATTGATTGATCAATAAAAGTCATAGTCGTGAGTCGTGAAAAACATCAAGTTTTATGGCCTTTGAAATTCTGATTTTCACACTGATCCTTAATGGTAGCGACTACCGGAGCTGCTGCATACTGATTCTCGCTCGGTCCCAGCTGTAAATACTCTTTTGACACTTGTAAGTCTTGCCTCTCTTCACGCTGACAGCTATGAACCGCAGGTGTGATAAATACAGCTTCATGTCCTTTCAAGAACGCTGGCTGGAGAACAAAGGCCCGGTGCGGCAGGACGGCTCGTCAGGATCCCCGTCTCCTACCGGCCGCACGTCGCTCCCGATTAGCGCCGCCCTCGTGCGTAAAGACGCGTCTAACCGCACGGCGCGTCTGATCTTTCAGATGGGAGGAATCTCACGAAGAGGCCGTTTTCAGAAGCGATCGATGACCCAGTTAAATTCTGCGCGGGCCGGGCTCGAGGTCCCACGCCGGCTCTTTGAACACACTTGTGAACCGGCATGAAAGCGTTCCTGAACCTTTTTCATCTTCGCTCGTGCAAGATAGGTGGAGGCCCCTCTCTCCCTGGCCGAGAGCAGCCCAGCGAATGGCAGCGGCGGCGTTCAGTTCACCTCTTCCCCTTCGCGTTTAAAGTCCGATTTACCTGAAGATACCTGGAGGTGGTATTTTGAGTTCAACCTAGCCCCCTGGAGGATGTTTCCAAGCATTGCAGGTGGATGTAATGCGAGATTGCAGAGGTGTCTGTCAGGGGGCCGTCTAGGGAAGTGGGCGCTGTTGTGACCACAGCGCAGCATTCAGTAGCTACCAGGGAAAGGCAGTAACAGATTAAATACACGGTACCTGCCGTTAGCCTGGCATTTAGTGGCGGAGGTGGCGGGGGGAATATAAACTGCGGGGTGGGACAGGTGCAGCCGTCCCACTAACGGAGCCCTGTTTCTGTATGTGCCCCCCCCTCCCCCCATCCAGTGCCACAGCAGCTGTGCAGTTCCTCAGCCCCCCTTCCTGGTTCTGCCACGCAAACGGCGCGACCCCCCCTAAGCAATGGATTTCACTACACGTTTGTCTGATAGAGAACAAACAAAGTAAGCCGTGTTTAACACAGCAAATGTGCTTGGAGCTTCGCTAATCGTCCCAACATTGTTGGGTGGGGGGTGGGGGGGGGGGCTTTGCACCTCACCGCTGGCATGCTCATTGCACAGTCGGCATCCTTACAGGTGGGTGTAGGCGAACTTGGCACAGGCGCTCACCATCCCACCATTACTTCTCAGTTAATGAGGCAGTGTGAATTGTGTGCAAATTGATTCTGAGCCAGCTTGGGGGGGGGGGGGGCAAACAAAAACTAAGCGAGAGGGTGAGGAAGACAACAAACACGATAAACATGGTGCATTGTGTCTAATTAAGAAAAAGCAGGTCTCCCTTGCTTCCATGCCTTGGTGGCACAGCTGTGCTCCAGAACGCCAATTAGGCTGCCATCTGTAAGCGAGAACGGCTCCTCCCATGGAGTGCTGAAGGCAGCCACGATTGGCTGAGCCGTGCCATGCCGTCCAATTGGATAACAGAACTGCGCAGTGCTGTCTGGTTGCATGTTAAACTTCACCCATGCCACCTCCAGCTGCTTGCTGAACCGCACTCCTGTCCTTCCTGGGCCGGGGGCTGGCCACGAGGGGGTTCGAGGGTCCCCCGTTCCAGATGATGTCATCATCTGCGCAGCAACACGGTCCATGTCGTACAAACTCATGTTGCTATACAGCGGTACATGTGTGGGTCCCGTCCCATCATGTTCTGGTATCGCTAGCCCATTGCCAGCTCCCACTGCCATTCATCTCAGTGAAAACCCCCCCACCCCACCCCGCATCTGTATGCCGGGCTGGAATGACCGTGCCGCATGCTGATGTTGGTGTGCCATGGGTCAAAGGAAGCTATACCAAGCATATACCCCAACGTCAAAATGTCAAAAAAATCATCTGATGCCACCTGCTTTAGAGAATCAGATGTTCTGATGAAGCTGGTCAGCCCATGTCCCAGCTTCACGTGGGCTCTCTATCAGCTACGATCCCTTTCATCACCAGAGGTCTGTAGTTCAGGTCTAGAGAGTAAAAATCCAGATCCAGATTTTGTTTCACCCAACTTGTTGAGCATGAAAAGTCAGTCATAGAGTGCTCATCTGATTGGTTGAAACAAAATCTTGGTCTGGATTTTGAACTCTCTGGACCTGAATTACTCACTTCTGGTCGTGACCCTAAGGGGGCAGCCAGCAGTTTCCCGCGTTGTCCTTCCTTTGATGAATGTGGAGGGGAGAAAGCGTTCTGATTACGGGCTGTAGTGTTTAACTGGCTCCTCTCTTTGCTGTGATTCGCCGTGCAGAGAGGCGGAGTGGCGGGGGCGTGTACCTGTCAGCGCTCTATTAAGGTACCCCTCCATTTTTTTTGTCGGCGTCTCTGCTCAGTGCTGTGTTTTGTTGTTGTGCTGATGTCTTTCTCATCTCATTTTTCCCCACCGATATCATATTTCTGTGTCTGGCTCCTTATAAAGTGAAAGACTTATAAAATGAAATTCTTATGTTGAAATTTAAAAATGGGAAATACTTCTAAAACATATCTTGTTGTGTGTGTAACCTTCGTGTGCCTTTTGTAGGTCCTTATTTCTTGGATATTATTGTGTAGCTTTTCCACAGTCGGGAACAAGCAGCGTGATGCCGCAGTTATGATGAGCACAGTAATAGGCATGAATGATCAGATGGGCAATCGAGGAACAAAGCCCTGACATATTGTGTGTGAAGCACAGCAGAACCTGACAGATCTGATCGTAATGTCGGACTGCCAAGTTTCATGGTACCTCTTACATTGCATACTCTTCGGGTTTCTCTAGCAACTTTTAACAGGGGAAAATTCCTTTCGCATTTTTAGATCTTGGTCATCTATTATCAGTTTACATTGTGTTTCCAACATCGTTCATATTACATCCGAGCAATTCCCCCCCCCCCCCCCCCATATATCCATGAGTCTTCCATGATGTCTGTGTGCTGTTGACAGGGCCCGTCTGACCTTTACCCTCTCAAACTGCTTCCCTTCCAGCCAAAGCCGTGTCAGAACACTGAGGTGCTACCACACGGGGACCGGACGTGATGACCTGGACTCAAGAAGTCAGAAGAGCTGTGTCGGGCTGCAGCATTAAATCACCTGTAACATAGATCCTTTATTGCAGAGCACTGAGAGATGAATATAAGACTAGTTTTTGTAACACTTTTTAAATAAAAAAAGAAAAGGGAAAAACAAGCTGAAATTAAATATTTTGTAAAGGAGATCCATGGAGTGGAGGCCGCTGTGAATGTATTACTGTCAACATTAATCTGTTTCATACTTAATATTGCACTTCTAACATAAGCTGTATTGTAGTGAAGATTTGAAACACACCATCGCCTCTCGTTATATGGAAAGAAATTTACCGAAAAATCCAAGGGAATTCTAAGGCGGAATTATTCTGGTGAGCTCGCCGGGAAATTGGAAAAAAATGCATATATTTCATCATTTCTTCATTTCTATAAATGAGTATTCATAAAGTGAAAAGAGTAAAATATTTTTGTTTGACCCAGCACTGCCAGTTAAAGCACCATCTTAGCTTGCTAAATGAATTTTATTTTTGCTAACAACACTGGGATAAAAATATATATATATATAAATAGTAAAAAATAACTTAATTTTTAGGAAAAATTTCTGGAAGGAAATGCAATGGAAAATGGGTTCATAAAATGCAATTTATTAAAAACTGTAAATTGTAAAGATATTAATCGGATATTTTTTGCCTCATTAAATATTTTGTCATACTGTTAAATCCAAATGTATAATAACATCTCTTGCCTTGTAGTGGAATACAGGAGTCTCATGAAAAAGCTGTCTTCAGATATGGTTTCACATCTAAGAGTCATTTGTATACAATTTCATGTATACAGGTAACCAATAAAGATATAAACGTTTGGAAAATGCATTTTCTGAGGAAAGAAAAGTGGTGGATATAACCTGGGGCTTCTTCATTTTGTTGGACCTTATTGAGTAGAGACTAGATGATTGTTTTAATCACATGACTCCCGTGTAATCTGGCAAGAACAGGATTTTCATTTCAAAACCGCCATAAAAATGTTCAGCATTCCTTACATCAGGGGTTCTCTTTTTTTTGGGGGGGGGGCTTTGGACTCCTTTGGGTGTCTAGTGGTGTCTATGGACCCCTTATCAGAATGTGTTTGAATGCACAAAATCAATGATATTTACATTCATAGTTGAAGAAAATGCTATTTATCAATCCAAGTTCATGAACCCCTAAGAGGAGTTCAGGTTAAGAATACCTGTCTTATTCTGATTATAAAATTGTCCATTTTGTGTTCAACTTGAATTTTAATTGATGTGCGCATACATATAACTTTTTATAAATTACAATTGCTCAGTATTATTGTGTTGAATTAGGATTTATCTGAATCATGAAGAATGTGGTTTTTTTTGTTACCTCCGGTTTAGGTATGAAGTTCTGCTTTGTTGTGTTAAATGTCAAAAGCTCAGCATGCATTGGTTTCACGATCAAGGACATGGGTCCTGAGGTCCAGATAAAATCTTAGTTTTGAATCCAAAAGGATCCTACTGATTACAGTTGGCATTATGCAAACTTAACTGATTGGCTGGATGATCTTGATTTTTTTTTTTTTAAAAAAAAGATTGCCTTTTCATTTAACCGTTTCTTCTACTAACTAGGTATAAAGGGAGTGTACAAATGTCCACATCATAGTTCCAAGGATTCCCTTTGAACATTTTATCGACTGCCCTGACCTCTATACACTTCATTCTATTATTTGAAAAGGGATTCTAACTTTAGCAGACTCAGACCAACAGAGGTGAACTTTCAATACAAAAAGGTAGCAGGGAAAAACTTTGAGGCACTTCTTAAGTTCAAAGGCTTTTCATTTAAAAGAGCATTTTTAATTTTTTGTATCTATATTCTCCTCTGTGAAGGTAAGTTGTGATCATGTGTTGGTATATTTACAGGAATTTCTAGCCACCTTGTTTTTCCTTTTCACTGATCAGATTGTAACTCACACAGTACTGATATCTTAACCTCATTTCCTCCAACAGCCATTGTAGGAATACATTGTCCTATTCATCGCACAACTAAATAATTGTTAGCATTTAGATATAAGCTGGAGTGATTTCTTTGCAATTTGTGTATGTAAATGCAAGGCACATGAGAGTTTGGAAATCATACATAATTTCAACAGTGCTACCGGCATTTAAAGAAGGGGAAAAAATGATCACAGCTCAGCATAATTTCATTGGTCAAGGGCAAATTTAGCTCCTCCAATCAGCACGCTCCCTGACTTCTCTGGGTAACATCTTAAGTCATTCCAGTACCACCAAGGTACATCAAAGTCAACCACTCGTGTGCTTATTGCCCATTAACTGTATTAGCAGTGGCTGAGTTTGCATAATCTGACATGACGGGAGCTGAATGCAGATGTGGCCCAAAGGATGTGACCACACCACCCCCCCAAACCCCAAGTGAAATCTTATTACAGTAGAATATAAGACATGAGGACCTTGCTGCAGGAAATACCTACATACCTACATGTCTCTGACACCAGTGGACAAAGTGACCCAAGTTAGGGCAACTGCATCCTCTCTTCTGCTCATTTTGCAATAAATGAGGGTTGGTCTTCTCCCTGTAGAAATCCACCAGGGATTTCCCACAGAGAGCCGTGCTTTTCCATTTTTATTGATATTCAGCTGGTGCTCCATACATTTGTTATTCTCCACTCTGGACTTCAAAGAGAATTTAAAAGGCATATTATGCTAATTCCACCCTGTTCCGTTAAATGCAATGGATACCAAGCATATTAATCCATTACAAAATATTCCTCACTTGTTTTCAGAGAAAGGTTTAAAAATAAGTTGCAAAAAAAGTTTTAAAAAAACTATTAAGCAGTTTTCCCCTTTTTGAGATCCAGGCCACAATAGTTTGGAAAAAGGGAAGTTACTTTCCAAAGTACAGGCAAGCTTTACTCTTTATTGGAACAAGAACAATCAAACTGTATTTTACCTTAAATGAAAAAAGGGGGAAAAAAAACACTGTCATGGCCAAATCATTTGGTGAAACTGTCCGGACGAAAGAAATATACAAAATGAGTGGAGTGATTGAACCCCCCTCCCCACCTCTGTCCCTGAGTTAAGAGGGCTTCACAAATGCCATTTTGAAAACACGCTTCTGTTCCTCTTTTCTGCCATGTGTACAGTCCTGATTCTCCTCCTGCTCGCCAGCCTTTGATTCTGTCGATGGTTCCTCCTCTTTCGCTTCTTGGCTTTCTGTGGCCTGGGCCTCTGTGCTGTCTGTCCTCTCTTCGCCTTGTGTGATCTCTGCTGGTGAGCTGGACTATAAGTCACAGAGTCGAAGGAGACATAGAATTGGCATCAGTAGCTGTTGGTCGCTCTTACGGTCTGCATGTATGCTTTCCGTCCGCCCCCAGGACTGATCACCGCATGCAAGTATCCAAACACATGAATCCTTATACAGGGTGCTGCTGAGGAATGCAATCATTTTGGAGTAGGAGCTGAGCCCTGTGAAGTCTAAGGAACATTGGCAAGTAGCTCTGGAAAAGACAGGGGTCTACACTCAGTACAACAGCTGAGCTCATTCAGGGATAACCATAATAGCCCCCTTTGAATAGTTGGGTGTATATGACAACACACCTACAGTACTGACATTTGGAAAGTCTGTTCATGTCCACAAAAGAAATTAAATTTTGTTTAATGATTTTTGGCTCTTTCAAATAACTGGCCTGAGCAGTTCTGGTCACCGAAAGGCGATGAAACGTCAGAATTAATCCAGTCAAAGATTTTACTTCTACTTCCAAAAATGGCCAGAACATGACTCATAAGGTCATTTGTGTTCCTCTGCTGAGACAATTCAATTCCAGGTAATTTAGTTGTGAAAAACTGGCAGGGAGATCACAGGTGTGCGGGAACGGTAGTACAGCACAGGGCCCTGCAGCTTATATTTAAAATGAGTCTTGACAATAAACGCTCAGGGGGGGAGGCAAGGCCTGCAGCTCACAGAAGGCTCAGAGTTGGACATGAAACAGACAAGGAAAAAAATATTATATAAATTCACAGGGAGAAAAAAAAAAACAAATACTGTGAAAAGGCCCTTTGTTGTAAAATTACCCAGAAACCCCAGGTCATGGGTATTTTAGCCATCTTAAGGGAAAACGTGGGGTTGGCTAAGTGCCAGGCCAGGACTGAGCCATCCAGCTGAATGGTCCCCGGGTGCGACGCTTCCCGTACCTCGCTGAATCCCAGGCCACAGTGCCTCCTGTTCCTGCCTGACAGCTTCCCGTCCAGACCCTGCTGGTACTGTTGCTCCAACTCAGAGTTCATCTTCTTGTCCTCGGCCCCTAGTGGAGCAGTGTAAAGAGCACATCCCTTACCTACTGCATATGGAACTACAGAGGCGAATGCACCCAGGCAATGTGATGAATAAATCAAGGCGGCCACATCAACTGAACTTGTTTTTATTACAGATATTCAGAAGTCTAAAGCTAATATCCCCAAAATGGTAGATGTTATCAAAACATTCTATACACCTACTTGAAAAGCTAGATTTTAAACTGCATATCAACTCACTCAGAGCCAAAGACTTTATTGCAAATTACAGCAGAGACTGCCACCAAAGACGCACTGGGCCAAATTAAGCATTTATTACAACCTCTGGGTGTAGAGTTGGTAGACATCTTTAGGTGATTCAAAAATTTGTTTAAAGACCAAAATAGAAATATCATTGGTTTCTGTATGCTAGGAATAACTTTACTGATGTTGGGTTTTTGAACAAGGGATATTATCAGCTCTGTCAATGTATGGACAGCGAGAAAGGCTGTTCACCTGTCCTGAAGTTTGAAGTTGACTTGTGATCTCCAATGACGAGGCGCCCGGTGTGCTCTTTCTAGTGGAAAAATTAACCCACATTTGTAAATAAAAAAAATGAGTGTCACTGACAAAGGGTACCGCGCATATTCAGTAGCCTTCCTGAACTTCCTCAGCATGAATACAATACAGCAAGCAAGCAAATAGGTTCTTATGTGTAAAAATGAGTGTCACTGACAAAGGGTACAGCGCATATTCAGTAGCCTTCCTGAACTTCCTCAGCATTAATATAATACAGCAAGCAAGCAAATAGGTTCTTATGTGTACACGTGTGGAAAACGACATTTAATGTTACAATTAAAACACCATTCTTTTTTTGCATATAATTGGAAGGAATTTACAATACACACAGCGACTTAAGCTTTTGTACAAATAAGTGAAGCGGATGGCCTTGGGTTAATTATGAGATGCAATAATTAACTTTATCCTTAGCGGAACCTTTCATAGAAGGGCAAATCAAAGCAGAGTCTCAAGGCTGTGAGGGTACGGTGGTAAACATGCTGCGTATGCGAATGTTACAATGAAACATTGATGAGTTCACTTAATGAGATCTCCATCAGCCCTCAGCCATGGCAATTTAAGATCATGCCCAGGATCATGGCAGGTTGGTTAAGTTAACTTAAGTTAAGTTTGCATGGCGGGGGGGGGGGGCAACTAATAACAGAATCACGTCAGAGGCAGCAGTCACGGCGTACCTTGCCAGCGCCCATCAGCCGCAGAAACTTCTGTTTCCTCTCGTCGTTGCCCAGATCCGCCGATTCCCACGCAGAGGACGCCTGCATTACGGGAAACGGGAACACGATGCATGCATCCCTTTGGTTAAAGCTTTAACTGAACACAGTCAAACAGCTGCACTAGTTACCTAAGCAGCGACCTGACACAAGATATCACTCCCCTCTGGGTAATCACACTAGTCGTATTAACGCTAGTTATAACAGCATTATATTTAAGTAAACCACATCAGACAATGAAGTGCGGATTTAACGTTACTGGGCCACTTCATGTATAGTAAGTGGCCTGTTGTAAATTTAAAAAAAAAATCACCGCCTGCCTATGAAAGGAGCCGTGAGGCCTGCTAGGTGGCTAACGCCAATTACTAAGCTAGCTACAATTTGACCAGTTTATGAAAGCGCGCGTATTGGGCGAGGCATTACTTCGTGCGGCTCAGCCGGCCTTTTCGTCCCATGCGGATGATCCCCTGCAGAGCTCATGTCGGGTCCCGAGTTTACCCTCACCCGGACACCCTTATCAATCTATACACTTTCTTGCTGCTTGGGCTCCGTGGAGAAATTAGCCGCGGGCTGCATTATGGGAAATGTAGTAACGGCCAACATGGCGGCAGTGCGCGTACTGACCGGAGAATCAGGGATGCGCTGCTTCTTGGGGAAGATGTATGTAGATATGATACCAAGGGAACGCTGATGCAAATTTAATAGCAGCTTTAGCTCGATAACTGACAACATTTTAAAAATGTGTTTTCCTGCTCACGTTTGCAGCTATACTTATGTAGGTAACCCTCAACTATTCCCAGTTAAGTGACACTCTCACTAGGTAAGTACGTGTTGAGGTTAAAAGACAGAGCTATATAGACTGAACTTGAAAATGAATACCATATGTTGTTTTTATCATTATTCAATTTGGCGGTGATCGCAAATTTACTTATATAACATTTTTATAACGAATGCCCTAGTGCCTTAATAGTGGCTGCAGTGTGTTTATTTTGAAATCACGAATAACATAATGTCTACCAGGGTGGCATGGTTGACTGTTATACAAGTATTTCAGGAGGGGAAAACTTCCCCCCAACATAACATAATCACATTTTTCATGTATTTCAAGAATATTGTTGTCTTGACTACCAATATCATAAGATTTTATAAATGCCTAGTATGTGATATAACGTGGGAAATTCCACTAGGACCATGCACAGCTGTACCTAATGAGCTATTTCAGAACTATGATAAGCTTGGGAGAATGAGGTGATGATGATGCTGTGGGGTGTGAATGCCAGCGATTCTTGGGAGAACTTAGTCATGTCTAATGTAGTATTTATCTGCAGTGACCCACAGCATTGTCTATGATCAGCTTATGATTGAGAATTTAATTCTTGATTCTACACCTACTCTCAGGTCACGTTTTGAGTTAGGCTGCTTAAAAGACAGTGAAGCATTAAGACGTTTCTCTGCAGTTTTCGTTCCCGTTTGAACGAGGGAATGAGCTGGTTGAAGCCAGCACAGTCTCCTCAAGCTGTTTTTGCAGTTAGTGCATTGAAGGTTCCTCCTTGTTGTACTCCAGCTTTGGACTTTCTGTGACTCTGCTGGATATCTGGCTTCTGAAATGCCTCTGGTGCCCAAGCATCACTCAACACATCTCTGCGGCAGCAGGAAGGTTAGAGTGAAACGGGACTACTGGTGAATAGCTCCGCTGTTGCCAGTTCCAGGAATGGTGGCAGTCGAGAGTGGAAAGGTTTGGAAAGCAGATGGAAGATGGACTTGTATAGCTTGGTCTTTGTTCTGTCTCGCTGTTGGTTAAACATTTATGGGAGGCGCCTGTATGTTTCTTTCTCAGAAGGAATAAAGTACATACTGGTTCCGTGATACACTCCTTTTGCGTATCCGTGATAAATGAAGCCTTACAGCCGTCTCTTTTCTCCTTTCATACGCAGCACTTTATTTCAAACCTATTGGCCTCTAAAATTATGTGAAATGCCGCATAGATGATAATGATTCGTTTCCTTTTTGCCGAAGGAGACAGAGGTGCTAAAATGGTGTAGTTGGCACAGAGAGAGTCAGGAACCGACTTCTGTCACCTGCCAGGATTAAAAGACGCATCTGGGGCTTCCTGATTTCACTTGCAAAAACATTGGGTGTATTTTGAATATAGTTTAGTGTAATGCAAGTTCCTTCATTATTCTTTGGATTATATCATTTTTAGAGGTGTTAACTGTATTTTCAAGCAGAGTACTAATTTGTGTAAGTCTTAAGAATTCCAGTCTAGTTTAACTTGGTTCACATTGCATATAAGGTCTCAATGTGTTTGACTGCTCTACCCAGCCATTCATCCATCTTTAGTAACTGCTTGTCCAGTACAGGGTCATGATGTACCTGGAGCTCAAACCAGAAGACTCATGGGGAACACCAGTCCGTTACTGGCGACTGTTTGAATAATCCACTTTGCAAACTAAAAAATATTGATACAAATGATCAATTTACTGCAGTTTTCCCCATAATCATTCATTTTGGCGTTGTCTGTGACACTTATGTAACTCATAGTAGTAACTGTGTTTTTCTGCCTGTGTTCTTGTGCTAACTCCCTGGTACTTTGAATACTCCTTATTTTTCTAAATTAAATGGGAGTTTAAACCAGTAAACAAAACTGTTACTTTAATTCATTGATATTAATGCAAAATAGCTGAAATTAATACACTAATAGATGTTCATAAGGCTTTGATTTGTAATTAACTAAGATATTGTCAGATTCTCTAATTATGTCATTAGGAATAACATGTATTTAACTTTTCTTAAGACTTTAATTAATTAGCCTTTCCCTGTTAACTTAAAAGGGATTATCAGATCTCCAGTAAACTTTGATGAAATTGCAAATAACAAGTGAAAAATTCAGGTCATTTATTGAGAACACTGTGTCCCACTTTACAAGTCCAAATGGGATTAGGATAATTAGCATGTATGCAAATGGTGATTCAATTAATTACATAATACTTGAATTAAAAATTGACAACAATGGTTCCATGGATTCAAAGCTTTACTAAAGGGATCTTGGAGCTAGTCGGTATGTATTGAGGGAAACTCACTTATGTTACCTCAAACACAATTGTCTTTGGAACTGTTTGATATTTACAAATTGAAAATGGCTGATGTTGTAGAGGCTCTATGTTACTTTTTTGTGTTACTACTGTTTTTTTGCATAGATAAGACAAGATATTTACCCACTAGTACTAAACACAATTTTAAACCTATACATTGTATCTGCATCATGTTTAAGCTTTTGCACTTTGTGAACATTTGTATGTTGTCAGATCTCTGATTCATCCTCAAACAGTGTACCTACAGTCTAGGAAAGTGGCTAATCTTAAGGATGTTGTTTTATTTGTTATGATATTTATGATACATATGCTGACATTATAATAGGGGAAACACTTTTCATGCAATTCGACTGTGGATTTTTGGAAGCCTTGCTATGCATGAAATCAGCACT
Source organism: Cyphomyrus plagiostoma (assembly GCA_019775915.2). Taxonomy (NCBI): domain Eukaryota; kingdom Metazoa; phylum Chordata; class Actinopteri; order Osteoglossiformes; family Mormyridae; genus Cyphomyrus; species Cyphomyrus plagiostoma. The sequence continues at coordinate 4,153,123 of JABFEA020000021.1, read as the reverse complement.
TATTAGAAGACTGACTAAAAAAAAATGACTGAATGCATGATTTTATTTGTGTGCTGGGGCTATGAAATGTCAAGAATCCCTTATGAACGCTGATAAATATAGACATTTTTGTGTCGTTTACATGGTTTGTCACTTGATAGTATTAGTGAGAAAGTGCATAGCAGATGTTTGTTCAGTTAAATAACAGCAGGATCTGGCAGCGTGATGACTCAGATTGTTAAAGCTATTGGCCCAGAACTCGGAAGGCGTCAGATGTCTAAAGCAGTGTCACCATAACAAATCCATTTGCGTGTCCAGTGGAATAGCATGTTAATGCACTGACAGTTTCCTGTGGCTGCAACCCCCTAAGTGCATTTTTAACGAAAACTTCAATAATACACAGCTCTCAATCTGGATACAAAGATGCAGAAGTTTGTTATACAAAAATGTGTGTGGTGTTGAATGATCTTCTGAAGGAAAGGAGATTAATGACTAAGGAAGTTGTCCTGGGTGGGGGCAAGAGAGACCCCAGGTGGGAGGGGCTGCCGTTAAGGGGGCTTGGTTGCAGTAATTTTGTTCCAGGCCTGGGAATTATGTGTGTCAGCCCTGGATCACTTCACAGAAAAATCAGTTCCTGAAAACGTTAAGAAGTCTGAGCAAGTCTTACTTTTTCATTACATTATAAACAGGAGGCCTTGCTTCAAGTAGTTCAAAGTTAAAGTATTATGCCAGATTGATTAAATATTCCTATATAGTTGTAATAGACTGAAATTTTAATATGGCAGATGGTCCATTTCTTAAATAGGGAGATAGATTAAAGTAGTGAAAGTACAACCAAAGCATAGAAGGCCAGTAGAAGTGAAGAAAAAGAGTGAGAGTCATGTACTGCAGAAACAAAGGATGGTCACAAAAGGATTTCGAAGATAAATCTTTGGTTGTGAGGTTAATGTCATGTATAGAAGCCGCCTATAGAGGGCAGCAGCTAGCACAGTGCCTGAGTCCACTGAGTTGTAACCTGATGGGTAACCATGGAAGTCTGGGGCCCCACTGGTGGATATTATCTTAAGTCATCTCTTGACTGAAGCATGGGCTTAAGCTTTGAAACGGCAGTAAATAAAACTAGTGGTTCCTGGCAGATCTCCTGAAATCCAGGAGAAATAACCTGGAATAAAGCAGAAAGTGAGTAAATGTGTGTCTTTGTCAAAGAACTCATGTTGACTCGAATAATTAAAACTAACAGGTGTATGTCTCTATAATACTTTGCCTTGACTGAATTTTAAGACTTATGTGAATGCTTAATGTTCACACAGTCAGACTTTAAATGATTGTATTTCAAAATACCTCCAAAATTTACTTTCAAAGTGTAATTTAGAATAAAAGTCACAGGGTGGATGGATACTAACCTGCCCTTTCCGGTTAACAGAATTTGCTAAGTATATAAAATGAAAATGTTTAATTCATCAAAGAACATTTTTATTATTGGTGCTCATAAAATAAGATGATTTTTTTCTTTGGGAAATTGTTAGCCTCGTCTTTTACGTGGGTAAATAACATTTTGTGCCCATAATACTGTAGTAACAATAATACAATTTTTGAGATATTAATTTATTAGTTATAACAGTGAAAATGCATGCTTGTCATTTCATGTTCATTGGGTGTTTGCCAAAATTGTCTCATTTTCAGTTTTTATGAAGTAAAATAAGAGAATATTTTGTTGTTGACCAGCAAAGTTAGGCCCCAAAAATCCATGCATAACTCCACTGTTTTGCTATATTTTCTGCATTTGTCAAATCCTGGGCTTAAATAGGATACAGGGTGTTGATTTCAAATCATCTCTGTAATCTGGTTACATTCTTCTTTATAAATTACTTTTAACTATACATTCACATGCATTGTTGTTTCGGTCCCTTTCAACTCTGTAGGACTTACCTGTTTGGAATGTGTCAGTTTCATAGAGTAATATTTGAAATTAAATCATGTTTGCTTTAGCATTTTGAATGTGCAGAATGCAGGATGACATGGTTAGTTGCATTGACATATAACTTATTTAGGTTTGTAAACAGATATTAAAAAAAACTGTCCCAGGCCCGGAAGGATTGCAGAGACAATTGTTTTTTCCAATCATAATCCAGTTTCGAAGATAGAAAGCACTGCACACATGTTCTCCCTTGGAGCAATTATCTATAATTAAAATATTTTAAAGTCTTGAAAGCGACACAAAATATCATAATGAATCGGTTTCTCTACCACTAACTGTTAAAATGATTGCGTCTCCTGTTTCCCGCCTCATAATAACTTACAGTTTGTCATTTTCTCTTTCAAGATGGGACCTGAAGTTCAGCGTGTTTTCCCCAGTCTGTCTGTGCCTATGGTGTTTCTTGATGAATGTGAAATATCTTTAATAGCCATGTGATTGTTTACTAACTGCTCATCATTTCCACACGGTTGTGGGTCACCATTCAATGCTCGGATTACATTGTTTACATGTTTCAGTCAAAATGTGACCGTACGTATTTTTTTCTGCGGAAACCATTGATTAGTATTTTTGTTTTTGTTAGAAATATTGGAATGTCATACTGTACTTATGAATGTTGTCTTGCCACATAAATTGGTTATTGAAAATAGTTTTTCATTGTAATTTGTAGATTAACTCATTGCACTTGGAACCAGTCTCTTGAATAATCTACTTCAAGTACAAAAAAGATGTGTGTACGTAAATGCTTTTGATTTACCTCTGCTGAGTTGAATTTACACATTTTCATCGGTGGCGAATAGTGAACAGAAAGGAACCACGAACAGCTACAGGCGCACTGTGATTTATTGAGAAGGCGCGTTTTGCAAAACGCAGTGGCGCTTGCACGTTGAAATACTCCTCACAAACTAACCTTTGTGGTTTGAAACGGGACAGAATAACGCAGTGTGTTTAAATATATGCATGCAGTGGACCCCAGTCCCTAATCTGGCGACAGGAAAATTAAAGAATCGGTAATACATTTTATATTTAGGATTATTTAGAAAGTGGTGTTAAAGCACGTATAATATGCCAGCTAACACAACAATGCAAATAATGCGTTGCTGCAGTTGAACGTTGCGTATAAAGATTTCCTTGTAATCACAACACATCACATAGCCATCTCTCCGTAGTGCACCCTAATTAAACATGCAGAATGAAACAAGAACACATGTTAATTTAATGTAACAAAAATGTTGATTTCCATGCGCTTCCCTTTAAAATATTAATGGTGTAGACTTGCATTTTAAGATGCATCAAAGAAGCTCATGATATGTAAATGCGATGCGCGCTGCCATGCTCTTCAAGGCTGGGCTGCTGTGTTCTTTGAAACCAGGCCTGTTGGTGGTTCCGACAACGCTTTTAAAATCGCATAAAAATTGGCGCAAATAAAACTATGTTACTACAGTGATATTTAAGACACACGCCCTAAAATACTCGGTGGTAGGCGGGGGTACCACGTTCAACTCCCATTATTAATGCCTTGGCAACGGAACAGAATTTTACTGTACAGAATTTTGTACTGTACTGAAAAAATGTACACCAGTTTATAGATATCTCAAGCTACAAGTTCATTAAAATTGATGGGAGTGTAAGGAGTTACTGATAGGCTACTGATACAGTAAAAAATACATGACTATTATACACTGATTACAAGGAAATCGATATCTCAGGATTCTGCGATAATACACTTGAAACTTTAATTGGGTACTTATTAAGAGGAAACGGTTCATCGAAAGGACCTACAATTAAGCAAAACAAAATAAAACAGGACTTGGTATATAACTATAGGAATATGTGTTACCTTAACATACATTTTTCTGAACTTATGATACTTGCTGTGAAATACACTCCTCGCCGCCTCCACAAACTTCTGATATGACTATTACGCCGCTGTGGGGAGCAATAAGCATGAATGGCTCTTTGAACTTGACAAAGGCTTCAATTAGAATGATCTCATGCTATCGAAGAAACATTGACAGATTAATGGCGGTGTCCTGTTAGTGATTAAATCGGCCTGGTCTTTGTCCATTGCTATCATTACTAGGGATATTGGCTATAGTATCGGTTTTGAGAAATTGTTGTTAATCTCGCTTGACTCAATTTGTAGAGATTAAACGGGGGTTGCGGACGCGTGGAGGATCCCGAAAGTGTCAATCCACGACGCCGTTAAGACGCGAATTTGAAAGGAGGAAGGAAACGAGGGCTGTACTTCTCGGCGCATAGTTGGGAGGCGAAACCGCAAAAACGCTCCACAATGTGGTTATTTCTAACGTTTTCCCTTCCCGTAAATCTGCCAAGCAGTCGCTAAGCGAGAGCCTAATGATGGAGTCGTCACAGCGTTGTCACCTCTCTAGGGACACTGAAAACTGAAGATGGAGATTAACTGTATGGAGCTAAAATGTATTTGGACATGATATAAGTAAATAACGGCTGCGCCACATAGTTTCTGTTATCAATACATAACCTAATACTTAAAACACCAACGGTGTCGCGAACGGGAGGATAACGTGGAGATCGTATACAGAAAATCCCACTTGTATTTTGCGCAACATCAAATGTATGTCCTATGATATATTAAGAAGAAACGTGTAGGTCATACCGAGTTTAACTAACAGACATTAAACACTAAACTTCGCACTTCCGCTAAACGTTCCGTTGAACGCAATTATTTTACTGCATGGAGTTTATCCAATCAAAATATCTAAAATCTGGTATTAGCTTCCTGTAAATTCAATTTAATGTGCACTTAAGCGAAACGTAAAATAAACAGTAACATTTTTTTTAAAAGCAGTAGTTGTCCCAAACGCGATGATTAAACGCCTGCATAACATATCACATTTTGGCGATGGATTTAATCCAGTTGCTTTCAATAAACAATTTTGTAACATATTAAACATTTTTAAATATTGATTAAATGGTGAAAAACTATGGAATGTGTATACATGCAGTTTACTTAGAAAACTAGTTATGCAAATGTTTTGTTGGGTTTATTTGCCCCTAATATGTAGCCTAAGCTTTTCAAAGCGAAGCTTTTCGGGTGTTGCAATGAGACTAATCAATGAGACTGCTGTCTAAGTTTTCCTACGTAATCGATTTCTTGAAATATATTTAAATTAGTATTTATATAGCGTCTTTTTTTGACGTGAGAATGGGATTAACAAATTAATTCCGGCGATACATGCAACATACGCATATGTTATATTAAACATTTCCCATAACGAGACATTCCAAAATAAACAATATCATTTGGTTTTGGGTCATGACTTAATCCATTCTGTTAATTTTGACAAGCGAAACTTCTTACGTGGGCAACATTTTAGTTCATTTAAGAAAAACCCCAAGATTTTAATTTAATAAAAAGAAAGAATCTTGAAATGTAGGTGTGTTAAATTTATGTGATTGGTGATCGCGTATATGGTTTAGTAATGGTTAGTGCCGTATTTATTTAAAACCCGTTTTAAAACAAGCAGCATAAAAAAGGGATGAAGCAATATTCACGTTATAATTTTCTAATTGAAATAATGGCACATGTGACACCCTTTCCGTATTGTGGAAACGGCATAGTCCTGCAGGCTTCAAAACATGCGTCGACATTAGTCGCTAACATAAAGAAAAGCCAAGCAGTGGCTATATGACACTGAAATTAAATAAAGCCTAAGTTGACTACATGCCCTCTTGCTGTATCGATAGATTGATTTGGGGGTCTATTTACCCTAGTAATGTTACATGGGGCGCAAGATACATTAAGATACAATGGATTACATGTCGTTGTTCAATTATTGACATATAAATTTATCTGGATTTGTATTTTGTAACTTGTACGATTCTTTTCTTTTCAATCCCCAGAATTCTCTAGGTTAGTAGTAATTGCCTCAAATATGCACTGCAATTATTTAGTAATTTTTTTGAATTTCTGTGCACTTAATTTCTTAAAAATATTTCAAGACTAATCTTAAATTCAAGTAATTTTAATTATGCATAGTATAAGTATATTATACAAAATAAAAAGGGTGAGAGGAAAAAAATAGAATTGTATATGAGTAGATGCAAGAATTGTAATTCTCAAGTCCATCGAAGGGTGGCATGTGAGGCACGCAATGCGATGATATTCACCTTATTCACGCTATACCTGCCCGCGTCTCGGAGTTTCGGTAGCGTCTTCAAAGACGTGCCATGTCTATTTGTAAAAAAATCGAGCCGAGGTAATATATCCTGTGCAAATTCATTTTCACAGTAGATTTATTCATCATCGAACAAATGTGAATTCATAGTTTAAAATGTCTGAAATTAACAGTTTTAATTAAAGGTTAGACGTTATTACAGACTGCTTAAGAAAACTGATATTTGATACATCTACGTCAGTATTTTTAAATTGAAACAAGTCACAAATTCCCAAGTAAAATGTTCTTGCTCATGACTTACTGTATGTAAAAGTATGTTGTTAACAAGTTAATAAAATGCGATTTCGGTGTAAATTTCTTACCTTCAAGATTTTTTCTTCACATTAGTTTATATTTTGCCTTAAATATTTTCAAAATGCGTTGCATCGACTCCTTACATTTAAATGGTTCTATTGTTTCCTTTTACTGGGTTTTTGGAAATCCCGTGTGGCGTCGATATTATCTAAATTACCCTTTGAATAAGAAAATGTGTTTGTCAATGTTTAGATAGTTCAGCTCCAGAAAGAAATTTAATTCGTGTTGCGGAGTGATAAGTCAGGCTAACTCTCCAGTTATTTCTAATGGAGCAAGCATGTTATAGCATATAAATAAATAAATATTTAGAATCTAGGAACGATTATGGCGAATTCCGCTTCTTCACGTTACAATTTAAGTTTGACCCCCCCCCCCCTTCCTCACTTCCCCCACAAGACACAGCACACACACGCACAACATATTGTCCAATAAATCACTGTATCATGTGTTTATATACATATGTGTGTGTGTGTGTGTGTATATACATATTATCCTTGTCTATAAAATAACATTTGCATGCAAAATCTTTTTAGGGGGAAAAACTGCTTCTAAGTGCAATAGTTTATTGCCTTAAAGGAATTGTTCTTCATGAATAATTCATCCTCTCTTTGGTATAGACAGAATCTTGGGATGAAGATGTGACTCGTGGATATGATTTTCTCAGGAACAAAGGGAATGTAAAAATGAAAGACAGAAGGATATGACGAGATATAGGCTAGTAAAGGGGTATCTGTTCTGGCTACATTTCGTTCTCGCTCTCTCTCTTTTTTCTCGCTCGCTTCGTCTCTCCCCCTCTCTGTTTCCCTGTCCTACTGTCTGCCCCTCGGTCCCTCTCCCTTTTCTAGCCCTCTCTCTCGCTAGCCCACTGTGACTCTTCAGTTAACAAACAGCGTTTCCTACTGCTGCTTGCCCTGTCATTGTAAGTACTACGTTCTATTATCAGCTGAAGTTCAATGAATCGATTGTTTTCTTTTTGTTTGTCAACCGTGAAACGTGAGTTTACGGAGTTAAGGTTTGCTGTGTGTATTTCTATAAATGTGATAAGGGTTTTGAAAAGGTTTTGCTTGTTTAATTTACATTTTTTTCACTTATGATAAAAAAATTAACGTCTTTGAATTTGAACCTTCCACCTTGACTTTTCTGATACCATTAAATTGAGTGGAAAGTTATATTTTAAGTATTTTAAAAAGGTAAATTAGTTTGACGTAGTTTCAATATGGAGAATATACTGTTTCATTTAAATTGTTTAATAAGAGGTTGTTTCACACACTGATCTGATAATCTGTGTATTACTCAAACTCTTTGCCTGTATTCGCTGAAATAAACATGAAGAATATGTTGTAAAAGCTATGCTTACCTTCATGGCTCTCGGATGTGCTGGTGTTTGAGTAGTGGAATGTACATGCAAATGAAAGAATACATCTAATGGAATTGTCGGTCTAATAGGGCGCTGTCATCGTAGGGTGTCAACGTCAATATATATGCCGATTAAATTATTCTCTCTTTCCAAATTTGTACATCTGGCATTGTCATTGGCAGGCTGGGAAATGGACGAGTTCTGGATAATCAAGGAATGTACCTGAACTTTGATAGGACGTACTTTCTGCACGCGTACTGAAAAATATGTAGCGGAAATACAAATTGTATATACTATATGCGAACCTTGGATGATGTATTTATAATCCACCAGGTGTTTAAGGTGTATGAGAGTTATTTTTTTATTTTTCACTTTCAAAATACATATATGGATCTAATAGTACTTTGAGAAACTTTACGAAACTTTTATTGTTTTATTTTATATTACCCGGAATAATGAAATTGTTTTTACATCATCAAAAGCAACTTGATATTGTCAAACCTAAATATTAGACTGTCAAAATGGCATTAGGTGTTCGCGATCAAGCAATAAACATCGTGGTAGTAGCGTTACAATTGTGACTTGAAGCACCTGAACACCTGACATCGGCCTAAACTTGACAGGTCATCTCATTCAATGAAGAGATTATTGCCTCGGGCTGTTCGCCCCGAATTGTCTTTCATTATTTAATGGCATAAATGAATTAACAGTGTACCAAGGCGAACTGATCATTTCACGAATAAAAGTAAACTTTCTGCATTTGGTAAAAAGCCATAAGAACATCAAATCACTAAATGCAAAAGCGATTTCTTAAATCGTAGCGAGTAATGACACGTTTTAAAAGCTGCAAGATAGCCAAAATAATATTAAAACAGGCATCTGTGGTGAAGTAAAGATGCAATTAAACGTTATTTTTAGTTTTAAATTAAACACAGACCTCGACAGAATCTCCCAAAGAACAAGACGGCAACACCGAATTATCCTTCATCTGAAAAATAGATTCGTCATTGCCTACTCACAATATCTGGTGTGTTAACTATGTCTAACGAAGTGTGTTACATACCCGGTGCACTGAAGGTTTTTTGAAATACGATGTCTACTTTAAGTATGTACATTTTATCACTGTATCAGTAGAACTTACAAATTGTATGGTGAAAATTAATGCACCATTTATTATTTATTCTATATTGATTTTCCTACCCTGTTTTACATAGTAAAGAAACCTGTAATTTTGATTTAACTCTGGTTTAATGACATTCATTTCCTATTTGCTTCACAGAAACGGCATTTCGGTAACTTGCTCCCGCCTTGTACCGGGTAGGGTAGCGCATGCCTCCGTTACTCCTCCATGCATTCCAACTTGCGCTTCCCTACCGTTGTCAGGACAGAGGCGAGGACTCGGATTAAACTTTACCGAAGGGGTGCAATTCATCTTTTTAAGAGCTTGTTTTCTAGCACCCCACGGTCGCACGTTTCTTTAAGGATGCGCATGTGTAAAATAAGACTAACTCCTTCCTAAATAAGTGCCCTTGTGACAGTGACACGAAAGGGCTGCTGCGTTTTCACCTTGACAGAAGCATGTATTCCATATACCGCCTATATTACACGCAACGATATGTACCTTGATTTAATTAGTGGCGTATACGTTGAGACGACGTTTTCTTTTGCAGTCATTTTTTTTGCAAATCTTCTTAACTCGGTATGAGGTGTGTGTTTGCCCGTTAAACTTCAACATTCACATTCGGCAGAATCTTCTCTTTACCGTGTCTGACCGCGGTGCAGCCTGTTTTCCAAAACGCACAAACGTTTTCTATTTACTCCGACTTCACTATATTGTTGCTTGAAACAAAATACTCGTCACCAATAGCTTATAAGAATACAGCTGATATAATAAGTGTTTTTCAACATTACTCTTATTTTGTTCATGCGTACTCTCCCTCGATCGCTCCTTTTAATCGTCCCCTTTTCTCTCTCTCTTCTTGGCTAACACTTTCCCCCTCTCTCTCACAAGACTCTTTTTTTTCTCTCTCACTCCCCCCTTTGCCTTTCTTGCCTCTCTTGTCTGGGAGGGGGAGCCCTGCCTCTTTGCCTTCCTCAGATCAATGCCCTGGCCACTCACTTTCTGATGTTGCACGACGGGAAATGCTTTGAATACTTGCGACATGGCCGCTCACATTGATTGCCAAGATTGACAGCAGTAACCATCGCCTTCACTTGTTTCCGAGAGAGGGAGAGAAATAAAATAGGCAATAACAAAAGGTCCTTGCAGTTGTAACAGTTAAACTTATTTAAAACAACAGGATTCCCTCTCTATGGCCCGTGGGAACATCAGCAGACTTTAGTTTCTTTTTTGTGTACTGATATCAGTGATCATTATTTTGTAAAATATAAATACCGAAACGGGATACCGTAAGGACCAGCGTTTGTTGCTCTCCGACAGGCTACGTCAAGGTAACCACGAGTGATCTGAATCCGTTCAGTGTTTTTTTCGTCTTGTGTTTACTGTGATCTTCTTGATTTGCTTTTCTTGTTGTTGTTGCTTCGTCCTGGCGCTTCGGTTGTCAGTAATCTCATTTATCTCGTTCACGCTTTCTCTTGCTTCAGCACCCTGTTGACATGTAGATGGGGGGACGCGACCGAAAGGACACATATTGTTCAGCGAAGTGCAATTCAGTTTTAGAAGTCGCGTTTGTCTGTTTTATTTATTTATTTCGCGCGGGACGTGAGGATCACAAACAACAGGAGCAACTCGTCTCAATCTGAGCGCGTGTCTCGTCCTGCTTTATCCGAAATACGCGCCGCTGATGTTTTATTTCATTTAACGTGACAATGCTACTTTTATTCAGGTGGACAGAAGTTGAATCCATGTGCTCGTTGCGTGATTTTACATGCTGCTAATTGTGGGGATTTCGCTTGTGTTCCCTTTAGTCGCGTGCGCAGGCTGGGCAGGCGCAGTTTCCCCCAGCGTGAAAATACTTCTGCAGCCGAAACACGCGTAATTTTGCGCACACTTTCCGGTTGCGTTTGCGGCGTCCAGATCGGCATTAACAGTCTTAATGAAGTTTGCATTGCGGCTCTGAGCACTGGCGGCTCCCGTAAGTGTAGCGCATAAGTGGGAAGCAGTTTCACTTTTGTCCACAAAGCGGTACTATTCGTTGACAATGACGTGCGTGTGGCTCGGTACCCCCACTCCAGCTCTGAAGGATCTGTGGACTTAAAAAAAAGTTTCTTTGAAGTTGAGAGTGTGTTGTGTCTTTATTTAGAATGCCTTGGTTTAACACGACCGGTAATATATAGATACTAAATCTAGCTTTGGGAGGATATATTTAATAAACACAAAAGGGGCATCCTGTTCTCCCTGTCGTAATAGCTTGGGAATTCTCTGCGACTTAACTTTCGCTGGAGGTCACGCCAATTGACCTGAAAAGAATGCATAAGCCATAAATTAAAATAAACCCCTCATCTTGAAGTCCGATCCATTTAGAGACAATACACAACCTGGACAAACCAGGCTTCGTTTACAAGCGGACAAAACGGCGCACAGTGCTGGGACGAAGGAGCTCCACAAGTGAGTAGCCTACTAATTTCCAATAGAATTCTTTGATAGCATTTTGCTACTGCGGTCGGAAACGAGTGAAATGAGTAATTTTTAAAACATCCATCCATGCAATTTCTATTCACTTATCCTGATCAGTGTCGCGGGTAATATTTATAAAAACTGAAAAATAAAATGCTTTGAAATTCTGGCTATTAACATGCGAGATCGGTGTTATGTTCAGTATCACTATAGAGTTAGGCTCAGTTCAGTTATACAATTTTGAGTAAAAATCTAATGCTGTCTTCAAATAACAACATTTTTGTTAGTCATGCATTCATGTTTTGTTTTGTATTTTGAAGTTTAGTGTTTCGCTATTTATTTAAAAAATACATGCAGTGGAAATAGGCTGTATCATATTAATTATATTTTAGAGATAAACTGAAGTAGAGAGTATATTTCGAGAAACGTCTGAGGCGCTTGAATGACGATTTGTTGTATCAAGGTTTTAATGGGAGAGAAAGGAGCGCAGCGTGGGTCAACTTTGCCTGGAGACCGGCGATAACTCATCATTTCAGGGTGTTCCCCTAAATTACACCAGGCGCGCATTTTAGATAAAACGTTAACTCGAGCACTGCATGAATAGCAGTAGTATTTTAATTTGAAACCATATTTATGGAGAACTTTAATACGTGAACAAACTATTTTAAAAGCGACGGAAGATTAAAAGCAAATTACATTCATTACTAACAGTCAGGAAAATATATTAAAAATCTGGCTGAAAAAATACTGGCTATGTAAGATATGTTCTGCTATTGTTCTGCGTTATCTAAATCTATGCTTTACTGCAGTTATCAGTGATCTGAATCGCGTAGCTACGCTACATATATTCCACTTCAAGAGTTTTCCCCAAAGCATTAAAAAAAGAATTACGGCTTAAGTTTCTATGTATGTTTTTTCAATTGTGTCTTTGGTGTAATAATAACTAAGCGCTCTATAATACATTCTTGTCTTAAGTGACGGGGGCTATTTGAAAGACAATCCCTTGGCTTGTTCCTCTGTTGGGGTGAAGTTGATCCGCCAATGGCATTTTGTTTTGAACAGTTGCTGTTTGCCGTGAGTGGAAGTTCCCTCATAAGGTAAGGTGGCTCGGGAGTCCAATGCAACCCCAAATGGCACATTTATAATTAGAATGCCAATTCAGCACATTGTCCTGATCGCTATACAGGGATCCGCACTGTCTGAATTTCAATAGAGGCGACGTTATTCACTCTCGGCCACTTTTGCACTGCCTGCACAGGCTAATTAAACTGGGGTGAGCTATATGAAGCTAATGGGCGATTGTTTCAACTCTTGTTTTAAAAGCAGAATAGCACCCAGTCTTTCATGTTCTTTCAAATAGGCTCATTCAAAAAATATTTTGTATAAATTATAATATATATACCCCACTGTCGCCTCAAGGAGAAAGATCCCTATTTGTTTTAAAAATATCTAGAAACGTAATTGTAGACCGGTTTAAAAAAAAAAAAAAAAACGTATTGACGTATTTAAATAAATTAATTACCCTTTCCACTTAAGGGGCGTGCCTCGAATTTTGAAACGGAATATTAAAATTTATTATAGCGCCACACTGCAAAAAGAAAACGCGCCTGGTATTTTCCTCCTGAACTTTAAAAGCACTTACACTCCGACTGATTATGAAACATTCCTTAGAAATACGGTGCGCTTGCGTTACCTACTTCACTTCCTTTTACGAATCTTGAATGGAGACGTGTTTTCGTTCATTTTTTGAGTTTTGTCATTAATTCGGCTTCATGGATTAATTCGTGCGGTTATATTGATACGGTTGCATTATTTTTTCTTATCTGCGTTTGTGACGTTTCGGAGCTTGAGGCCGTGTGGAAGTAAAATGCATTCCTTAACTGGATGGGGAGTATAAAATCTTAATCGGGGGGTCTGCGTTTCGGAGATTTGGGGGAATCTTTTGGCATAGTGAGCTTGCTAGTTCCACTGCCTGAACTCATGCGCGGTGGGTGACTAGTAGGCTACCGTTTTCAAAACTGCTTTTCCAAGTGAGGTTCACGGTCCCTCCTTCAAATACATCAATTATTTTAGCGCTATACAAATATGATTTGATGCTTGGCGTGACGAAACGTTAGTTTATTTAACAGATTGCTAAATTTAACAAATTTAATAATAATAGCAATCTTATATGGCAGTGCACTATTAAATTACACAGGCCTATTATACCGACTTTATTAAGAGAGAATTGCCTTCGCTAATACATTTTGAATGTCAACGTATATTTTGTTTTTATCTTTACATAAAAATACATATGTGCTTTAATTGAAGCTAAAAGTTTCAGTTATTTCTGTTTCTGTGAAGCCTTTTTTTTCCTCCTCAGGAATACATAGCCTAAGCTCTGCCTCATTTTTTCACCAATGTCGTAGTATACTATGACAAATAAATAAAATAAATTTTTATAAATAAAAGACCCTGGAGATCACAGCTGAAATCACCTGTTGTATTGTCGTTTGCCACATAATGATTTTTTTTCTGGAATGTGCTCCCGTAATAATATCTAAGGCAAGTGAATTCTAGAGAATGCGAACAGATTGTCATTGTTGCATTTAATGTTAGTTTACTATGTCGCTTTACTGCATCGGTGCATGTTGCGGCGATTACCATGAGAAGGAGAGTGTTTCTTGACCAGCCTGTATTAACGTTTTTTCTTTCTTTAATTATGTGTTATTTTGTAAATCAGTCATGACACTGGCATTGTCCTGTGGGCCCATACAGTGGCTTATATTAATGTTTGAATTCCGATGTATTCTCTGGGGACGTCAGTGCCTGAAGTTAGTAGATTTTACTGTAAATCTAAATTGTAGGATTCAAATGGTACTTAAATAATTGTTTCTGACTAATGGGTTAATTATCCTTCAATTAGATTTATTGGAAGTCATTTTAAAGACCAGTTTAGCCTTTCCTGTGATAATTAGGAATTATCTGTGCTTTCATTTTCATTGCTACAGTCTTGCCATTTTATATGAAAACTGCTTAATATGCTTTCAGCATAATGTATTTGCTTGTGCTGTACCGTAATACCATTATTATTATTATTATTATTGTCGCTGTTGGTAGTGGCTATTAGACAACAAGAATAATAAATTGTGTGGTGTCAGTAATTTAGCACTTGCATATGGCAAATTTATAAAAATATAGAACAGCAGAATGCAACTGTATTTTTAAGATCTATGTGTAGCATTGCTTAAAAAACCTGATGATATATTGAAAAATATGACCTCAATATATGAGTGGCGGAGTGAAAGTCATATTTGGAAACGTGTCTGTTGATCTTATATCAAGCGTTAAAACATGACTGGCTCTACTGTTTGTCTTGCACTGAACATCCTTTTTTAGGTTATGCCCGTAGGAACAAAACTGCTTTGGGATAGTGATTGACAAAGGTGATGAGGCCTTGCTGTGTCTGTAGGCCCAGTGCCTCTAATCAGCAGCTGCCTTTCTGCAGAATTCAGCCGACTGGCTGTACTGTCACTGCACTTGTCTGCGCGGCGCTTTCTAGAACTAGGAGACAAATGAAGTGGAAAGCCAGACTGGATTTTGGAAACTCACTTCTCATCCGTTGTTTTTTTTTTTTCTGGATAAATGTGGTTCTGCCAGAATCGCATTATGTGCCGTGCGATAACAGAGAGCAGGACCGCGGGAGTGCCGCGGAGTCCACGTTCTTGCTTTGTGAGGCTTTTTGGCCCCGAGCACTTTCCAGTCACGCTAAAAAGCACATGTATCCTGTCCTAGAACTTTCCCTCATACCGGAATTTGAGAATTGTGACATGAACCTACAGATATGAGCATGATCAAGATAATTAATTAGGAAAAACTGGGGAGTGTTAATACAAAATGTACGACTGGTATAGTAGAAATGTGTGGAGGCAGCAGGTACAGCTGTGGCCGCTCGAACCCTACCTTTGCTAAATCTGCGAATTTGTACACAGGGGGCTTACTCACCAGTGTGAGATTCAGAGTAAAACACTCAATCCAGCATTAATACCCCCCCCCCGCCCCGACCCCTCCTTTTCTAAATGGAAGGTATCTCCAAATTCTTCTGTAACTGTGATGTGGATCACTGTGCAGAAAAAGGAAAATGACACTTGCTATCATTTACTGGATTATGGCTGCCAGATCTGACCCGTCAGTGGCATGGATGAATTAGCAAAATTGCAAGGATTCTGATCCACAGCCGTACTGCCCCCCCCCCCCTTGGCGCTTTTGTGACGTGAGCTTCGTCTGCAAGCCGCAGCCTCCCGTTGGGTCGGAGAACCACGGCGCCCGCACTCGGCGGTTAGGGCTGCTTTGGATAGCGCTCACTCCCTCTTCGTGTTGGGGGGGGGCGGGGGGTGGCTTCTCTGGCACAAACAGACTCAACAGATTCCTGATGATAAAAAAAGATGAGAGGAGATAAACAACAGCAGGTCGGGTAAAGTTAAAGAGGTAGGGCAGCAGTGAGGGAGGATTGCGGAGGGAAGTAAATATGAAAGCACATGTTGTGACATCTGTCTTTATTAGTGTTAGCTAATTTGCCGCGGAATATTTCAACAATGATCAAAACCGATGGCAACATGTTTATCAGGACCCTTCTTTTATAGTGATCTGGGGGGGGGGGGGGGGGGGGGGGGGGGGGGGGGGGGGGGGGGGGGGGGGGGGGGGGGGGG
>JABFEA020000021.1:4120913-4136933 GCA_019775915.2 Cyphomyrus plagiostoma | reverse complement strand
GCAAAATTTTTATCAGGCCCCTTCTTTTATTTTTTTATTCGCCCCCCCCAACCCCCCCCCCCCCCCCCCCCCAACCTCAAGTTTGCGTTACGATGTATTATTTACTCAGAGAAGCATTTTTCATTTTGGGGCTTCTCCCAGTCTCCTTATTGCGTGTGTCCTGCATTTCGTCTTGGCCTGACACACTCTCTGTTCAAACACGCCATTTGCCATTCTGCTAATTATCTTTGCATAATTAAGTCCATTATTGGCGTTGGATGTGTCCGTTTTGTAGATTACTTCTGAGATCAAAAAGGTCTGGGTGTAATTTAAAAATATGAGTATTGTTTCTTTGAATCACATATGTGTGATTTCATAGGGTCAGTAAGGGAAAATGAGACCTCTTTTCGGCTGTTATCGGGAGATTGTGCTAAATTGGTTTTATGGCAATTATTGGGAACATTTGGCAGATGAGAGAGTTTTTTTTCTCCTGCCTGTGAGATACCGCTATCACAGCCACTTCCTGATCTCAAATCCAACAAATGTTTCAAATTTTCTTCAGCTTAACACGCTCTGCAAAGAAACATGGGGTGCTCTTTTCTGAATGTGAATAAACTGTGATTAAACTGCATTGCAGACCAGTTCTCCCAACACGCTGCCGGCATGTTGCTAGGGAAACACAGAAGCCCCTGAGTTGCAGAGCCATTGTCACCCCAAAGTGTAACTTCACCCTGAAATATCGACCGGGTCACTGGCTCCTGGCTTCTGCTGTGAGCCGCACTGGTGCTGGCAACATCACACCATGGCTGCAAAAGGGGATAAATTCAGTGGCTCTGCTGGACAGGGACCGAAGTCATTTTTAAATTACTGTGGATAAATAAGTAAATTGACTAATGGACTTGTACAAATAGACATTTAACTTTAGTCTTAAGTATTTCTTTCCACGTCGTAAGTACAAATTAGCCACCCTATACTTATATGTGGCTTAACATCACTCCCAAATTGCAGTCTTGCTGTTGAAAAAAGAGACTGAATTTACAGCACACAAGGACGTGTAACATAGCAATACAGTCTGGCATACAGTCTTTTAACCGCAGTGTAAGCTCAAATGATTTGTTTCTTTTTCAGGGCATTCATTGTTTTTTTTTTCCTTTATAACCTTGGAACCTGATTTCTCCTCTTCTAAGAATAGATAATTGAACATACATTTTTCATTCTTCTGCTTTCACTTCATAAAGGGAGTGTGTAACCTTTTGACGGCGCTGAAAGGTCTCACCTGCGCCCCGCCGCTCGCTGGAGCGCACAGCGGACCGGTCGCAGTGAGCGCGTCCACTTGCCTCTCAGCGGAGCCGCATTAGCGGCACCTTTTAAGGGCGCCGGCGTCATTTTATTCGGGTTTTCGGGCACACGGAGAGCAGATTTTCTCTCAAGTTCGCCGCAACCTGCTGATTCCAAGAAGAGTTTGTGAAATCTTCTAGGGATATGCTTTATAACGTTATTTAAATAAAGCACAAAATATATAATACACAAAATATCGTGCATTCACTTATTAAAAACAACGTATCGTTAATTTCTGTAAACGTGACTAACATGTGAGCATACAGGATATCGCTGAATGATTATTATTTTTTTAGTCCAGGCTTGTCTAAATTTCAGACGTCGGACGTAACGGCGCTCCCCATGCATTTTCTGGCAAAGGTCCGGTTCAAGCGGGGGTTTCTGCATGGACACCCCGGTCGGGAGGGAGAGTCGCGAGCCGGCCGCGAGGCCTCCGCCGCGAGCGGGAGGGAGACGGGGGCTATTTCCATATCAAAGGCAGCCGGCGGCCCGCCGCGCAGTAATTAAGCCGCGGCGGCACAGTCGACAGCCGTGCACGCGCGGGCGCGGGGGTGCGGTCGGCATCCCGGGAGGCGTGCACGTGGTCGAGCCCTGCACGCTTCTCCAAATACACTTGTAATTTTGCATAAATGTTTATGTCGGTCCACACTCTTGTGTGGAGAGTCTGTCTCCTGGCCAAAACCCTTTCAAGACCAAGTTAGTTTTCTTTAGCAAACCGTTCATTGTGGCTTTTTTTTTTGTTCCCTTTTTGTGATTTTTTTTTCCCCCCAAACCATGTTACTCTGCTTTCGTATAATATGTATAAAGTGTAAGTAATGCCAATGGAAAAAAAAATGATGATAATAATAATAATTACTATTATTAACAATTGAAATTAACTAGCTTTCCTATCCTCTGATGCTAAATTACATTAGTGAATTAATTTTATTTCACCTTGTTGTGGAAAACCACAGATGGGTTAGGAGGCTTTTGTTGAACCTGCACTGAGTCCTTTGTTAGGCCATTCCATATGGATTTCTCAGGCTCCAAGGGCGTGACCCCAGGGCTTGTCGGCCAATAGCGAACAAGGTGACCATCGTGTGGCCTTGTGTTCTCGTAGAAACGGCTCGTTGGGGAGCCCAGACCTACCCAGTTGTTTTCGAGCCGCTGTTCCCTCGGGCTGGGGGCTGCCAAGAAATACCATGCCGAAAGCTGATGCCTGCTTCTTAAAGCGCACTGACGTCCCACCACCTTTGGGCCCGCGAGGCACGCAGTGACTGCTGCAGCTGCTGGCCACACTGGAGCTCTGCAGCATGTTTCAGAGCTGTGATTAAGCAGTAGAGTGCATGAGGCCTAGCGGCCACATCAACACCACCTCAAATCATGGCGTTTAACTTTGACTGGCCCCATAAATCAAAAGAGCGTTTGTTTTTTTGCAGACACAATAAATAATGCCGGAAGGTTTTTTTTTTTTTTTTAAAAAGGAAATGACCGTCGGCCATACTGTATTGTTTATGGAGACAATCCTGTCAGGCAGTGATTAGGATGACCCAAAGATGGTAGCGAATTGGAAGGTCGGTAGATCGCATGACCTGTTTTTCATGTTCGATTGGTATTGTTTAGTGCATAAAAATACCATCCATCCATCTTCTGTAACCTCTTGTCGTGTTCAGGGTTGCCCAGTGCCAGTCCCAGAGGCATTAGGTGTAGTCAGGGATGGGGTGCCAGCCCATTACAGTGCACACTTAGAGTTACTCACACACACACACACCAGTGGGCAGTTTGGCAGGTTCAGTGAACCTCAGCATGTTTGTGGACTGTGGGGATCAACCAGACTACCTGTAGGAAAACCCATAACAACACGTGGAGAACATGCACACTCCACACACATGGAGTCATGGCAGAGACTCAAACCCTGGTCCCAAGGTGTGAGGCAACAGTGCCAACTACTGTACCACTGTGTTGCCTTGCATAAAAGTACCATTAATAATAATATTTCCTATACACCATACCAGTGAAAAGGTTGGTGGTAGTAATTTTTTGTCACAGCTGATTGTTACTCAGGATTGCTGTTCTCTCTTTCTATGGGAGGGCATCAGGTGTCCCAATAAGGTAGAGAAATTACAGGGTACTTCATGGGGGCGGGGGGTCTTTAGTCCTGATGCTTTGAGTTCCAAGTGACCCCTCCAACCCTTTAGTCTATGTCAAGAGTCCCATAAAGTTCCAGTTTGTCCGTGATCGATGGCGAGGAAACATCAGACTTATGATGTCTTGATAGTTGGATTTCTGCTCCCTCTCCCAGTCGGTGCCTTAACATTTCCCAACCTCTTCCACTGCAAAACTGTCATCATATGATAGATCACAAACTTTACTGCCTGTAGAAATGGCTCAGGGTCACTAATTGATATAACATGATTTGGCACTAGGATTTACAAGGCAACAGCAGCACTCAGAATCCTGTCCATCACCTGCATGCTGGCTACTTACTGATTCTAAATGTGCTGTTTTTCAATGCTAAATCCCCCTAATTTAACAGAAACATAAATCTGCGATAAATGGATAATGCAGCACAATAGAGTCGCAGTGACCCAAAAATACCAGAATACCACCGATCTCTTCATTCCTGTAGTTGGTTTGTGCCCATTATATGAGTGCATCTAAGTCTAACTTGGAAAAAAAATAAATATGCATTAAGGACAATGTAGGAAAGCAGAGTGCTGAGACACACTGGCTGTTATGTAGCCAAGCTGCTGATGTGGGTCCCTGCCCCCCCAAAGCACTCTGAATGCCCGACTTCAGTATAATTTTTGCCCTTCCATCAGGTGTGGTCGTGCTGTTGTATGACAGAGCCCCCAACCCCCCACCCAACAAGGTGGTTGGAGGTTAGCATTGGGTCTCCTCACTGGAATTCTCAGAGATGGAACGCTGATGGTTTCTGCACATGGGGAGGGGGCTGAGACGGGCAAGGGGGTGGGGGGTGGAAGGTGTTGGGGGGGAAGCTTACAGTGAGGAAGGAGGGAAAGAGACAGAAAGGCAAACAGGGTTCAGAGTGCGAGAGCTTGTGGATCCAGTGTCTGGCCCCACAAGGAGGAAGGAAAAGTCCCGTTTTATTACGGATTTTTGTGTGGCACTAAACTGTAAACAGGGAGAACCATGCTGTCTGTATACATAGAACTGACACCAATTATAGTACAGTTGAAGAAAACACAGACGGGGGGTGCAAATTTGAGAGGAATTTCCAGAAACTGTTAGGACCATCGCGGAGACGGGTGTAATATTTAAATTAATTTCTTCTCTTGCTGGAATTTATCATGCTGAAGTTGATCAAGGAGTGCTTAGAGAAGACGTTTTGCAGACGCCGTAATCGACTGTTTGTGATTCGTCCCGTCCCCCGTCCCCCCCAATTCAGGTCATACAGGCAGAAGCAGACGTTTCAGTGACTGACGGAAATCATTTAATTTGTTTTTCAGACTGGAGGCTCCTAGAGTTCAGGGCCGTCCACAGAGTCCCAGCTTCCCCTTCACTCCTCTGACTTTTGGATCTGTGACGGTAACAAAACGAGGCCTCTGCTTCCCCCTGGAACAGCTCCCCTGCTGTCTCCCGAAAGCGATGCTTCCTTGTTGCCCTTCAGCAGATGCCTTACTCGTTAGGGCCGCGTTGTGCGTTAAGGGTTCGAGCAGGGAGGCGGTGGATTGGGGGTGCAGAAATAATCAGCGTGTCTGGTTTTTTTTTGTAAGCTTTCCAGTCATGCCCTCTGAGAGCGTAACGGTGTCCGTCGGCCATTCTCCTTGGCGCAGCCTTCATTTCACTTGGTGACAAAGGGCTAGAAACTGCCACCCCCTGCTCCCCCCCCCCCCAGGAATGGTGAAGCGCCGTTGCACGCTCACAAGGTTAAAGGCATTGGTTACCTTGACTTCCTCTGACTTCTTTGTTCTGGGGCCACTGGTGTTTTTTTTTTATTTTACCTTTGCTCCCTCAAAACACGGTAATGATGGCCTATCAGCGCTTGAAAATCCACCCTTTGTACCCTGTTGGACACCTCCATCTGCACCATGAGCCCCCAGGGGGAGGGGCCAGGTTCACAGCAGCTGGGGGCCAAAGGGGAGAAAAAAAAATCCTGGGAGGTGTTAAGACAGGAAGTGGATTGCCAAACGGTTTCCTGTGTGGAAACTCGGGCTGCACAATGCCAAGTTACAGGGGGAGCGAGAAGGAAAAAATGCTGTGGGTGACGTCATAATAGTAGCTACGTCCACATATTTCTTGTGATCCAAACCCCGGCTTTTGTTTCCCGCTCTGGTGGTTACAAGGCCGGGGGCAGCTTGAGGGATATGTTGGTTGGGAAAAATAAGTACAGACTGAGGGGGATGAGTGCTGGTTTTTCACATTTGCATGATTTTTGCAACCAATTTTGGTCCAAACCGATGGGCAAGATGTTCCATTTTTGGGGAGATGGGGCAGTTTGCTTACTGTGAGGCAGGCCACAGTCGTTAGGGGGAGGTAAGTGGGGATAAATGCTTACTGGTGTCTGTGTCATTTTGTTCAGTGCCGAACACACTGGGATGTGCGCCCCCTACCAGGTGGGGGAGAGATTACCCTCTCAGCAGCAGCGAACAGTCGGGTGTCAGCTGAGGTGCAGTCGCTCTAGTGCTCTTTAAGACCTCTTCATTACCTAGCTCCTGTGTCGATATATAAATAAATATACCCAAAATATATTCCACATGACAAAGCAGCACTGCCTAGCCAATACCCTGGCATCACCCAGATGGAGATATTTCTCCTTTCGGACCGTGCCAGCACATATTAACCGCAGCATTGAATAAACATCATGTAGGAAGGTAGGAAAATTTGAGCATGGCGCTGTGACGAAAGTGGAAAGTGGAGTGAAATGAAATTAAAACTTATCCACTCTCTCATTAGTCAGTCAGAAGAAATGTCCATCTGAACGAAACAAAAGGTTTCAAGCTACAAATCGCCAAGCAAAAGCTTGTGTTTTTTTTTCACGGTTTACTCCGAGACTGGCTGCAGTTGGCTGCATTCAAAGCCATATTGTATTCCGTAATAAATTTACTCATTTTCTAGCATCAAACAGTAGGTGGAATTAACCTTTGCTATTCATTCTTACATGAAATTAAAAATATTCTTCACGATTGGCCTGTAAAAAAAATCTGTGACCGCAATCAAAAAAGTTGACGCCTCTCACCTCTGTTGGCTCCAGCATGCAGTTCAGAGGGAGCATGAGTAGTGCATGTTACACAATGTATGTCGTGTCTGCTGCTGTTATTAGATACAGCCTGTAGCCTTGTTTGCATCGAGGGGACGCTAATATTTAACTGTTATCGGGAAAGTGCATCCAGTTGACCAAAGGAACTCTCCTGGGTCACTGAGTCTGCCCCGTTCCTGAATGCTGCAGATGACTGAGGGACAGCTAATACCTTCTGATTGTACAGTAGTCAAAAATCTGAAAGGAGTATGATATCATTTCACTCCAGGACCCTTCGTGATCTGAGGATGTTCAGAGTAAATTAGTAGAACTGATTTGTTTGAGAATTTGAATTGTGTTTTTTTTAAACTACTGTTATAATTATTTTCGTCTGCTGACATAGGATGAACTGAAATGTGCTACTTCTGATGTGTATCACCTGATCCCTTGCAAATAGGGCACTTTTTAAAATGGATCTCATGTTTTTTTTTTAGCTCAAGATAGTCCAGTGTAGCTTGTGCACAGGAAAAACTTTATTTGCATTTATGTTTTTAAATGAATCCTTTTAAGGTTTGGTAAAGAAAATTGAGGACCAGGTTTGTAGCTTTGTGTCCCATGCTTGTCCCCTCTGCCCCCAAGAGACGATGAGGGCGTTTGATTGGGCAAGGGGTTTGCTAGTGGGTGGGGGGTCATTGGCGGGGGATAAGGAGCAGGCAGTGATGCTAAATTAGCCCTCACGCCAGATATAAAAGAGTCAGCTGTAATGTCAACGGGGACTTTTTGTGGCCTGTAATGTTGCTGATGTGTAAACAAGATGCCGTAGATTGCTAGAAGACTTATGCCAGTCTGGTCAGGGTTTGGTTAAAGGGAGGATTGCAGTGCAGGAATGTCCCAGAGCGCGCAGCGAGCTGCGTGTATTTGGGTGGGTTATCTATATATTGCATTGTGGGGATCCAGTGTCCCCACAATGTGATAAAACCCTGTTATTTTGACATTGTGGGGACCACCTTTTCAATTTGATAAAAATCTGTGACTGCAATCAAAAAAGTTGACGCCTCTCACCTCTGTTGGCTCCAGCATGCAGTTCAGAGGGAGCATGCTGTTGTGGGGGGGGGGGGGACTCTGAAGGAGAAGGTGGGAGACCCACTCCTCTTCCTCCATGAGGAAGAGCTGAGTTTACGAGTTGCCATCTGTAGGGCAGAGGGGGTTTGCACGGTTGCCAGGGCAAAGAGAGCCCTCTAATTAAATCGTCATCATTATCAACTTGTGGTCAGTGCTTATCCCAAATGCTAAGCCTTCCAAAATGAATGTGGAGTCAGGGAAACTTTCCTTGAAGCCTGCGATGGATCAAATTAGAGAGACTCCAGAGGACAGAAAGTGCTACAAAGAACAGTGTTTTTTTTTTCTTCTGTCTTGCTGGCGTTCAGTGGAAACGCCACGCCGTCTAAGCGATTGCTGAGCTCTGGGCAGACGTGAAGACACCAAACCATGTCTGGAGCGGCCACTGCCTTCGCCCAGAGTAATTAAACCGCAGGAACCCAGTGAAGCGCTGAGCGCTGGTGGCCCGGCGTCGGAAAACAGCGGGGCCCCTTTCGGATTGGCTCCCAGAAACAGCAGCCGCCGTCTGTCAGACCCAGCTCTGAACACCGCGTCATGCGAGCAGTCTGACTCACCGAATTACAGCTTGTGGCTGAAGGGGGGAGCGAACCTGGTTGGGCTTCACGGGGAAAAGGGCATGAATATTCATAGCTTCTGTATGCCTGGGGGGGAGGGCAGGACTTGAAGTGAAGAGAGGCGTGCCTGGGGGGGGGCTGGTTTGGTGCGTGAGCCTGCCAGGCCGCCTCGCAAGCCACACGGCACAGATATCATCTCTGCGCGACGTTTCATCCGTGTTCCTACACATGTGGCCACTGAGCACAAAGTCGTTGGCCTGTCGATCGCCCGTCTCCGGCGCTCTGCGGGCCAGCCAGCTGCCAAGAAGTAGAAGTTTCCAGAAAAATGCAATATGGAGTGGGGGGTGGGGGCATGCAGAGGGCTCCTTAGTCCAGGATCACAGGGGTGACATCTGCATTTACACTGGAATGTGGGAGTAATAAGTCTGGGACTTTGGCACCGAAGTGGACGAGGACGGGTGAAGAATGCCCCGGGTACACTAGCCAGCGTTAGAGGAGCCTTGCACGTTACCGCGATCTGTGAAGAATGCACTGTATAAGCAAAGATACAAAGGGCCTCACTATGCGCGACCTTTTCCGCGCTGCTGACTTCGCTGTTTGTTTTCCTTCCTTTTTACCTGGTCCAACATCTATGCCGCTGCCAGCGATCGAATGTAAGGCGTCACAGACAAGGTGGAGTTCCTGCAGAAAAAATATATCCATCCATTCATCCATCCATGCATGCATCTTCTCACGGCTTATTCTAGTCACACTTCTGGGGCTATTAGGTTACCGGTCCAGTAAAACCTTTTAGTACATTTTTACATTCAGATATACTAGTAAAATACCTGAATTCCTCAAGCTCTGTGGTAAAAGCCTCCTTATCTTTCTGCTGTCCGGCACAGAGCAGCCCAACTATTCAAGTAAAACAATTAGCTGGGAAGGATGAGTCCGGCTCAAGGGCTGGTGGAAAAGGGGTGCAGCTTTTTATTTGTTACTCTGAAGAATGCTGGTGAGGTTCATAATTCACTGCCTTGCCGCAGGTATACAGAGATACCGCCAGCAGAGCTTTTTTTTTCGGCAGGTGGGGAGGCTGTATGTTTCTGCCCCCGGCCCATTTAAATGCCTTGGGCATTAGGCCTGAGATTCTGCATAGGGGCTAATGGCCAGGGCTATTTTAAGAGAAGCAGGGGGTGACATGGTGAGTCCCTACAATAATCCCACTGACACAAAACACCATGCGTGTGTGCATTCCCAAGACAGGGCCATGGGCTCGGCTGCTCTGATTACGTCCGCTGGTGGATGGGGCCCCAAACCCCGAAGGGAACCTCACCGGCCCTCCTCGGTCCTCTCAGAGCAGAGGCCTGTTACATCCCTTCTAATTTACGCTCTTATTCCTGTCGGATCCACACTGTGAACCGCACCCTGTTGGGAAGAAACATCTACGTGTGAAATATCTGCGTGCATGTGTGCGTGTCCACGCGTGTGCGTGTCCGTGCGCGCGTGTGAGAACACAACGCAGTGCGAACAGTAGCGGTAGCCAAGACCTCTTTCTCTTTGGAAGTTTTTGTTTTATTTTTTTCTCAGCTTTGTGAAAATAATGGGAACCATGTGTCTGGCAGTCACAGCAGAACGAGTGACCTTTCATGTGACCCACCTGTCGTGCTTTCAGCGACGATAATGCTAACCTCATGTCCTCGTTGTCGGGAGAGGGGGGGCCCCCAGCCATCGTCACATGGTGTTTTTGGCAGGCAGCGGGCCGGGGGAGACCCCTGTCTGACTCAGGAACCCTGGGGGCCGAAGGGAAAGCTGCTTCCAATAATGTGCCGGTTGCCCCTGTATTAACAGCCTGAAAGCTTCTGTCTCTGCGACTTACTCTAATGCCTCTACTCTCCCCGTGTGAAGGTTTAGGCAACACTCTGGGCCCCTCGTCAGCCTTAGGCATGTCCGTCGGCCACAGCAAGGAAGGTGAGGAAACTCAGGGCAGGTCTCACCACCAAATAAGATGCTGTAGAGGAATGACCTCCTCTGCAGTGCTGGGACATCAGAATCCAGTCCCCCCCCCCCCCAAGGCTCAACCAAATCAGTGTCCTTTATGACATCTGCACATGCTACAATGGTCTGCGCGCTTCCCTACTTCCAGATGTGAATGTCCAGTACGGGATCTGACTGCTGGGGTACAATCGGAGGTTCATGGGAAATGACGTGTGCATCGTTGATAAGTGACTGCTTTGCAGATCTGTGTGCTTCCTGTTTTTTGCTGATCGAGTTCAGTGCTGAAATGTGCTGGAGAGAGCCCTTACCTTGTTGAACATATTTATCGCCTGACTGGAGAGGTAATTCCAACTCCTCAATTCAAAGGCCCTCATTTTTGTCCAGAAAGGAGTGTTAAACTCAATTATGTGAGCGATCATTGACTTAAATGCTACACTGGTATGCTACGGGGGAGGGGGCAGTACAGAGAATGGGGCCCACTGGTCCGAATCCCCTGCCCCACTCCCTTTGCACAGCCCCAGCCATGTCACTGGAGATTTGTTCCCCCACTAAATCATTTCCCTCTCTACGAGATTAAGAGCTTGAAAATATTAGGGGACCGATCAGCGGTGACGCCTCACCCTCCCCGCCAAAAAGCCCCTCGTTTGCATTTATGCTTGTCACTAATAATTTAAGGCCTCTCAATAGGAAAAAAAAACAATTTCCCGTGCCTGTAAATAAAAAATGCAGGGGTTATAATGTTAACTGTTCCCATGGACGTGAATGGTTGTATATTGCTGACATAGAGCAGAAGTGCCAATCACTGCTGGCAGTCTGGGCCTGTGGCTCCTGTCCTCTTGGTCCACGTAGCCACTGCAGGTATTTTTTTCTTTCACGTTCTCAGGGAACCGACTGAAAAGAAGTCATCAATCTCTCCACTGTCTTTCTTTCACCTGAATAGAGCTGCTTGGTCTGTCCTCAGTTGTGTCACGATGGAGATGCGATTCTGATGCAGTGCCACTGAGTTCGTCTCTGTGTTTGGCCTCCGGGAACAAAGCCTTTCCGTTCTGATCGGGAGTGAAGAAAAGTCAGCCTTTCACTTCTCTCCCAGTGCCGGGGCAACATGGTGGAACCGGCTGTTAGGCAGAGCTACCGAGCAGGTGTGTTGAGCAAGGAAGGTTAGGGCAAGATTTTCAGGGTGTGGCAGGTGGGGAGTTGGTTCAGTCCTGTGTGAATTGGGTCAAAATGCCCCCCTCACTGCCCCCCATTCTCATTTGCAAGGCTACTTCAAACTGCCTGTGCATCTGAGTTTGTTTTTGTTGTGTATGTCAGCTGCTCTTGACTCCACACCCGGGGTGACTTCCCATCATGCTCCTGAGTTGTCACTTGTGTTACTCTCCTCTGAACATTACCTTGACTTCCACTGAGAATATACAGTGTGAATAGAATCATAGTTTCATTCTCAAATACAACTTGCGGTGACTGCTGGGGCACAACACCTCCCGCTGGACGACGGGACAAGAACAGTGCACCTTCCAGCAGCTGCCGGGGCCCGATGCCTATGGATCAGCTGATCCCGTTCGAGTTTAATTTACCATGTGATTGACTCTCAGCCCAGAGGCGCTGGAAAATGTCCACACAGAATCGCGCTGGGAATGACTTTCTGATTTGAATGCGGATTAAAGCCGGGATGCACTTAGAAGCGTCCCTGAGTCGCAGATCGGAGCAGGTCGGTGGTTCAGCTGCCAAAGGGGGGCTGGCTGCCTTGTGTACTTACACGCCTTTGCATTTAAATGTGTGTCATACACAGCCATCCTAAATAAACAGGCTGCCCCCTTTGCCTTGTGATGTTAAAGGGAAACTCATTCAGAATGGTTTAATGCAGGAACTTGGAGGCTCTTGAATGTCCATATATGTTGCCGACATACTCTTTTGATTTCATTCTTGTTCTTGTGCATGCATGTGTGTTACAGATGAGGCCGTCCCTTTAATATTGATGACTGCTTGTTTTTGTAGGGTTTCTGTATGAGCTCTATGTCTAAATGTTTGCGTGTGACACGAATGGACGTGCGCGTGTGCAAGTTCACATATGGCCACCGGGGCACCAACAGACGATACTGTATTTTTTCAGAGATGCCGGAGCACGTCTGGCGCCCCCACTGATTTCTGTGCCACGGGCTCTTTGTCCTGCTGCACTCAGCCATCCGATGCCCCCCCCCCCCAATCCCCGCCAGGGACTGACGGGCCTCCGCTAGTGTCGCACAAAGGCAGAGGTTTCTCCGAGGTGTTAAAAACCTCCATTTGTGCATTCCCTGGACAACAACCGGCAATTTGGGCACGGTGGCGACACACAGCCACATTGTGGCCATGCTCTGTGGCGGTCATTTCACAGAGCCTGAAAGCAAGGCCCGGTAAATGAGATTTACAGAGCAGAAGCGGCCCTCCGCGATAAGGCACAGAAACGCCGCCACTTGCTAAAGTGCTAGATGGAGCCCAAAAAATAAACACATTACCTGAGAGAGGACTGAGCTTATTTTCACAGCCCCCATGTAGCATGGAAAAAGCTTCACAAAGGAGTAAAATACTGCAGGGTCCTATAGGGGAATGTATTCGAAGGGGGAAGATGGGGAAGAATTCTGTAATCCAAAGACAACTGTGATTGTAGGGCTATAATGCCTTAGTAAGAGGGACGACAGTATGGAATTTTTCGTTGAGTAAAATGGGAGGTTCTGAAGGCTTTGCTGAGTGTTACAGTAAAGCTACAGAAATCGCTGTGTGTTTATGGCATTCTGCTAGCCAGTGGCAGCCTGGTGAGCCTTTGGTTCCTCAACACCAGCGTCTTCTCTGTAAGAAATCAGCAGGTGTGAAAAATTTGTTTGGGCGATAATACAACAGGCAAATGGGTATGATTCCGCCATAATCGAACCCACGTGCGGCCCGATGGTCGGATGAAGGGTGGTATAGCCGTATCCAGATGGTACCATTCCAAGTACCTCAAGAAGGTGTATGATGAGTAAATAAGCATGCAAAGCCATGTCGTTGTGAAGCATGAGAAATCTGTAACATACTACCCCACCATTACATAGTTAACAGGACTGAATTTCAAGTCCCGTTTTCCCTTTAACTTCCCAAACCAATCTTCCCCAGCCTCAGTGAAGAAATTCAGGTGATCAAGAGAGCCGTTTATTACTTTTGTAATGCCGTAATTTAAGTGCTTAATAATTCAGCTCACCAAGCTTTTCCTCTTTGCCTCAGGCGACACACGGTGCAATTTTGTTTTGTCAGACTAGATATTGGACCTGACAATTGCTTGCACAGTGTTCAGCTGCACTCCAAACCCCCCCCCCACCCCTGCTCTCTTCCCGCCTGCCCTCCACCCACGGCAGCATTACATGGCCTACTTGTGGGACACAGGCCTTCCTTAACCCCCCCTCTCCACCACCCCGCCCACAGAGGTCTGCTGCCTCCGCGATAAGCGCACCTCCTTCAGGTGCGGAACAACCGGCTGCCGATGGGAGAGATTGCCTCCATTGTTAGGTTAACCAGTTCCGCAAAATCCCTCTTTTGACATGGCCTAACTGCAAAGGCCGGCGGTTTTTAAGAAAAAAAAGTAAATGGCACAGTGGGGGAAATTAATTTAGCAGATATGGAACGAAGCAAATTTGGAGCTGTTCAGTTGCTGCTTTAACACAGAAGGCCCCAGGAATGGGGTCGGCTTGGCTGCTGCCTGTACTTTTCGATGAACTTCGATAAATGGAAAAGTTCTCAGTTGTATCTTGAAAATCATTGACCCATTGTTCCGCTCCCTGCCCTGAAATCTCTTTTTCCCTCTCCCACCCGCTCCTTCTCTCTCCCTCTTTCATCTCCCCCTTCTCTGTCCATCTTCCTCTCTCCCTCTGTCTTCCTGTCTTTCTCTCTCTCCCTCTTGCACCCTCACCTTCTCTCTCCCTCTCTCATTCCCCTTCTCTGAGAACTCCATCTTCCTCTCCTTGTCTATCTTCCTCTTTTGCTCTCTTTCTCTCAACCTCTCGTCCTCTTTTTGCTCCCCCCTTTTCTATCCATCTTCCTCTGTCCCACTGTCCTCCTCTCTGTCCTGAGAGGGTTCGGCCTGCTTTTTAATGTGATCTTGTTTATCTTTGGTTGTAAATACTCTAAGACTCACCGTTCTAAGTGTGTTTTGGTTCATTTTTTGTGGGGCAGGTGAAGTTGGCCGTGTGGAAATCGATCAGAATGAAATTGGAGTGGCAGGACACAGACCTACTTCGGCTGTTCAAACTCTGGTGGAATCGCGTATAAGGGCTGAGTTTGTGTTTTATGAGAGTACAGACAATGTCCCTGTTTTTGAAAAGAAGTGGTGTGTTAACCCAGACTTTGTTTCTGTTCATACAAGCATATTACCTGTGGAATGGTAACTGTGGGTACTTTTAGCTTGTGGTTATAATGGTGAATAAATAAAGGGGGGTAAAAGTCAAGTCTCTCTGTCCCTCTCCTTTCTCACTCCCCTTCTCTGTTCATCTTCCTCTCTACCTGTCTCTCTCTCCATCTCCCTCTCTCCCTTGTTCACATTCTCCCTCTCCTTCTGTCTCCCTCTCTGTCCCCTTCTCTATCTTCCTTTCCCACTCTGTCTTCCTGTCTGTTTCCTTCTTCTTCTATCACTTACTCACCCTTTCTGTCAATCTTCCTCTCCTTCACTCTCTGTCTCACCTCCCTTCTTTCTGTCCATCTTCCTCTCTGTCTCCCTGTCCTTCTCTCTGTCACCCTTTCTCTCACTCCCCTTGTCCACCTGTCCTCCTTCCTCTTTCTATCTTTCTTTTTTATCCTTTTTGCTGTCTTTCCATCTCTCTCTCCCTTTCTCTCCTTCCCTCTCTCCCTGCCTTTCCTTGTCAATCCCTCTATTTCCCGGTCTCTCCTTCTCTCTCCCTCCTTTTTATCTCCTTCCCTCTCTGTCTCTCCCTCCCTCTCCCAGTCTCTCACTTCGTCTCTCCCTCTCTCTCTCACTTCTCAACTGCCACCCTCCCCAGTTTGAAACAAGCCCTGCTTCCCAACGCACAGCGATCCCTGTGTTCTTCCCCTTTGTGCGTCTCCTCCTCTCGGCCAGCCGCTGAAAAGAGGGCTTACGTAACCAGCCCACTGCCGGCCTCCGCCAGAGAGCGCGGCACCGCGGGTTGATGGTGAAGGTTGGCTATTGATTTGAAGCTGCTGTCATATGATAGTCAAAGACACAAAGTTCCATTATGCACTGGAGTAATTAGATCAAGCTGTACCCCCTTACTGTAGATGAACACATGCCTGGAGTTTGAAGGTTCATTTGATTTCAAAGCGCTCGTCCTAGAGCGAAGGCCGCGGACCAGCATGGAAAACGGCTGGCTCTCTTCAGGAGGCTTCTGTACACAGCACATAGGCGCACCCCGTTAGCGGGGGGTTAAGGAGACGCATTTTTTGGATAGTGGTTAATGTGTGAATTAGCATTATGTGTCTGAGCTTCTGCACAGCCCCAGTGGAAGAAGAACTGGCCCTGTTATGGGGGTAATGATGAATGGAGGACGTCTATGAAAGTAGGCGTAGTCATAACAGATGGGCGGGATCACTGATGTCTGTGCTGATCTAGTCTAAGGGAAGCCTATGGCTAATTTACTGAACACGTTTATATCTGATTATTTTGTGTTTGGTCCCTTTTGTAGTGTTAGAATCAGGCTCATTTGTTTATGCTGATTTTTCTATTAAGCATGTCTGCTACTTGTGGCTTTCACCTGTGCATGAGTGATTTAATCAAAAAAAGAATCATTCTTAATTAGTGTGTTGCCCCCTACAGGTTTGGATCCCCAGACAGCTATTCTGAGGCAGCAGTGTGTGTGTGGGTGTGTGAATGCGTGTGTGTGTGTGTGTGTGTGTGTGTGT
>JABFEA020000021.1:4092124-4112928 GCA_019775915.2 Cyphomyrus plagiostoma | reverse complement strand
GTGAGGGTAGGAACGTAGGTCGACTGGTAAATCGAGAGCTTTGCCTTTTGGCTCAGCTCCTTCTTCACCATGACAGATCGATGCAGCGCCAGCATCACTGCGGACGCCGCACCGATTCGCCTGTTGACCTCCTGTTCCATTGTCCCCCCACTTGTGAACAACACCCCGAGATACTTAAACTCCTCCACTTGGCGGAGGACCCCATCCCTGACCCAGAGAGAGCATTCTACCCTTTTCTGGCTCAGGACCATGGTCTCAGATTTGTTGGTGCTGATTCTCATCCCAGCCGCTTCACATTCAGCTACGAACTGTCCCAGCGAGAGCTGAAGGTCACGGTCCAATGATGCCAACAAAATCACATCATCTGCAAACAGCAGAGACCTAATCCTGAGGTCAACAAACCAGACACCCTTAATGCCCTGGCTGCGCCTAGAAATTCTGTCCATAAAAATATGAAAACAATCGGCGACAAAAGGCAGCCCTGACGGAGTCCAACCCTCACCGGAAACAAATCCGACTTATTGCCAGCCATGCGGACCAGACTTTGGTACCGGTCATACAGGGACCAAACAGCCATTAAAAGGAAGCCCGGCACCCCATATTCCCGGAGCACCCCCCACAGGACTCCCCGAGGGACATGGTTGAATGCCTTCTCCAAGTCCACAAAACACATATTGACTGGTTGGGCAAACTCCCATGAACCCTGCGGAGAGTGTAGAGCTGGTCCACTGTTCCATGGCTGGGGCGAAAACTACACTGCTCCTCCTGTATGCGAGGTTTTGACAATCCGGCAGACCCTCCTCTCCAGAACCCCTGAATAGACCTTACCAGGGAGGCTGAGGAGTGTGATCCCCCTATAGTTGGAGCACACCCTCTGGTCCCTCTTTTTAAAGAGGGGTACCACCACCCCTTTCTGCCAGTCCAGAGGCACTGCCCCCGATGTCCACACAATGCTGCAGATGCGTGTCAGCCAGGACAGCCCCACAGCATCCAGAGCGTTAAGGAACTCCGGGCGGATCTCACCGCTTTTTAACCACCTCAGTGCCTTCTGCCCGAGAGATAGGCGAGTCCATCCCCAGGTCCCCAGACTCTACTTCCTCATTAGAAGGCGTGTCGGTGGGATTGAGGAGGTCTTCGAAGTATTCCTTCCATCGACCCAAAACGTCCCGAGTTGAGGTCAGCAACAACTCATCCCCACTATAAGCAGTGTTGATTTTGCACCACTTTCCTGCACGGAGCCGCCGGATGGTGGACCAGAATCACCTTGAAGCCGTCCAGAAGTTGTTCTCCAAGGCCTCACCAAACTCCTCCCATACCCGAGTTTTTGCCTCAGCGACCGCCAAAGCCACACCCCGCTTAGCCTGCCAGTACATGTCAGCTGCCTCTGGAGTCCCACAGGCTAAAAAGACCCGATAGGACTCCTTCTTCAGCTTGACGGCATCCCTAACCACTGGTGTCCATCAGCGGGTTTGGGGATCGCCGCTGCGACAGGCACCGACCACCTTACGGCTACAGTTCTGGTCAGCCGCCTCCACAATGGAGGCGCGGAACATGGCCCATTCGGACTCAGTGTCCCCCACCTCCCCCGGGACATGGGAATGGTTTTGCCGGAGGTAGGAGTTGAAACTCCTCCTGACAGGGGATTCTGCCAGACGTTCCCAGCAGACTCTCACTATACGCTTGGGCATGCCAGGCCTGAACAGCTTCCTCCCCCACCAGCGGAGCCAACCCACCACCAGGTAGTGATCAGTTGACAGCTCCACCCCTCTCTTCACCTGAGTGTCCAAGACATGCGGCCGCAAATCCAACGACACGACTACAAAGTCGATCATCGAACTGCGGCCTAGGGTGTCCTGGTGTCAAGTGCACATATGAACACCCTTATGCCTGAACATGGTGTTCATTATGGACAATCCATGACGAGCACAGAAGTCCAATAACAAAACACCGCTCGGGTTCAGATCGGGGGGGCCGTTCCTCCCAATCACACCACTACGGGTCTCACTGTCATTGCCCATGTGGGCATTGAAGTTCCCCAGTAGAACAAGAGTTCAAAGAGTCCAAAAAGGATGGATATTCTGAAGCGATGTTTGACGCATAAGCACAAACAACAGTCAGGACCTGTCTCCCCAGCCGAAGGCGAAGGGAGTCTACTCTCTCGTCCACTGCGGTAAACCCCAACGTACAGGTGCCCAGCCAGGGGGCAATAAGTATGCCCACCCCCACTCGTCGCCTCTCCCCGTGAGCAACTCCAGAGTGGAAAAGGGTTTAACCTCCTTCGAGGAGACTGGTTCCAGAGTCCAAGCCATGCGTCAAGGTGAGCCCAACTATGTCTAGTTGGAACTTCACAACCTCGCGCACCAGCTCAGGCTCCATCAGAGAGGTGACATTCCATGTCTGAAGAGCTAGCTTCTGCAGCCGAGGATCAGACCACCAGGGTCCCCGCCTTCGGCCACTGCCCAGCTCACATGGCACCCGACCCCTATGGCCCCTCCCATGGGTGGTGAGCCCATTGGAGGGGGACCCACGTGCCTTGTTCGGGCTGTGCTCGACCAGGCCCCATGGGTATAGGCCTGGCGACCAGGCACTCGCCATCGAGCCCCACCCCCAGGCCTGGCTCCGGGGGGGGCTCCGGTGACCCATGTCTGGGCAAGGGAAATCGTGGATCTATAATGTTTCTCTTCATAAGGAGTCTAATGAGCTGCACTTCGTCTGGTTCCTCACCCCAGACCTGTTTGCCTTGGGTGACCCTACCAGAGGCATAAAGCCCCGGGCAACTTAGCTCCTGGGATCATTGGAACACGCAAACCCTCCACGATGATAAGGTGTCTGCTCCAGGAGAGGACTTATTTACATTACATTACATTTATTTTTCTAGAATTATTAGATTACTCGTATAGTTTATTTACTAACAAAATGTTTCATAGTCATGTAGGTAAATATTACATTAAATATTACATTAAATATTACATTAAATACTACACTGGCCAGGATAAGCAACTAGAAGATGATAAATAATATATGTTTGCTCTGAACTGTACTGCACTGTGCCATTGTCATTCATTCATAAAAATATACAGTATGCATTTGCAGTGGTTATAGTTCTGGGCAAGATAAGGCAATTAGATTTTCTGAGCGAACTGTTATTTCCATAGTGAGTCATCTATTCCATTGTTTTTCCATTATTTTGTAATGCAGTTTTCCAGTTTAGCAGTTTTCTTATGGAAAGGTCAGATAGTTGTTCGGGGGAGCGGGGGGGGGGGGGATGTGGTATTATAGGACATTACAACATTTCATTTAAATAACCATGCACAAGGAAGACAGAATTTTTCGTTATAGCTGGACTTGATTTTGTTGGCTTCCTATTTGTTGGAAGAAACAACATTAAATGCTTTTTTGTAGGTGACCATTTAAACATTTTGAACGATCTCAAACATCAAGTTGACTGTATTTAAATGTCAATATAGCGATTCCATTATATTTTATATTCAATTACTGTACGGTGCTGCCTGACTGTCCCTAAAGATGAGAGTGCGACTCCAAATAATCTCGAAATTTAATTAAAGATATTTGCTGTATAATTCCCCCCAACCTGACAGCCACTGCCTGATACAGCTTAGGGAATGTAATTGCCTTCCACCAGCCTAATATGCATGTTGAGATCTTTCATTTTGCACCGTTTCTCCCAGGAGCTGTGGTAGTCTTGCTAAAGCCTCTGCCAGAGCAAGGCCTCGAATCATCTGGCTGTCAGAGCCCGAAAGCTGGAGGCTTTTGCACCTATTAAGCGGCTACTAATATCAAGGAGGCCCTAATCTCCCAGCCATTAGCGGCTGCTGTCATTCAGACACACGTTGTCGGACTGATTTAAATAAAATGAAATGAAGATAGTTGTTTCTGTTCCCCTGGCTTCTCTCGTTGCCGTAAACATATGCTCAGTGCCCTGCTTCCCTTCCATCTTATTTATGGGTTTAATTTGTTGTGTGGGCCGCGCTAGAAATTAAATTTAATACAATTCTCTCCGGGACCCTGTCATATAATAACATGGTAATTTCTGTGTATCCTTTTGAAAAATGAGGAAATTAATTCTTCCTGACATGTTCTAATTATTTCAGTGTGAACAGCAGAGCTATTCCCTCCCCAGCCCCCAAACCCAGGGTGGGTGGGTGTATGGGTAGGTGGGTTGGGGGGGGGGATGCAGAGGTGCTAATGCTGACCAGCAGTGCGCTTAATTTGAAACATGAGCAGACACCTTTCAACACACCTTGCTAATGTAGGAGCACTTCGCACAAATTAATTCACTACTGATCTGGCAGTTCCACTTGGGGGGGAGTGGCATGTGGCGGGGGTTGGAAATGTTAGGAGAAGCCAGTGATGGCACCCTGGGGCAAGGTTTAGGGTGGAGGGTGTTTGGGGTTGGAGAGAAGTCCCTGTCAGTGAGCTGGGCCTATGAGCTGTTACCTTGTGCTGAGGCAGAGGCTCTCAGAGAACAGCAGAGTTGAAATAATTCAGATTGATGTACAGCACCCGCACAGCCCCCCT
Organism: Cyphomyrus plagiostoma; assembly: GCA_019775915.2. Lineage (NCBI taxonomy): Eukaryota > Metazoa > Chordata > Actinopteri > Osteoglossiformes > Mormyridae > Cyphomyrus > Cyphomyrus plagiostoma. Next base: position 4,108,389 of record JABFEA020000021.1, on the reverse strand, counting down.
CCTCTCCATGTTCAGGTCTGAAATGCTAATTTAATTAGAGTGTCATCAGCTAGCTTTAAATTCATGCTTGGAGATGTGATGAGGATGGCCATGGCAGGCATGATGGTGTAGCAAATAATGGACTCTGGTTTTTTTATATGGTACTTGGATTGAGAGATTCCCTAACTCCTTAGTCAACGATGTGAAATTAATTTCCTCTGCTGTTTCCACAGAATTCTATCCCATGCCTTTGAGTGGGGTAACAAAGCAATGAGCGTCTTCCGGAGCCGGTTGACGGCACGGTTGTGTCCAGTCTGAGTGCCCTCGAATTCCCCTCGGCGTGGTAGTTTGAATCAGCCTCGGCTGTTCTTTCCCTCCTTTTCATTCCCTCTGCCATCTTCACGGGCGTCTTTAGAGCTATTTCACACGTCCTGCCGCCTTGGCAGGTGATAACCTGAACGTTAAGAGGATGCGAAGTCAGCGAGAAGCTTCATCCTGACCTCCCGCGGTGTATGAGAAAGGCTGCTCTGGCTGACCTCACGCTAAAGGCTCCTCAGTGTGCGATTGTCACTTTCTGAGGCTCTCATGGAAATCAAATTCAATAGACTAACAGCTTCCTTATCATCACATCTTTATACGTAGTTGGCATTGTGTACCTATTTGCTGCTGCCCCTTCTCACAGAAACCAGTGACCCCAGAAACTCTGTTTGTCCCCTTTTTCATACTGCTTTAAATGACAATGCTAAACAAGTTTAACGCCGGCTTGTGAAAGAACCTGGACGTTTTCTGAGACCTCTGTTTTTGCACTCCAGAAAGTTCCCCTCTGCTCTTCCGTCCTCTCTCTCAAAGAGGCAGCTGTACTAGCCAGGATCCTTCCAGAAATCTCCACCCCCTGGGCTCATTGATTAATTAATTGAGTGAAATTAAGACACAGCAGTTGTCTCTATATGACACATTTCCTGAATGGCAGGGCAATTATAATGGGGTGCAGGTATGAATGAGCAGTGATGTGGGAATTCTGCCTCAGGGTAGTGGTAAGAGGCGAGGGCTCTTATTAAGGTGCACCTGTCCACGTGGTGATCCCAATTCCTGCCAGATAAGGCCAGACTCACTGTGACGTCCTAAGCTGAACCTTACCATGGCCACTTCTTCAGCATGCACAAATGGGGAGCTCTGATAGGGTGAAAGTTATCATGTGACTATGCACATGGTTTGGGAGGAGGGAATTAGGGCACATCGCAGTGTAACATGATACCACAGTGGCCGGGCTTGGTTTAAAGTCTTTTAAGCTGGATATTGTGAAAGATGTGTTACTTAACATCATTGTGTGCAATAGGGAGTTACAAACAAAAGGCCATCAGAATCTGGGCTGCTGTAACATCCTAATTTCCCTCCAGGGATCAATAAAGTACCATCTCATCTCTAAAAGGCTTGTCGAAGGGTCATATCCCCATGGCAGCCGTTGACTTGTTCAGAGCCCTGTCCAATGAGATTTCAAGCCCCGCTGTGATACCTCCTGAGAACAGAAGGCTCTGTAGTCTGTGGGCGGGGCTCCTAAGTGAGTCATATTGAGGGGGCGTGGCCTTGTTCCCGACCCTCCTGGTTTAACAGGCTCAGGCAGTAGGGAGGGATGGCGTAGCGGTGACAGGGCTCAGTCTCTCAATTAGAGACCCCTTTTATCCACCTCCATGTAATATTTATTTATCTAGCAGTCGTTTTGTGCAAAGCAACATACAATTGCGAAAGCAGGGTCAACCAGTGTCTAGGACAGTTGGTTAAAGGCCTTGCTCAAGGTCCCAACTGTGAAATCCCTCTGTTGACCACAGGATTTAAACATGCAACCTCCTAATCACGGACACAGGGTGTTAACCCACTGAGGGACACACTGCTATCTAAGTCTTAACTGCAGGAAGAGCTGGGCAGCTTGCTGGTAGGTGCTGGATCTTTCTGGCTTCCTAGAAACCCAAGCAGAAGAGGTCACCATCCTTCACATGTCACCATGCTACTCCTGTAGCTCAACAAGCGGAGAGGTCGTTGGTTCAAATCCCTGGGTGCACATATAAAAATTGTGACCCTTCCCTTTTCCATAAATTGCTTTGAATAAAAGTGCCGGATAAGTTAAATGAGCCCCATCTGGCTGGGCCGTCAGGTGTACGGGTCGCCTGAGCCTCATGCTGCATATGAGGCTGCATGGAAGGCGCGTCGACAGCATGCTCGCTGCCCGTCTGCTTCCACTTTGCCGGAGCACGTCTGCCACAGATGGTTAGAGAGGGTGCAGCGGTGGCGGGCTGTTCTGCGGGGAAAACACCCACCCCGCCCACCATCTTTTGTAATTCACAGTGCTGTTGCCATTGAAATGTGGCATGTGCTAAAAATATTTTTTTTTGCCCTCCCTCTTTTTGGTAGCTCCATGGAGAAGGGAAAACACAATGTGTCCCGGTCATTTTTTCCTTAATGCACCTTCCAAGCCACTCCTGCATCCTTCTGAGTTGTCTCCATTACCACAATGTGCTTATGGGGCTGAGGTAATGACATGCAGAAGAGCGGGACTGCCCCGTTTAATCCCCCGCTCTTGAGCCAGTCGAAGCCTGCCCCATCGTCATCATCATCGTCTTAGTCGTCATCGATGGCCGTCTAATTGCTCATCCCAGCATGGGCTCAGCGCTGCCTGGGACATGGCAGGCCTGAAGAGAAGAGCAGCACCAGCCAGATGGAGTTGTGCTTTTTTTTTATCCCTTCTTCTTTTCCTGCCTTCCTCTCCTCGCCAGTCCAAGACCTGTCGAGCTGCCGCTGTGAGCTTCTCTCCAGCAGATGTCCTGTAATCGCCACATTTGTTTTCTTTCTGGCTCCTCTCTCAGATTCGGAGTCTTTCGCAGTTACTTCTGTTTCGTCGGACATCTTTTGTTTTTCTAAGGGCAGCTAGAGGCTGAGCGGTGAGGAGATATGCTCGGTTGAGTTCACGCTTTCTCTTTTTTTTTTTTCCTCACATTGTCACCCCCGTGCCATGAGCCCTTAGCCCTTTCCTGGGGATAGCAGTGTGAAAAGTCTCAGCTGAGCCCTTTGGGTCCTTGTGGGCAGTGCCGCCCCGCTAAGCACCACACCTGTAAAAAGTGCCTGCATCCTTAGCTCACTGCTTCTGATCCATCCTTTCACGTTTTTTGCCTTTCTTGGGGACTGGAATGGCATGTTTTTTTTTTTGAGACGATCTCCACAGGTGTCATCTGCCCTCAACATGAGTCAAGAGGATGGCACTCTTATTCTGACCTCTGGGTGGTGAATAGTTAAACGGTGTCTTCGTTGAAGGAACCGTGTTGATGACACTCGAATTAGAAGACATCTTAATAGACAGACTGAAACATCCCCAGGTGCCACTGCAGTGTGTACAGTTTCTTCGTTTAGAAGTTTAGACACTTTTGAACTACTTTAGCACAAATCAGGACAGAGCCAAGCTTGGTCTGTTTCTTTGTGATCGTTTGATGGGTGCCCTACAAACCCTGACAATTCCCCATCTTGGCTTCCTAACGCGCTGGAGAGCAACAAAAAAGGAGCATGTGACCGTCAGCCAAGACGGCCTCCAGTCAGAGCCGGAGAAGCGAGGGTTTTTTTTTTAAAGTTAAGTTTAACTTTTAAGTTATTTTAAAAGCCTGAGAGCAGATGACAATGGGATCGTGCCCAACATGATTCCAAGTGAACGGCATCACTGTGACCACAAACCCCTCTCCCGGCACACCTCCCCAGCAGTGCGGTGCCAGCACTCGGGCCCCCTGCGGTCGGGCTTCCAGAAGCCTCCGAAGTCTGGCCACACATGGGCTGCAGCTGGACCACCTTGCCGCCGTGCGGCCAGCGGTGGGGGTGGGGCGGAAAAGCCATTTGGGTAACGCAAACATGTCATCAGGGCTGAGCTCAGGAAACCCTCTATGCAAATGGCTGCCCTTTTGAAGATGAGATGCAGCTAATGACAGAGGGGGTGGGGGGGGGCAGCCACTCAGCCAAAAAAGACAAGCAGCGTTTAACTAAAGGCCATAAGCTCCGCTCTGCACTTTTCCGTGTGTCGGTGTAGAGCTACCGTGATTTTTCTGTGTGTTTATCCAGCTATAGAGCTTTAATCTATATAGGGATGGCTATGCTCATGGCAGCCTGTGACACAGGGCAGTAGTTATCATTGCTGCCATGGTGAGGTCCTTTGGTTGTAAATGGACATGGGGGTGAGGGGGCCTTGTGACTCAGCTCTGTACGCACCACTGGCTGGTTCTAATGGAAGCTGGGCCATATAGTCAGACCGAAAGTGACTCCATTTCCTGGTTTGGGCCAACAGACAAAATGTGCGGCCACCCGGAACACATGTGCTCATGTTGTACAGGTGCCATTGACCTGAGGGGGTAGGGTCTCTGGAAGGAGGCGGGGCATGATGCAGTGTGGGCGGGGCCTGAACCCCTCACGTATGACACCACATGTGCCTGTTCTTCTGCAGCTATCCAAACTAGAAAAGACAGCACTACCCGCCCTACCCCCTCCCTTTCCCCAATTAGGTCTGATTAGCGATCCATGCTGTCATTACTCTGAGAATATAAATACCAGTAAGTAGAATTACTATTCACTGTTCTCCTTGTGAGCTACCTTCCTCAGTGCGAGTGTTGATCCCTAATTAGCAATGTCTCATTAAAAGCAGCAGCATCTGCTTTTTAATGCTGCTGTCAGGCAAAACTTTGCTGAACTTAATGGATCCTCCATGATACTGCCGTGGTTTTTTTTTTTTTTCTCTCGCAGCGAATTGATTGCTTAAGTGTAATGGGGAGGGTGGGGGGAGGTCATTTATTTGATTAGATTTGTGCCAGTTTCTCTTGAACCTGTCTGAACGTAATCACATAAAGGGGAGCGTAACACAATGTATGGTGCCTGGGTGTGGGGGTCCGGAATGTTCTGCGAAGAATCCTAACTGGCTTACTGCCCCCCTTACCCCTCCCCAGGTCCCAGGAAGCTTAGCTGAACAGGGGGCAGCTGCTAATGGCTAAGTTTCACTGGCAAGTAGAGAGGGCAGGCTAATTTCATGATTGACCGTCATTATTATGCATTGTCATTATTATGCATTTAGGCTCAAATGTAAATATCCAGTGTGTACAGTGCTCCCCAAACATTTGCGGATATATCCTTTTACTTTGGAAATATTTGGAAATGTGGTGTCGCAGGTAATGTGCTAGAGGGCTGGATCCAGGAACCCAGAGAAGGCGGGTCAGGTTTGCATGTCTTGTTAGCAGAAAGACTTTATTACATGAAGACGGAACAAATGGCTGTTCTTTGAGGGTCTGGGGTGGCTTTGGAGAGCTGGAAATGGAGAAATCGAGTCTAGTTTATCCGAGCTCCCAAATGGGTCGTAAAATGTAGTTCCAGTTTGCATGTCCAGAGTGATCTGCTGGATCTTATTGGGTGAGTGATTTTTGGGGAGGGGCTCTGGAATACAGATAAGCTGGAGGGGGTGGGACTCTCACATCTGTTGCTATCGAACATGCAGAGAGCGATATTTGAGAGGCCATCACTTTCAGATTAATGGGTAATTGCAGTTAATTACAAAAATTCCAATTCAACGCATACAGTAGAAGTTTATAACAAAAAAACTGAAGTACTATTTAATCCAACTTTTGGGCATTTTTGTTGATGAATCCCTCTTAAATGGACTCATACAAGTTTGTCATTGTTGTCTAAATAGTGAAATGGATTTAAATAGTAAACCAGAATTTAACAGCAAGGTGCAGTGTGGTTGCGCAGTATGTGATTTCTCCTGTTTCCTCTCATCTATTATCATCTTCCTCCTAATGCCACCAATCTGACACGAGCCACCTGCTGGGGCTTCTAAATGTTGTGCTGAAAATAAGACAAAGAGCTGGAGGGAAATGGGGGGCGTAGGGTGAGGTTTCACGAGGAACACCTCTTAAATCCGCGAATTTAAAAGCCCCGTCTGACACAGGTAAGATGAAGAGGGCGGCATTCTGACCTATGACTGGTCTAATGGCTGTTTCATAACAATTTTCTTTTGTTCTTTATTAAAGTCGTTACTCAGCCACGGCCATGATTAATCTAAGCGAATGCATCATTACGGCCCTAATCCACATTCTTTTGTCAACGTCTGTTTTAATTAAATGAGAGGCGGCAGCAAAGGGTGATCAAGCCGAGGCACGTGCACGCGCTTGTGCGATTGCCCAGGGATGGTTCCAGTGATCCAGGCAAGATTAAAGCTGAGCCTCCGTCCACTTTTACACCCCTTTACTTTGTGTTCTGATGAGGTAGGGGTTGGGGCGATGGGTGGATGTCTGTGAGAGAGTGCCTTCCCGTACTGTCTAATCTAGCATCTGCATTGGGCCCTCAGCGGCAACGCATCTCGTCCTCATGCTCCATGCATATATTATTACCCCATTCGTTTTTGCGCAGTTCCTGGAATTGACACGGGCAGTCGACGCCACGGCAGCGCCGAGGGCATAGCTCTGGGCCGATTCGCACTACCTAAGTCCCAGGGAGGAGCTCGTTTTCCCACAGCGCTGTTTGCCGTACAGACAAAAGATGCCAATTTCACCCAACAATTGTTTCCAATGGTGATGTTGTCACAGTATTGGCTGTGAGTCACGGTAATTGTACGTTTACACGCCGTGCTCTATTTCATTTGTCAAAAGAGTGATGTGTATTTATGTAAACTAGCATGCAGACGTAAGGCTGGATTCTTACAGGCAAAAGAGCAGTTTGCTTAATTTTTTTATGAGCTCCTAGTTTTTAATGTTGTTAATTGGCCCGTATGTTTTTAACTCAGTTTTTTTGAGTCCTGACACTATTATACTGGTTTCGGCGAGATCATCTTGCACATGTTTATTAGACGCTTTCAAATCCAAACAAAACTGTTGAAGGACCCACCATGTAGATGTTCCAGATCTCAGGTAGGACCTGTAAATACTGTGAGGTCACCTTGGATGCTTTTGGTAGGGCTCATCTCTGACTTCAGATATGCCGCACACAACTTCCAGTGGTTGAGAAGTAGCAGGAAAGTGAGGTCTCAAGGGAGCCACGGCAGCTGAGAACTCCTGATGTCACCCGAGGCAGGTTTTACTCCCAAATGAGTCATTCTGAAGCATGCGCAATATAAAGGCCTGATAAGCAGACAGACAAAAAGGCTTTCCAGTCATTCAATGAACGTTACGGAAAAGAAAGATAGTGAGAACAGGGGCTAACGGTGCCGCGTAACAGCCGGCGCGGCTCGGAGAGGGAGAGAGACAGTCTCACCCGAATCCCACAGGAGTGGGCCTCCCGCCACACCGGCGCCATTATTTGATGTAATGAAAAGGGAAAGTGTGTAACACTGAGATTGTTAATTAATTTAGTCTAACAAGATGAAGATAAATGAAGTACATAGAAGGTTGACTAGGAAGGGGTGCTTGCTTATCCCCCCCCCGGCCAAGCTGGTCTCCCCTATTCACCATGAAGTGCTTTTAAAAGGTGCAGCTCTGTGGCTAACGGACCCTGCTAAGATTTTTTTCTCTAAATGCTACTCAAAATGTGAAATGAGTCATTTAACCCCCCCCCACACACGCACACACGCACACACACACACGATATGCTGGTTAATTAGAAAATGTATGTTGGAGTTGAAGGTCCTTCTTACTGCATGTTAATTTTACTGGCTGAAATTTTTAACTTATTTCTTCTTTTCTGGGATCGCTGAATGTGATTTTGTGTATATGTTGAGGGGTCCTGCGATGGCATTTTTTTATTGTCCATGTCATTCACTGCTTTCGGATTTATGAGTTGGGGTCCTTTTTTATAACTAGACCTCAATCATCCAGAGAGCCCTCGTCTGATCTTTTCCCCCAGCTCATAAATGACTAAGGAAGGGGCTGTTTTAACACTGTTCTCCCCTTTCTCAGCATTGGGGCGACACGCAACGCAAAGGGCAGTCTTGTGCGGCAGAAACCTTTCACCGTGTGAATGGCCTGGGGTGATGCGACTTATTTGAGTGAGCGGGGAGGCACACAAAAAGAGAAAAAGCCCCCTTTTTCATATTTTTTTAAAGAGCCAGACAGTTGTCTTCTTCCACAACCCTTTCATCAAATCAGCAGCCTATCAAGGACTTTCTTTGCAGACAATTCTATATGGAGCCATACAGTAGCACATACCCATCATTACGCTGGCCATTCTACTCTCCTTTATTTTTCAAGTTGGCCACAATGGGTTGTTGATTGGGTGGACAACAGCAGAACAATTACACTCTGTTTTGTGGCAGGGCAGCATTTTTAATGTCCTATCCATAATAAGAGTCTCATTATTGTTATTCTTAGACAAGGCCCCGGGAGAGAGAATTGTCACCAGTGGTACATCATTATTTAGCAAATTTCGATTAACTCATCATGTTGTCTATATGGCAAAAATCATAGCAAATTGGTGGGGGGGGCATGCATCTGGTAGTGGCTCTGTGGCTCATGAGTTAAAAGGTAGCACTTGATCGGCTAATAATATGAGGAAAGGTGGTAAAAAGAAGGATTAGAGCTGTTGCCGTAGTAACTCCAACTTCCATCTGCGAAGGAACAATGGACTTGTGTTCCTCCACCACCTTGGCTTAAAAAAATAAAAAGGGAAAGAGGTTGTTCTGAAAGGACAGGCCTTTTTAAACAACAAAGTGGAATCCAGGCCTAATAGGCTCTGTGCTGCGCGTTGTTAGGCGAGACCGCTGGGGGACAAGGGAGATGAAAGGTCACCACGTAATTCAAGGACAGCAAAGGTCATTGTCCCCTTTTACAATAGCAGTTTGTTTTGTGCTTCCATTTGTTCCCCACGGCCAAGCCAGACGGTGAAGCGAATACCTGGGGCTTTCCCAATTGAAACGCAGAAATAAAAAAAGTGAAAGCCAGAGGGAGACTGAACCAGTTTGAGGAGCGGGGGAGTGGGGTGGGGTGGGGGGGCACAAATAAATACAACATAAACTGGATTTATGGCAAAGATTTGTGTGGGGAGAGGGGAATCAGAGGCAGACTTGGCTACCTTTGGTTGAGGAAAGATGAAACAGGCCAGTTGCTTCAGACTGCTTTTATAGACATCCTGTTCTGCTCTAGTAAGACAGCACTTGGAAGAACCGACTGCATAAAAATTCAAAAGCCCTAAAAGTTACAATCTTAAAGTTCAGTCCGCCATGTCCAGGTGAGTGTTTTTTTTTTTCAGGGTCCCATTATTTTTTTGCCGTCTTTGTTTTATTCAATTAGCTCCTCCCCTGACTCAGATCAGCCCGACCAGTAGGAGTGGGGAAACATGGAGGCCCCCGCAAATGCCGGGGAGAGAGCCCCATCCTGCAAAGATGCCGTAAAGTTGTTATGATCCGTGATCTACAGCCGTGCGCGCACCCCCCCCCCCTCATTTTTTATGTCCCCCTTCCGCACAACTGGAATACGTCCGCTCACATGAGGCTAATTTACGGCGCGGGCCACTATAGTGGCGGTATGGGTTAATGAATTTGGCATTGCTAATTAACTACTGCCAAAGACTGAATGTTAATCCGGTGGCTGGGAGAAAGTGCCCAGGGATCCAGTGGGAATGGAGGTTAGGGGGGGGTGGGAGGAGGGAGGGAATCTCTGTATCAAGGGGAGATAAAAAGGGGAGATAAGCCTGTGCATTTCAAGATCAAGCAGACTGTCACATGGTGTTTCCATGGATGCTGTCTCAGTTTGATGACGCTTAAACATCCATCCATCCAACTTCTAGCCACCTATCATGGTTAGGGTGGGGCAGGCTGGCGCCTCTCCCAGGCAGTGTAGGGCACAAGCCTGCAGTACACACACTCTCGCATGGGCAATTTAGAGACACAAGTTAGGTGAACTGCATGTCTTTGGCTTGAGGGAGGAAGCAACAGAGCCTCCTGTTGTTTAAATATGTGATCAGAAATACAACAGTGGAGAAGGCATAAAGTGTGCCTCTTTAATTTAATTTAAGTTAAAGAAATTCCTACGCACGCATGTTTGTGCTAAATGAGATCTCCAATATGATCATCCTTAACTCTGTATATGGTGATAAACAGATCAAGGAACAATCTCCCATCAGTTATGAAAACACAAGCGGACGCCTACTGAGAGTGAAACCGCAGCCGTTACTGTTGGATAAAGACCCATGTTCGTCATGTCTGGAGCATTTGGAATTGTGTGGATGTCTTCCCAATGAGACATGTGGTAATGCGTGATTCCTCCGGCCTTCGAAGCCACGTTGAAAAGGGTCATAACTGGCTAAGCTGATTAGCAGCGGCACAGGGGACCTGGAGCCATTATGTCTGACGTGACGTACATGGCAGTGCAGTCCAGGTCACACAATGGCTGCTTTATGAAAGCCGAAGAATGGTTATTTACTCCTGAACATGCTGCTCCAAAAAAACTAGGGACCAACCCTGCTCACGTAAAGGGCCGCAATCAGGCGGGGAGGGCAGCCATGCCCATGTAAGCAGGCGCAGTGAGGTGGGGGGCCAGCCATGCCAACCTAAGAGGGCACAGTCAGGCAGGAGAGCACAGTGTCAACCGCCCATACGCAGAGCAAAGCATTTCCCCTATGACACCGGTGTCAGCATGCAGCGTAATGGAGGTGGAGGCATGGTGTTCTCTCCTGGTTGTGCGTAGGCCTCCCTGTTTTGCATGTCCCCAGGCGAGGGGGCTTTCTAAGCCTTTCCTCGGTGACACCCACGGTCATGCTGGGAGGATACTCAGAACCTTAAGTGAATCATGGGGTGGTTTTTGCAGCATCTGTCACCGATCCTTCCAACACTGTAGAAACCCTGACCATCTCAATGTGACCCCCCCCCCACCCCCATCGTCTCCGCCTGGCTTCCACAAGCAGACCTCCGCTTCCCTTCTTCCTACAGTTCTCTATCGTCGAGCCTGCCCCTCACCCCCTCCCTCGACTGACACTCTTCCTCGGAGCCAAGCCTCTCAATTTAGATTTCAATTAGTGCCAGCCATAATGTTAGTTTTCTGATTAAGACTGGTCCTCCAGGAATCAGACCTCTCTGCCCCCCCTTCCCCCTTCTTCTTCCCTGGCAATCAGATAGAATCTGATGAATTGTGCATGTAATTACGGAAGTTATTGAGTATTCAGATCACTAGACACTCTGCGGAACCTGATGACTCTCGGTAAGATATTCATAGAGCATTAACTCCAACTGTATCAAACAAGTGGCCCGGTTAAAGCCCACTCCGGTAATGAGAGAGAGGACGGTGTACGCCATTAGTCAGAGATAATAGCAGCCACTAAGGGGAACTTAATTAAAAATTACACAGGCACATTATGATCTGCCTTGTTTCCATGTGCCGGGGCTTCGTTCAGCGGAGGCCGTGTGGTCGGGTCTGATTGAGGCCCAGCTGGTGGCCTTGGAGAGATGATGGACGAGACAGGAGCTGAAGAAGGGTGAGCTGCGAATATTTCCAGGATAAACTATACTGAGCCTGTCAGGATTGCTCTTCCCACAGTCCCCCCAACCTCTGCCTCACTGAAACACCCCCAATGTCCATTATTGCAGTAGCTTATGGGAGTTTTACTTACACAAAAATGTTCTGAGGGCAGTAAGAACAATGTTTGGCTCAAAGAGATAACCAATGAGATTATAGAAAAGGTGGGTTCAAGCAGCTAGAGGAGACAGGACAAAATCAAATGATTTGTTGGTCCTGCCTCCTCTAGTTGCTTTGACCCCTTTACAGTCTCATTGGTTATCTCCCTGAACCAATCGTTTTTCATTCTGACCTCAAAACACTTATCTCTAAGTAAAATTCCCATGAGCACTGCAGTAGCTCTTGACATTCTTGTTTCAAATCAAAAGCAAAGATTTTATATTGTTTATTTTCTGAGCTGACATTTTTACTTGAATCTCTGCAGGCCTCCTTTTGTAACTGAAGTTCTAACATTTCTGGTTATGAATCTAGTTTCATGCTGAAACCCTTGTAAATGGGAAACAGGAGTTCAGCTTACTGTTCTGACAATAGGCACCAGATTTCAGGGCTCTTTTCTAGCCCTCGGTGGGTAACCACAGAAACAACCGAAAACATCTTGTTTACTGGGCCGGCCTTCAGTCCATCCGGCTAAACTTTCCAGCTCTGATCCAGAGCGTGATCCTCATTCTCACTGACATAGCCTAAGAGGTGCTAATGCAATGTTCATACAGCAAAGAGGGTGGGGGACTTGGCTTTTCATGTTCCATGCAAGTTTAGAGCCAATCTGGCTGTACATGTTACCCTAAGGGAGCAAACTGTGATAGAGGGGAGACAGGGTCTGATGCAGAATGTATGCGGGGCAACCAGGTGCGTGCAAGCAGCCAACTTGAAAGGTACAGGACCAGGGCTGGCCTGTGATTAACAATAGACTCTGCACAGTATGGTCGATTTCCCGAGGGGGAAGGGTCTCTCATGATAAATTTTACCGGGCCGCACATCCATCGACCCACTGGGAGAATGCCCAGAATGCCAGATTGCCAGTTCAGGCTTGTCAGTGGCATATCCACGCTCTCGACTAGATAGGCTCCGTGAAGCTGGGCAGAAGAGCCTTCCTGATATCTTCTGTCTCCCGTGACATTCTACGATGTACCCTCGGTGAGGTTGGTCTCTTTCACGCAGAAGCCACTAACTAGGGTGTCATGCTGGCATGGAAACTGGTGGATTTCACACTGGAGGCGCACGGCTAAGCGAGACGTGTATATACATAACAGGCCAGTACAAATACAGCAGACAACCAGCCAATCTGGTTTATTTATGACGCACTCAAGCTGGTCTTTCGGCAGACGTGTCTTCTTAGCCCCTGCGTTTAGCCCTGACGCCTTTCATATTGTACCTCTCTGATGGCAGATTGTTAAATATTTACACTGAAAAGCATCTCGATTTGCTGTTGACAGTAGAATTAATGCATAAGGCCCATCTGCAGACATAATGTTTTCATGCCACTGAATAATTGAATTACAGTTGTTATTTGTCTCTGTTTAAAAGGCATTGTATTAAATAATACAGGCCTTGAAGGGGGAAATGATTTTGTCACATTCGATGGCTTGTTTACATGGGGAGAAAAATAATAATTAGCACAGCAATGGCTGAGACGAGAATGCAAAATAATAATTTGATTTGGGCTTAAAAATACAAGTGTCCTCTGTCTCCAGAGTGATAATTACAAGCCACCTAGTCTTTCCCTGTCTTTTCATACTGTCTTTAGGGGGGAGGGGGTGCGGTTTACTGGCCCAGAAATCTGTAAACATCTTTTTATGATCCTTTCATGGTTTTGCTCTTTAGTAGTTGCATATTGTGCTAACACTGCTGTCAGTTAATTTTCTACCTCCTTGTGAAAAGTTGATTTGCATGTTTTAATTCTTTGTGGGTATTGTCCCCTTATGGTTTTATGACACTGCATTGGTAAATGTCTCTTTACTCAATGCTTGTACCCTCTAGAACCAGATAATATATTTTTTCTGAGTATTCCAGCTTGTTAATAACTTAAAAGAATTATAAGTATGACGACTTTGACTTATGGATAATAAGCCCTAATAATTTATTATGGTGTATTTTGGTCTGTATTTGATGTTAGCATTCAATCTTCCTGTGTGGGGAAAAATGACAGAGGCCACAAGGGCTGTTTATTTTCTGCCCAAACAGACATAATCCCATTTATAAGCTTTCGTCTTTTTCAGTACTGTGTAATGTGTGCTGTACAGCGGCACATATTTCACTGGTAGCTGCTTTGCTGTTTTCCCTGAAAAATGACAAACTCCCGGCTTGTGAATGAACTGTCCTGTCATTTTATCGAGCCACGCGGGGACCCCAGAGGAGACCTTGCCTGTGTGTATTTGTCATGGCTGAGAGCGCCGTTTAAGGCTTACATAAAGCTCTCCGACCTAGACCTGTGGATACTATACCGCGCTTCTCACACATCTTTAAGGGAACAGAATAGGCTTTGTTTACCTCTAAGCATAGGTCACTGGGGATGCACAAATTTGCACAAGGGGCATGTTTTCACGTTGGGGGGACCTAGTGTCTCTCCAGTGCAATCCCCACCCCTTTTCCATACTGCCTCCCCCATAAACCAGCGTATTGCGAAATGCGATCCCACGAGTCACCGGCTATTATTTGCAGATTGGGCACGCTTTACACAGGCTGTGAAATATACATCTGCTCCCCGGGGTTTGGGGAAGCATGCTGGGGGGGGGGGGCACTGCAGGTGGGCCACAGTGCCACCAAAGGGGGCCGTGCATACTGTACAGGAACGGCTCCTCTCCACTTATCAAATGTTTGTCTGGCCTTCGCTAGTTATTTGCCTTTGTATGTTTGCCTTGGTTATTTAAGTCTATTTGAGTCGGATGGAGGGAGTGGGTGGAGACGGGGACATGCTGCCTCTGTGCCGCACCTTTTCCGGTCTGCTGCTCTTTGTTCGCCTCTCCTTTTTTTGTCAGAACTCAGACACTTTATTGTCAGTATGTATGAACATGCCGGAATTGTTAGTGGTCTGGTGCGAGACATGAAGGACAGGACAAAAATTACGAGATGAATGGAGAAACGCTTCACAGAATAAACTCTATATGTGTAAAACTAAGAATACAATAGAAGTTACTGATTAATAGAAGACAAATTTACAGGATGTGCAAGACATTTTAATAACATCGGAGTACCTTGTCCAAAAAATGGCTGCAAATTCAAAGAAAACTAGTGTTTGGAGAACAGTGTGCAGTAGAATAGAATGAAAACTGGACTATCTACCCAGCTATTTTCATGGGGGTCATGAGGGGTCTGGAGCTTATTCCAGAGGCTATGGGCAGGGAACAACTTAGGATGGGGCGCCAATCCACCACAAGGCAGGGGAGGGGTGAACTGGAGTCCCTGGTTGGAAACCCCACGACAACATGGGGAGAACATGCAAACTCCAAACACATGGAGCCACGGTGGAGATTCAAACTCTGGTCCCATCGGTATAAGGCAACAGTGCCAACCACCACGTCACTGTGTTGCCCCATCATTGGACTAGGGGAAAAAAAACTGTTGTTCGCTGTTGTAGTGCAAATTAAATCATTAGTGCAATTTGATCATGGAGGTTAAATGTCAGGGAAGGGAAGAGGGTAATTGTCCCTGGGTGCGTGAATTTCACCTGAGTGACGGAACTCCTTTTTACTTATTTGCTCCTGTATTGTTGTGGTTGTGTACGAGCCTTTCGTTTTTGTGCCTTAATGCATTTTCACACATCATTGCTTTTTGCGGATTGTTTTTTGGGGAACATTCGGCCAGTACTATGCCCATGGACCTCAGCGACCTTGGGGGAAATGCCGCTTCTAACCGTGCTTGTAATTCGGCAAACGGCACTGGGCCGAGATACGTCTAATTCTCATTGTTTATTGCTGGCGTTCTTCTGCGTGACAGACGGTAACCCGAGAGGGGTGGCCCATTCCTGCGGGGACCCCGTTTGAGGGAGCTGGCTGCATTGGGATATTTATTAGTTTAATATGGTTCTGATTGACTTTATGATTGTGAGTTAAGCGTTCGGTAAGTAAGCTGACAGCAACGTGTGCCCACAAAGGCCGGCTTTGTGGCAGTGCCGCACCGTAAAGCGGGGGAATGCTCTGGGATTACCGGATTATTTCACATTCGCCACCTAGGATTCGAGGCGGAGCGGGCGACCAGAGATCGTGTCGCTGCCATCGGGGAGAGCAAACAAAAAAAGGCCTGCTGCGCATTTGTGGTTTTTTAAGAAGGCAGTTCGGTTAATGATTTCATCCCGAGAGGCTCCTGTGATAAAGGTCTCTGAGTCTTTGCCAGGAACAAAACAAAAAATCCTGAGTGGGAGGTGTGACTTACTGAGAGTATAATGAACCATCTTACTGACAACAGAGACCTCGGGTTACTAACTTTCACATGAAACAAACAAACATTAACCTATTCATTTTCTAGGGGCCTCTGCCTTGTGGCCACACTTATTTGAGTGTTTTTGTATTTTAGATTTTAATTCTATAGGCCAGCATTTCCCAATCTGGTCCTCAGGGACCCACATTCGGTCCATGTTTTCACTCCCTCCAAGCTCTCGGTAGGGGGTTAATGAGAGAGGGTCGACAGTCAACAACAGGTCAGTGAGTTTCCTGTGTTGGGGCTCAATCCAGTGATGCCGGCCGCTCTCTGGAGCAGGAACACCACACGCCTTGCTGTCCCATCTGGCAGCCGTCAAATTTGATTAGCGCCTGTTAGGTGTGTGGTTCTGCCCACTGAGCTGAAAAGCATCAGGATGTCGGCATTATACCTGTATCTTTACCCTGACAGCAGCAGTCA
>JABFEA020000021.1:4073237-4085246 GCA_019775915.2 Cyphomyrus plagiostoma | reverse complement strand
ATGGAGGGCGTACCCCCTCAGCCCTGCTTAAGAAACCAGCTCCCCAAACACCCCCCCCCTCCTCCCCCCCCCAACCCAAGGGCTGTTTACACAGCTGCAGTGGCCGATGTGATTAACACATCCCGCTATTGTCCACCCCTGAAAAAGTGGGAAACAGCACACGTGTGTGTGTGTGACTCCACGGGTTTACCTGGCAGATCTAATGACCCTGGTCGGCCTGTGGGGGTAACTGGTGCCTGTATTTACAAGCACGTAGAGTTTCATTTGGCTCCAGTAGGAGCTGACACAGGCAGCGGCTGGAGGAGCTGGTTTGTCAGCGGGGTGTCGGAGCTGCCCAAATACACCCAAGGGACCAGGGACAGAAAAACTATCTGGACTCCTTCACATAACAAGCCCAGAATGGGTGGAAACAAGTCAATTTGATTACCTTGGACAGGTGACATTGACCAGCCAGTTTTTGTTTCCTTGGAACAGGGAACACAAGACAATCTTTTGAAAAGGATTGCTGGAAAGTACCTGCCCCCCAGTGAAGATCTTTGATACACATACCCTTGCTTCATTCTGCCATAAAGACCTTTGAAATTGTAGGAAAATTCCAGAATTTACATCCCTCTGGGAGGGAGGCCACAGAGACTGGACTTATGATAAGTGTTCAGCGCAGATTAAGACCGATTACAGTGTGGGGACCCTGAGGTTTACTGTGTAGCCACTCACACTGTATTTTTCATTGTAGAAAAGCCATATAATTCAACTGTTAACTCCCAAGTACATAATTAGATTAGAGGATCCCATGTTGGTTTAATTCATTGTAGGGCAGAGTCTCAAAGCCTGCTCATTAATTGCGAGAAAAGCAGAATTAGCTGTTAAATCCCACGCACAAGCCAGGCCGCCCGCTAGAAGTGCTGTTTAACCTCAAATTAACTTCATTATTTTCACTCGCGTGCAACACGTCATGGGCACCGCCATTCCTGTGGAGGAAACTGAAAGGAGGAATGGTGCTGTTTGTAACTCGGAAGTGTCCGGTTCACTGGAAGACCACTCAGTTCACAGGGGAACCGGGTTGGGGGGGTGGTGCTGCTTTGTATGAAAAAGGCAGCCATCTTCATTTTGACTGGAAGAGCAAAGTCGTCAAGATGTAAGGCTTCAGTGCTGTGTTTTTGTTTTTCTGGGTCGCATGCGAGACCAAATCCGCACTGTACAGCCACCTCCCTCGGCAACATGGTCATGTGATCATGGGGGATGGGGGTGGGGGGGGCCTTAGAGACGCTCCAGCCTCCACTCAGCACATCCATTTACATTAAACAGAGGATTAACTCCCAATTTGCTGCATGCCTTTGTCAGGGTGTCGATACCGATCTCTCGGAGTTTGAAACCACTTCAGCCAAGTGATCGGTCAGGGCTCTGGATCCAGGAAAATTTTTCCAGTCCGGCGTGAACTCGGGCCACCCTGGACGTGTAAGTTTGGGGAGCAGCGTTTGTGGAAAGGAAACAAAGTGGCCTGTCTGCATTTGCCTGGCGTACCCCCTTTGGTGGGATCCTCAGCCTTTCAGTGATTGGCCCTTCGAAGTGCTGCAGTCTCTTTCATATGCTGCCTCTGTTTGTTATGGTTTTATGTTTTTTTTTTCCCCTTTGTTACTGGTGCGTAACCCATCTGTGCAGATGGCCATAGATACGGGGCTCTTTAGGAAACCAGCACAGGGTGAAGAGTTATATCTTAGCTCATCTGTTCCTGGCAGAGTAATGTCTTCCAAGCAAGCCACCTCTCCGTTCGCCCCCGCCACTGACGGAGAGGACGCCATGAGCCAAGAGCGCCTGCCCTGGGACAAGGATGAAAACTCAGAACTCCACAGCATCCCCCAGATGCCCCCACACAGCCTGCTGCATGGGAAGGCTCACCCCGAGGAGCTTTCCATCATGAACAGCATTGCGCCTGAGTCCGACTGGGACAACATGATAACGGCACAGCAGCGGATGGTGAGTGACTCACCACGCACACCACGCACACCACACACACCACGCACACCACGCACACCACGCTCACCACGCACACCACGCACACCACGCACACCACGCTCACCACGCACACCACGCACACCACGCACGCTGCCACACATGTATACATATCTGTTTGTACTTTGGAATGCACACACAGAAGCATGAGCGTGCACACTTGTATGATCCCAACCCAACATACATGCATCTCTATTATCTATTCTATGTTTATTATTTATTCTAAGGCACGGATGGCGAACCTGTTCTATAGAGGGCCGGTGTGGGTTTTTGGGATGATCTCAATCAGCCAATAATAAAACAGTGGTTCTTATCTCCAGTCCTGGGGACTCACTGTTATTGGCTGATTGAGAGGCCATCCCAAAAACGTGAACCCACACTGGCTCTCCAGGGATCAGGTCCCCCACCCCTTCTCTAAGGTATCTCTTTTGGCATTCCCACCAACCTGGTGTTTCCTGGATTAGGCTCCGGACTCACCATGGCCTTGTACTGGATAAGAGGTGATGGATGGTTGGTTGGATGGCTACTCCATGAGAACATTTTAATAACACAATGTTAAACTCTTCCCAAGTACTCCCAAAGTTCCACTTTAAGCAATCATTGACAGGAAATTGTCTACTTTCTATATATATATGTATAATTGCTTGTTTCTTGGTCAAACAAATTGAGGGCATGTTATAATATGACTTGAATAAAACAAAATGGTGAAGAGTCTGCAGGCTGGCAAAGAGCATTTGGTTTGTGATGACTGTAAGCAGAGCAGGATACGGCGCTGATCCCGGCTTTAAACTGAGTACACTGGTAGCGAGTCTGAGATTTTGCATGTGGTGATTTGCCAATGATAAAAGAGACAGCGTGAGTAAATCTGGGGAGTTACGAGACATAGAATGAGAATAGATCCCTGAACACTTTCTATATTTGATGATTTCTTCCATTTGAATAGGAAGGATTACGAGGGTCTAGTGTAACCACAAAGTTCCAGGATTCTGTAACGACGAGGGTGTATGGTGTAAACGAGACAGATAGGAGGAGATGGATGGAAGGTGAAGAGTAGACCATCTTGGTTGCTTATGTATTTCCTTTCGATGAGATGGTACACTCGAGCTCACACATACACGTAGGTGAACCCGCACATAATCTGCAGAACACAAGAATACTGCCGCACGTATATGAGGGCCGGTCAGGCGACCCTGCAGCACTGCCACCGCCTTCTCCTCTGGTGTGGAGCTCCTGCTGGACTCTGCTCGGCTGCCTTTGGGGAGCAGGGTCAGGTGCTGCCGGCGATGCTGCAGGCGGCGCACCATGGGTCTCCTTTGTGAAGACAATGCTTCTCCGCTTCCCTCTTCATCTTCTGAGCCTGAAGTCTGTTTCATCTCAGCCTGCCGCTCTTGTCCCTCTTGGGCCGAGTTGGCCTTTTATTTATTTATCTGTTTATTAATTGAGATTGATCAAGCACAAAGAAAGTCTGGGCCAGCGGCACGTGATTCAGCATCTCAGTAGGACTTTGGTGAGACCCAGGTGATTTTTTTGTTTGGGCTAGGTTGTCTTATTGGGTGACACTAAATCATGTTCTCGGTCTCCATCGTTTTATTTCAGCAGGGAAATTCCGGAAGTCAAGTCTGTAGCGATTATGTCACAATGGTTCTCCACAGCCGTTTTTGGGGAAAATGGCGGGGATTGGGTCACAGGTTTCCTGACACTGATCTTCATCCGGGCATGGGATTTTGAGTTTATATTAGCAAAAGTTTTACTTCGTTCCTGAGCAGTGACTCCTGTAAGCTATGCTTCTTTATAAAGGGCCACAATCGCATTTGTTACAAAACCAAATTTGGGACCTTGAAAGTAAGAGTGGACAACATATACACACACGCACTGAGCGTACGTATGCGTGTTTACACCCCAGCGGCCTCAAGGCACTGTGCCCCGTGTGACCCACCCAAGGACGAACGCTCGACAGAACCTCCCGAACAGCTTCAATGGAGACTTAAGACCTTCGTGGCGTGCCAAGCCGTCTGGCCTTTGAAGTCGGAGCCATCGCAAGCGGCCTGCGATCCTGAGAGAGGACCAGCATGGCGACACGCTGAACTGCGTTTCATGTCAGCCGAACTGTGTCGGTATATAAATAGCGAGACAATGAGAAAGTGGGACAGAGTCCTTGAGGCTGCCGGGACGACCCGGTCCCCACAGCCTGCCCCCATATCCCTGTGCTAGAAATTTCCGTAGACGAAAGAGGCAGTGGGCCCAGACGTGGCCCCTGCGGAGAGTTATTGTTTGTTGCTGGTCAGGGAGCTCTCCATAAATCCCGCACCCCCCCAACCCTTTGTAGTGTTACAGGCCTTTGGGATCTTGAGCCCCTTCCCCAGCTCCCCGACAGCTCCCAGACGGGTCCGTGTCCGATAACCATGTGGGCTCTGTAATTAGGCAGGCCGAGTGTGGTGGTTTACGAACCGCAGCGGGGAGGCCAGGAAACTCCCTGAATGAAAGCGGGGGCAGTCCGTCCAGCGGGCCTTGTACCGCAATGGCACTACCAGTCAGGTGGATAAATGTGGGGGTGGACACCCACCCCCGTGGCCAGTGGCACCCTGTGGACAGGGCGCTTTAATGCCGGTTGTGGCACCGATCGCTGCCTGGCTGGGGCAGCATGCCGTGTGGGGAAAAGGCCAGGTGGCTGTTCCTTCATGCCGACCTGCAGCGAACAGAGTCCTCCAGTGCACAGCACAGTCTTCTGGGAAAAAGGCCACTCCTTGCCCTCATCATCCCATGACTAGCACTTAAAACAGTTTACAGAAGCATCATAAATTAATTTACATCAATTTGTGGTGCATATTCCTGCCCATTGTTGCTCATTGTGGTTTTTTTAGCTGTATGAAAAATAAACCTTTTAACATTGACGTTGAAATGTTTAGATTCACTCTCTTTGTTCTTTATATAATGATTGCAATTTCGACAAGGCTGGAAATGCTGACGTCCTTTCGCTGGGTACACTGCATTTTCTTTAAATATTAAACATACCACGCCTGGGTCTTTAATTCTTGCGTAAATTGTTTTCAAACACTTTGAAGCTTTATTTCAAAATGCATTAAATGTTGACTGGCAACACATTTACAGAACATCAACAGTCTCATGCATTTTTGTAAGTCATGGTAATTTTATCTGGGACCATGTTACATATACTCTGAGCAGTAATTATTTCATAATAACATAAGTGTGTTAAAAATCTCGAATATTCTGCAAAAACCATACCATCTTTAAATATCCATCATCTTTATCTTCAGGTGACAGTGCAAAAGGTCCTGAATTTAAAAATATATAAATTGATGTTTACAGTTATTGCACAGTTTGTTGCCAGTGTGAATCCCTAGTGAATATACACAGGTACTCTGGGGGCCTATAGAGGGTATCAGTCGTTACTGATTATCACCATATATGTGATTTTATATATGGTGTCAATCCCCAATGAATGTACAGAGGCAGTGTTAATCTCTGCAGTCAGGTCTCATAGGAGGTAAAAAGGTAGCATCAGTCCCATAGGAGGTAAAGTGACATTTTCAGTACCATTAAATATTAAGGGTTAGTGTCAGTCCCTAAGGATAGAGACAGGGGGTGTCACTTTATGAGAGTGGGGTGAGCATCGGTGTCAGTGCTGCTGTTGAGTCCCAGGCAGGCTCAGAGGTGGGGTATGCATCTGCCAGAGGAGAATGTTTGAGGCATTAGGCCTGATTGTCTGCCTCTGCTTCTCCGCCATGCACCGGCGATGGACTGTGTCCTGAACTCACGCCAGCTGATTTATCCGGAGCCGCCGCGCTCGTGGCAAGCGCTCTCTACCCCCTGCCGACTAATCAGTGCAGCGGCCGCGGGGCCATTGAGGGTCACAGAGGTGCTGGGCCAGGGCGGGAGGGGGGTACGGTGGAGACGCAGCCAGATACTCATGATTCCAGCAGAAGGGCTCGCCGGAGCGATTCTCCTTGTGCTTCAGCTTGCAGCTCCCGCCTGGCGTGTCTGTGGGAATTACAAGCCCCCATCCCCTTCTGTTTGACATCGTTTAAACACGGTGGGACGTGCCGCCAATCTGCGAGTCTCAGTAGTGTTGTACCATAGTGACCTGTTTTGATTCTCGGTAAAATTGCGATGCCGAAAATGTGAAGAGGTGCCTTGGAAAGTCACGGAGGTGGGGAACAGGGACTGAGATGGGTCTGGGCCCAAGGTCTTCACATTCGGGTCAAGTATCAGCATAGGAGCTGAGCTGGTGCCTCATCTGGGCTGTCTGTCTGGTGGTGCCGGGCCCATAATTGGCACTGCCATGCGCCAGCCGCTGTCAGGAGCTCTGGCGCGGTACTGCGCTCCCAGGGATTAACCCACCGCTTACGTGCACCAAGGTTGTCACCAGGGCAAAAACACAGTGAAACTCAATAGTGGATTGGTGGTGGTCCACTGGTTCGATCCAAAACAGGCCCCTGTGTCCTGTGTGCAGTCAGGATGCAGGAGTAAAGGTGTCAGGCTTTAAAGGCTTCGTCCAAGCAATGTGACATCCCTAAATGGGTTCTCCCAGAATTACTCAACCGAACGGCCGCCATAACTCATTAGTCAGGAGTGTTTGCTTGGATTGCCAGCCGTAATGCTCTGTGACAGCCAGCCCAAATACGTGTGTTTGGATTCCTGCGTGCGATGGGACAACTAGCCAGCTTTCTTTAGGGTTTTAAAATGGCCAGGAAACTGGGACAGGGAGATGCAGCGAGGAGGGGTGGGGGGGGTGGGGGGGATGCAGTGAGAAGCTAACAAATGAACTGACCATCGCTCCTGTTTTCTCAATCTTGTTTGCTTGCAGGAATCTGACAGCAATAAAGTGTGCGCCCTCTACTCGTTCCGGAATAACTCTACCTCACCACAGAAGCCTGAGGAAGGGGCCCGGGAGCGTGGGGACCAGCTAGGGGGCTCTGCTTTCGGCACACCCGAACGCCGCAAGGGAAGCCTGGCTGACGTAGTAGATACACTTAAGCAGAAGAAGCTGGAGGAGATGACGAAGACCGAGCAGGACGGTATGAGAGCAACATCAGCTCCCTGCCCCCATCCCACCACATAACCACCATACACCCTTGCCATCCTTATCAGAGTGGAAACATTTCCCATAATGCAATTTATGCAGATTTCCATCTCCCCACGTTATCCCACTTAAGCCAAATGTCCAACATCACAAACTTTACTTTGAATCTGTTTTTTTTTTTTTTTTTTTTTAAATAAAAAGATAATTAATGTTATTTTTAAATTAATACAAATTATTTAAGTGAGTAATGTTATGCAAAAATACAAGACCAGGCCGGCTGGGCCTCTCCCTTCGGCCAGGCGTGGTACAGGGCGTACTGCCCCAGGAAGGCTGACGTGGCTCGCTTTCCAGTTTGTTCTGACGGCGGTCCAGTCTGACACAGGGTGGGTGGCATGACACTTCGCTTTAAGTGTGGCTGCGGCACTGGGCCGAAACGCCTGGGACCTTCCGCCAGGAACATTACCCTCTGCTCCGTTACTGTTGGAAATACTTCTGAGTATATTTGTCTCAAAACTGAGCTCACCGAGTAAACTGCTAGTCAATGGCGTTAAACCTGTGCTTCATCATACTCAGTTAAACTGCTTTGGATCACTGGAGACTATACCCTCATTCTTATGTCCTGCCTCTACTTGTTACTCATCCCTTCATTTTTATTAAAAATGTTGTTGGTGTATTAATTTCAGAATTTTGCAAAATGGTCACACTGGAAAGAACCTGCTGAATACCCTTGTTGTTAGGAGAAGGTTCACAAAATTTTCCCATTGGGGGGAAAAAAGGGAACAATTACCAACATTAAAATCATTAATTAATAGTAGAACGACAAAAACAATATTATCTTTCACAACTTCAAGCCCCTTAAGCGATACATAAAATAAATCTAATTATCTTCTCAAATAGCTTTCCGTATAGTGTTGTAGATGCATGTAACCATATAATTACAGGAGTCATTTGGTGATGATAGAATCTTCTTTTTACACCTAATAAGAGTGTAAAACAGACAAAGTATTTCATGACAAAAAAGCCTGAAATGTTTATAATTACAGTCAGTCACTTCAAATAGTGCTCTTTCATGTGTGTTTAATTCCATAACCCCAGAAGGAGCCTTAAATCATCTGCAGTGAGGATACACAGATCTGCGCTGTCATATGCTTATTGTTCGCTCTTAACCCTCCCCCCCCCCCCCAAAGTTAATTTCAGGAGGGATTCTCAGAGCCTCCTGTCATTTAAGTCCTGCTTGTTTGTTCATGTACACCGGTGTAGGTGTGCCGACTCAGGGTGTGACAAGCCGCTGGCTCAGTGGGGGTCGATCAGACGGACGGGGCAGACGGACGCCCCCTAATTAGGGTGTTAAGTGTAAGGTGGGGGGGCTTACCCCCCAGGGATTTGAGCTCCGCATTGATTATCTTGGGAGCTACTAGCTTCATTCATCAGCAAAAAAACTAAATACTGCACTGAACTTTGCTCCGCATACTGTATACTGTATCGCTCCTTTGCCTAAAATAATTTAATAAACTCCCCAGTATCTTTTTTTATTTCTTCAGGGAATTTCAAGAAGGAAATATTTATGTTTTGTTTCTTTATTCTTCCAAGAAAAGATTTTTCCACAAACTGGTTCTGACATAAAATGAATTTGCACCTTGCAAAGTCAAAAAGTCAATTAGTGTTTGAAAAACATATCAGATTCCTTCGAATCGTTGCTTTCATTCTTTGCCTTGCAGTGATGTTGGAAGGTGAGGGCCATGCTGGCTCAATTTATTTTTCATCTTTCTTTCATGCATCATTACAGAAATGTGAATACAGTGGAATTTGAAATGCAGTGATGTTGGTGTGTAGATGCCGATTATTGCTTCTGAATTGATTTAATTGTTAACCGTACGGGTGATTGTGCTACACGCTGTTACGTGAGACGCCAATGTACCGTTCTGACATCATACCACCTCCTCTCTGATTATGTCTGAGTTTTATGCCAAAAATCATGTTTTTTGGGTGCCCTTAATGGTGCCCCGCCCCCACCTTCACCAGCCCCCACCTGTATGCCTGCATTTGGAATCACCAACTGCCCACTAATTGGCCATATGAAAAATACAGTGGTACCTCGGTTCTTGAACTTAATCCATTCCGGACTCTGGATCGAATCCTAAAAAATTGGAGTTCTGATCGAATTTTTCCCATGAGAAATAATGGAAAACCAATTAATTGGTTCCCGGCCTGCCAAAATTACACCTAAATATGTTTTTTTAGCATTAAAACACAAAATAAACAGGTGATAAAACTAGAATAGCATTTTTTTTTCTTAATGGCTTCCAAAACGATAAAGATTTTATCCCAACTGTACCCCTCTCCTTCCCCGATCATCCGCTCCTTCCGTGTGCCACGCGCCCTCGTTAACCTTGTGTGGGATCCCGATGTGATCAGCTGTTTCTGGTTGTTGTCATTAGTCCTCTTTATTAAGTCCGCATTTCAGTTTGGTTCCCCAGTCCGGTACTTGGGTGTGTTCAACTTGCTTACAGCACTGGCTTAAAGCAACGCATTCTGATCCTGATTCAATGCATTACGGTTAGATGCATTGCGACCTCTCACCCGGCTGCACAAACTGGAACCCCCTCCGTGACGACACACCTCTGCCCTTATTGGCTGAAGAGTTTAGTTACACACATGGTGTTTGTATCCCAGGCAGTTCCCATGCGTAATCTGCTATTTCTCCCGAATATCATGTAAAGCAATGACAACTGGTTTTCAGTTAATTTACCTGGTAAAATAAAGTTTAAATAAATTACATAAATGCTCTAATAGTACACGTATGTTAGTGGTTTATTTATTGTTAGTTACTGTAATGTTGCGCTGCTTTATTTGGTTAATCATCCAGTCTGTGAAGAAGGCATTGAAGTAAGAATTGCATTGTAGTATGACTCATTTCCTGGTACAATTTATGTTATATTAGCGTTCACGGTTCGACTTCTGATATTCAGATCGAGTTCTAGGTCAAATTGGTTTGTTTGACTTTCAAGAAATTCGAGTTCTAGTCAATTTGAGAACCAAGGTTCCACTGTATATGTGACTCTGCTTCGTTATTTTCGGTTCCTGCATTGTTTATTTATTTTTTCCTCAACATTTGCTTGGCAGAAGTTGTGGTTGATGGAGAGCCTTGTGGTGGGGATGGAGCAGGCAGTGCGTGTGTGGGGGCATGGACGGTATGGTAATAATGCCCAGATGGCATGGCTGTTTGTTGCAGTAATTTAAATGGTCAAGTAGAGCTTGTAATCCAGGGTCCGTATGTTAGCGCAGAGAGGAGAGGCCCTTCTGTGGGCAGGGCAGCTGTCTAATCTCTTTGCCTTAATAATAGAGCTTCAGTCAAGCTCATGTCTGCTTCCACATGACTGCTCAAACCACGTCCCCCGTCAGAGGAAATCAGTCATGGAGGGGGGCTGGGGGGGCATGAGGGGTGCCGAAAGTGCCAGCAGTCATATGCTTAAGAGGCGATCGCAG
The DNA here is from genome assembly GCA_019775915.2 of Cyphomyrus plagiostoma. NCBI lineage: Eukaryota > Metazoa > Chordata > Actinopteri > Osteoglossiformes > Mormyridae > Cyphomyrus > Cyphomyrus plagiostoma. Next base: position 4,074,709 of record JABFEA020000021.1, on the reverse strand, counting down.
AGCTCTGTGATTAAGAGAAAATATGGGGATATTTTTGCCTCCACACGGTGTCCTTGCGGGGGGGTTGAGGGCATTCTGTGGCGATCGTTCAATTAATTTAGATGGGCTCGGGGTAGAGGGGATGTCCCCACACTCCCTCCAGTTGCCTTTTTTTTGGAGATTATGCATGCTTGACTCCTTGAACTCATCTGACTTGTAAACAGTAGGATTAAACCATTAGGAAGAACCATAAAGGCGTCCCCTTAACAATGTGGCAGAGAAGATAGAAATGTCACCCAGCTGCGACACTCCCACTACACCGCCGATCCCTAATCTGGCTGTAACCTGTTATCCTGTTGGGTGCTACCATCTGCTTGCGTTACTCTAAGTCTGTCATTTGGGACAGACACTTGCAGTGGGGGGGGGCAGTGTAAATATTTGCTTAGCCTGTGAATATCTGTATGTTATCATGCGTGTGATGTCTGCGGCCAGTCCTTCTGCATGGGGAGGCAAACAGGTAATACCCCCCCAATATTTGCATCCCTGCCTTCTCCACTCTCTCTCTGCGTCTCTAGCTGAATTTCCTATTCCCACAGTGGTGCCGATAAGGGTCGTTTCGCAGCCTGACAGCATTGGTGCTTCTCACCTTGGTCCCATAGCCAGGAATGTGCTGTCGATGTAATCGGACGTCAGAGGTTTTCCCGGGCCGATCAGTATCTTCCGGTACCTGTGGTTGTTGTTTTCCCACTCTGTTGCTCATCGCTGGAGCCGAGAACCTGCCATGAAATTTATCTCAAAAACCCAGGGAGACTAAACACTTGGAATATTAATATTCTGACGAGGCTGGGAAAGATTATCTCTTTTCAGCCTGTGCTGGATATAGCTGTTAATTAAGATACGTTTTATTTTGCATTTCACGCTAATTGTTCACTGTTGCTCTCTCACACACCTGCTTCGCCACAAAAAAAACACACAAAAGAATCAGGTGCATGGAAATGATTTTATTTCACGCCAGCCAGAATTGGCCTGCCCCCAAACTCTAGTGCCGTGTATACATTCAGCATTTATTGGAGAAGTAGCTGAGCGAGCTTTGATCCTTCCCTCCGCCTGCCTTCAAGCTGCTTACCTTAAACACATGTCAGATTGTCAAATCAAACAAAGTATGTCGGCCACAAATACCCAATCCTGGTATCCAGACGTCTGCTACATTGGTTACACTGGTGTTACGGCAGCTGCATTTCCGGGACTGCTCTCGAACAGGTCCTTCAGATGGTCTGGGGGGGGGGGGGACTCTGATGAATGAAAATGGCCTCCCAGCATAGAGGGCCTGCAGCCTCTGAATGGTCACCTTCACTGTAAAAAGGCGGGGGGGGGGGGGGGGGGGAATTAAAACCAGGGCCCCCATTTTTTTTTTTTTTGGTTTAAATTTTTTTTTTAATTACTGTGGTTTTTATAAATAAAATTGTGCTGTTGGTGTTTGTTGTTTTTGTCCG
>JABFEA020000021.1:4055103-4070529 GCA_019775915.2 Cyphomyrus plagiostoma | reverse complement strand
CTGAATAATGCCCACCTTTGGACAGTGGAGCACACTTGTGCGTGTATTCCGCACTGAGACTGTGTGTGTCTTGTGGGATCCCATCTCCTGTCAGGGCTGTGGAGAGAATCCACTTGGAATGTGTGATCTGATGCCCCCCCACTCTCACGCCTGGAGAAGCAGATGCCAAATAGATTATGTTGGTGGGGGGAATATAGACCCCCTGCCCGCTGTGACATGCAAACACTTACAGAAGATTCTTGGGCCCCGGGAACTTTAGGCCATTGCTGCTGTCCCCAGTGCAAGGCTAAAAATATAACTGGGGGAGTAGGGGGGGTCTCCAAACAAGGGTGGACCAGGAACTCTGACCAGGCCGGGTCTGCCCCACTCTGTCTTTGTGGTACAGGATGAACCTCCCAAACCAGCGGTTCACTGCAGGATGGTGGCACCATAGACCCCCCCACCTCCCCGGACCCAGGAGCGCCCCCCACCCCACCGATCCCAGTGACAAAACAGGCAGCTGCCGCCAGCTCAATGCCCCATTCTTTGACGTGTCCCCATTGCTGCTCTGCTTCTCATATTCTGACTAGTCAACAGTAGCAACTGCTGGGGAGCATTCCAGCCCCCCCCCAGGTTCAGCTGTTGACTTCATCCACCAACCGCCCATCAACCCCCCCCCCCCACACGCACCCAGTGCCCTGGGGAGCCACAAGGCTTCCATTGTGTCACTTTCCCCCCCCGCACGCCGGACGCCCCCCCCCCCCCCCCAAGTTGAGGCAAGGGGGGGTGGGTGTCGGTATGTCTGAGACAAATCCCAGTTGGGGTGGGACAGGGGCCCATTTGTATCAAAGGCCCAAACGAGGGCCTGTCCCAGCACCTCCGTGTGTTTTATTTTTGTGGCGGCGGCAAGTGGTTTGGGTGGGGGGGGGGGCTTCTAATTACCTTTCTGTGTTGTGTGACCCACACCATCCAAGCTGAGTGAGGACACCGGGCTGGTTAACGGCCCCCAAGGGCCAACCTGTGGTTCTGAGACAGACAGCATCACTTTCTGTAAATGAGAACGGACCTGGAGACACAGATGCCGAAAAGCTTTACTGCGTGAGGACAGATGGGGTAGTGTGTGTGTGAGTGTGGATTATGTTTATATTACATTGTGGGGACCAAATGTTCCCCATAAAGTATGACCTGTGAGTGCAATCAAAAAACTAAAAATGCCAAAGGTCTCATATTTAGTTTGGTCACTTATGGTTAAGGTTAGGGCTGGGTGGCGGTTAAGGTTGTCATGATGGGATTACAGTTTCCCCCATAGAAATTTTTGGAGAGTCCCCACAAGGATATTATTACAAACCTCTGTGTGTATGTGTGTGCGTGTGTGTGAGTGCAGACGTCATTAGGTGAGGTGATGGGGCCCTAGCCCCCTGCCCTGTTCTGGGACTCCGGTTTCCTGGGCACATTCTGGACCAGACAAGGGCCCCATGTCACCTGACAGGGATGAAAATAGTGTCCCAGTAACTGACACCCCTTCTGTGGCTGTCGGGGTGACTAATGATTTTACAGCCCCCACCGTACCCCTTGCAAGAAGATGGAACCCCCTCGCACTGTCACCCTGGGAAAGCCGGCGGTATCCTGCACATGTGTGTGTATGTTGGGTCGCTCGCTTGCGTTCCCAGTGGCCCTCTGGGAAGCATGGTCTGCTGGGGGCCCTCTGATTGGTTGTGGGTCTGCTTTGTGGAATTACAGTTACCAATAACAGCTGGGTGCTTGTCTGTGGCTCCACCCCTGCACCCACCACTGCAGTTGGTGATATGGGTGTCTCTGCGCCCAGCTGGCTGGCCAGGCACTTCTTCATGTATTCTAGTGTTTTCTGTCCATCATGGACCTTTGGCCCTTATACCTCTCCTCTTTCAGAGTGTAAACACAAGGTCGGAAAGTTGCAGGTGAAGCTGATTTTCCCACCCATGCATTCTCCCCTGCACTCCCCCCACCTCACTGACCTGTTTGGGAAACCTCCATTATTTTTTTGTCATGTGGGGGGTGCAGATAGAGAATAGGTTGGTTCAAAAGCAAACACGACCCATGTAGCTGCTGATAGCTGAGCGAACAATGGTCCATTGATTCCGGGGAGGGGGATGTGGAAGGGCAGGGGGATGTCACAAGGAAAGGGTCAACTTCCTGGATTTCAGAGTGCATCTGGGGGTTCATGGCTGCTCACTGTCAGGGCTAAGAATGAAGCAAAGCAAGAGAAGTGTGCTGTGTGGCCGCTGCCACCGTCCTTCTTCCGGTCCTCCAGGTGTCTCTCGATTGCGGCTCTGAAATGTGCCCAGCAGTAACAGCCCAGGAGATCGGTGCCAATGTGTCCTGCTGATCCGGCGGACCGTGAGCTCTCGGTGCTGCAGCCCCACCGATGGAGCCCGGCGTGTAAAAATAGCAACCTTTGGACCAGGAGTCTGTGAGGCACCGGGCGTGACTCATGGACTCACGGCGTTCCTGTCGACAGAGACCACAGCAAAATCATCCTTAAGTTTAATTACCGCACTGCGGCAACTTAAAATGTCACGGAGCTTGAGCTCACATTGTTCTGCCCCCCTAATTACGCAAATTAATGGCAGATGATTTCAAAAAACATGGAAGAAAGGCCTTTTTTTTTTTTTACTGACATTGAAACAGTTGCATCATAATGCTGCCGTACCAAGGGGTGCTTGAAAGGGATGAGAGTGTTTGACACAAGTGCTTTTTTTTAAACACTTGTAGGGGCGAGACATTTTCAGGATATTTCATTAACGGCGAGTCTCGTAGCCAATGCCATGTGACATCCATCTCCCCGACGTGTACATCATGTGGTGAAATAAGATTTTGGTGACCCTCGCCGGGACATTTTCATGCACATGAATAGTATCTGTTACTGCTTTTTTTTAAGCTTTACCTACAGGCCAAGATGGCTAATGGCCGCATTATACACGCACTTGCGTTAATTTAACATAGATGAATAAAAGTGAATGTTTTTGTGGGATTGATTAGCAAAAGAAGTTTATGTCTGACAGTTAGATTGCAGGGTGTAGAATTGGGGAAAAAAAAGAATCGGTTTTCTTGCAAGATACCCAGTAATTAAAATCTTGTTTTAGATTATTATAATTTATTTCAGTGTGTGGGCCTTAATGATTACTGATGTGAAATGAAAATTATAAATTGAAATTAGGTCCGTCCGTCCCCCACCCCTGGAATGCTTATCCTCACAATGCAGGATCCCGCATCGATTGCAGTGTACTTTCATTAAGTGTGCCTTTAGGAGGAACCAGTTCGCGTGCCTGGTTGGAGCCCCACCCCCTCATACACACTCTGGCATCCTTAACTACAGTTGTTGATTTGTATTAAGTACCTTTTCCTTTCCAGTGTCCCCCCCACCTTGTAGACTGGTTTAGAGGATCTGATCAAATGTCCAGATGCTTTCAGAGGAGAGGGGGCTCTCAGGCTCTTTGAGGACCGCCTCACCCTCTTAAATGGGGAGATAGGTCCCGTCCCATCACCAAGCTTTAATGAGGCGCAGTTCTGGGGGGTGTCCCAGTGGGGGTGGGCTCTCACCACACTACAAGTTCCATCACTTACAGGCCAAGTCACATCATCCGAACACTTTTGTTCCGGCCCCTGACATCGATCCTGCTGCCAGCTGCCCCTCCTGCTGCCTGGTTCAGGGCCCGCTGGAGACGCCTGTTCCCGGCCTTCAAATACGGGTTTATCTCGGCTTTTCTTTCTCTCTCCGGGTTTGGGGGGTTAAACTTCATTTTCCCCACTTTTATTCTCTCATGAATTGTGGTGGGTGGGGCTTTGTTTGAGGGTTGAAGGCTCCTTTTAATCTCATGTCCAAAGCTTTTTTCTGGAGCCTGCTTCCAGAAGTCCTTGGCCTCCTGGACCCCGGCATGTGCACTGGCCACCTTTGACTTGTTCTTGCTTTGAATTCCTAATCCTCCACATGTGCCGCTGTTTCCTGCACAGAAGTGGGAAGGAGTTGCCATACACTCCCATGGGCTGGGCAGAGGGGGGGAGCTGGCTCACCTCCACTCATCTGCAGGCCAGCGAGCTATGGTCCTTCGGGGTCTGGCCGGGGGGTCGGCTGACCCACACCTAGATGGGGAGGCCCCAGCATCCTCATCAACTGAAGCCGGAGTCCCCTTTAAGGGGCGTGAGGGAGCTGCCAGCCTCTTGCATCTCCTGCCTTCCGTTTCCTCCGCGAATGGTCAGACGTGTTCCGATGTGCTTCGCGATTAGGGCAGAGTCAGCTGCAGCCCCATGCCATCGCAACACCCCAAGCCACTCCTTCTGTGCCCCGGTTCAGAGCCCCATGCTGTCTGCAAGCCGGCTGCATGATCCACTGCCTTGGAAATTGGAGTACCCAGAGGAAACATCCAACAACATGGGGAGAACATGCAAATTCAACACGCATGGAACCCTGATAGAGACTGGAATGCAGGTCCCAGAGGCGAGGTGACAGGACTAACCACTGCGTCCTTGTACTGCCCCAACACACTTTTTAAACAGGTTAATGCACATTTCTTTCACGCTAAAAAGCATTTTAAGGCTTAAGTCCCCAAAAACAGCCCTAGTGACCCCCCCTGAAGTGTAAACCCTGTTCCGGGTTCTGGGTGCGGCTGAGGCAGTAGAGCCCTTGCTGGCGACGGAGCCTGCAGGTGCCTAACGGGGCCGCTGCTCATTAAGTGGAATAATGAAAAGTATTAGGTGTCAATTAGCAAGGGCCGTCCCCGGAGCGCAGGTGCTGCACAATGCGGTGGCGCATGCCGAGCTGGCGGCGGCGGTGCTTCTCAGCCATGCGCACCGGCATGCGCATTTGCATATTAAAGAGCTGGAAATGATTTAACTGAAGCAAAAAGTCTTCTGGAAATGATGGAGGTTATTAAAACTGTTGACAAGGAGTGAAGGTAATTGCCTGAAAATGAGCAACGGCATTCTATTGGATACAGGGAATTTTTTTAGCCCCCCCCCCCCCGTTATTTACCCCCCCCATGTGCGTTTGCATTGTGCTGCTCCGCCCGGGTGTATAACCTATTACGTACAGATTGGTCCCTTGCAATTAGTGCCCTTTTTTTTAAAACCCTTTCTTCAATAACGCTTTGATTATGGAGGCTTGGCGCACGCTTGGCACATCCGACGGCTGTTGTCTCCGCGACTGTCTCCAGAATGACAAAACACCTTCCCGCGCGTTATCTTCCCCTTTCAGTGCGAGCTCCCCCGTAATTATTCTGTTTTGTTTGCCCGTGATGGCGTCTTGTTTTAGTGCCTCCGTGATTAGAAGTCAGGGGGATTTCGACAGAGCGTCTACTGCGTCACAGGGAGCACGGGCAGCTACGTGAGCACTGAGTTTGTTGCCGCCCTGCTGCACCTACCCCGACTGGACACCGTGTCCTCCTAACGCATTCCTCTGCTTCCCATTGGTCAGAAGTACACCGCCACATTTCAGCGAGCTTCAGTTTGGGCTGCAGGGACTCAACTCTCAACTCTCGCCTTTTCTTCTTCTTCTTCTGTCCTCTCCTCCTCTCCTCTTATTTGCACATCTATTCTCCTCTCTTCTTCTTCTGCTTCTTCTTTTTTCTTTTTCTCTTCTCTCTCCTCTCCTGTCCTCCTCTCCTTTCTTCTTCTTCTCTCCTCTGTCTACTCTTCTCTTCTGTCCTCTATTGTCCTCCCTTCATCTTCTTCTCCTCTCCTCTCTTCTCCTCTCCAGGCTAAGCATAAGTTACATTATTCTCTTGATCTTGACGGCTGCCTCTGCTCTGTTGGGCTCCTGCCTTCCCCTCTTTATGTTATTAAAGATGTCGCTCTTGAAAATGCTCATAAGATAATAATTACCCCAACTGCCAGGCCTGCCCCTGACTGAACCAGCATACCACGCAGAGTCGAATCAAGATATTCTCACTTTTTAGAGACCAAAAAATGGTCTTTATCTCCAAAGGCTCAGTTTCATGCAGAGTGTTTGTGATTCCTGACTCTGTTTCTGTTCTCTCCTGGGCTGCAGATTTAGCCTTTTACGCCTGTTTACGATGGAGGGGATCATCCTTATGGCTTGTGTCATTGATTTGGTAATTAAACATTTCCCCCAAGCGGATGGTTGGCTGATGTACAGACTTGGTGTTTCAGAGTGGGGGGGGGGGGGGTGTTTATCTTCCTGGTGATGGATAATGCTCAATGTCAGAAGCAGTATCTCAGTGGTTAGGAACACACACACAGACACATACAGACACACAGACACACACAAACACAGGTTTGTAATTATATCTTTCTGGGGACTTCCCATTAATTTCTATGGGGAAAACTCTAATCCCAACATGAGGACCTTAGCCCCCATCCAGCCCTAACCCAACCTTAACCAGAAGTAACCAAACTAAATATGAGACTTTTGGCATCTTTAGTTTTTTGATTGCATTCACTGGTCTTTGTGGGGACCTGAAAAATGGTCCCTACAACGTCAAAGTTAAACGTTTTTATGACATTGTGGGGAATATTTGGCCCTCACAATGTAATATAAAAATAATCCACATACACACACACACACACACACACACACACGCACATACACACTATAAATATGCCTGTAATTGCTTGTTGCATGCTGAGGTGTGTGCAGGGAGAAAGTGTTCCAGTCCCTAGCCTCATCCTGCCAGTTGGGTGGTTGCTGTGGGAGGGGTGACTCCTTCCTGTTCCAGGGGATTACAATAGCCGTGCAGAGGCTGGGGGTTGATGGCAGATGGGCTGGCGTGGGGCCATCGGGGGGGTAGGGGGACACGCTGTCAGCCACGCAGCTGAAAGGGGCTCCGGAAACAGTCCTGCCTGTGTTTCGGGATGGACTCCTGTGCCGATTCTCATGGGACACGGTGGATTCCGGTTGTCGAACCGGGGGAAATCCTCTAAGCGGCCGGGTGCAGCTGACTGTGCATTTTCTGCATCTGAATAAGCTCTTGGCTCTGCTTGTGCAGGAGATACATTGTTTTCACGCAGCTCCTGTTTCGGGTATCTCTCTCTGTCAAAGGGGGGGTTTCCACGTGAAGCAAGCATCAGTGGGTACACACCGCAATATTTTGGTTCATTTTCGTATTTTCTTCCCCTCCCAACCCCAGCTGACCCCTGCCCTCAAAGTTTTATGATGTACAGTTTGCCAAAAGGGATTTTAAAACACCCTCTTGAGCAGTTGCTGTGAATCCCGTGCTTGGAATGAGACGGCATGTGTGTTTCTCATTTGCATCTGGCCACTTTCCCCATGCCAGCAGCGCCTGTCATTTGAATAGGACCAGGGAATGGCGGATGGCGGACAGATTATGTAATCTGTGTTTTCCGCTGAGTGACTCATACTGCACCATGATTTGGGCTGATCCTCCATCCAGAGATCGACCCCCCCCCCATTGAGGGATGTGATGAAGCAGCAGATTGAGACACTTTAAACAAAACCGGCTTCCTAATGGCATCTCATGTTGGGATGCATCCTGGTTTATCAATTTTCACATAGTAAAGTCCATGTGTCGTGACACTAATGAAAAGTGTAGAGGCAGGACCAGAGGCTACACTCTGGGGCCCTGAGGCAGGCAGACAGGCCAGCAGAGGCAGCTAAGGCTGCTGGCACTTGCTCAGCTCCTGACCTTCTGGGTTTTAGAAGAGCCGAGTTTTTTTTTTTTTTTTACGTTGGATGCTGCCCGTTGAGACTTCTGACAGCAGCTGCGAGCACTCTCGCTTCCGCTCAGACGGGGTGCTTCGTCCCGCTGGCGCGGGTTCCCTATCGCGCACCTGGGGCCGACGCACTAATGTGACGTAGCAAACTGCCTGCCAGGTGGGTCGGCGGTGGGCCGTGCTCCCTGCCACAACTAACCTGACATCAGAGAATCTCCTGCCATTACGGGAGGCTCCCTTCCTGCAATGTGGGTGCGAGCGGCCAGCACACAGAGGAGCTCCGGTCTCCTGCCGAAGGCTGCTTCTTTGCAGAGACTTGGGTTGCATTAACACAAAAAATCAATCTCTGTAAACAGACGGGGACTTGCTTCCCAAATACGCCCGGACATCCCGCCTGTAATCCCCAGGTTTTCCTTTCCCTGGCTCAAGGTGGAGGGGGGGGCTGGTGAAGGAGGTGAACAGCGTCATTATTTTGAACATTCCAGCGCTTTCTGGTGCTTCTGTGCGGCTTGGTACCGGTGTGGGGGAGAGTCACTGAGCAAAGCCAGGATCTCGGAGGGAGCGGCCGCTCCCAGGGCCGGCGTCCAGGCTGTTCTGTTCTGGAATGAGGCTGGTACCTCATTATCTCCAGGGCTGGGGCTGAGACTGGGGCCGCTCCACTAATGGCCCATCAGGAGCATCGGTGGAGATGGGTGTCCCCATCTTTTGCCTTAACTTCTTCACCAATGGTCCATTCTGCTCTGAGAGTGATTTCATCTGAGGAGCCAGCACTGACTGTCCTCTCCCACGTCGCGTGTAAGAAGGAGGTGCAGAGAGTCAGTGATGTTTAATAAAGGGAGTCGTGAAATCTTTTGGTACTAGTTGCTTCCCTTGAAAATACCCCTAGTCTTTGAATCCTGGCCTCTCCATGATCCAGCTTTCAGCCTTCTGGGAGATACAGTACGTGTCAAAAGTTTAGACATGCCAAACCACTGACAAAGATGGTATCACATCGCATGACCTGGCCACCTGACCTAAACACAGTAGAGATGGCTTTGGAGGATAATGAAGGAACCAACCAAATGAGTGCTCAGCCTAAATGTGGGTCCTGCTTCAGGACAGCTGGTAAAGCAACCCAGGAGGCCACCTCATGAAACTGGCGTAGAGGAGACAGTAAGGTCAAGGGCCCAATGGTGCGATCACGCTGACGACAATAACTGCCAACCTTCTGTGTCAACCTAGTGGTCATGCATATTCCCATTTATATTATTTAATAGTGTTGATGTCCATATAATTAATCTGAACTATAGAGAGTAGTACAGACCAACCTTTATATGGGTAGGTGTGTCCAAACTTTTGACTGGTGCTCGAGCGCATCTCCCAAAGTATTAGGACCAGAGAGCTGAATAGCAATGGCACTGGGCCAGTCAGACTAGCTCACATCTCCATGGTGTTTTTCACCAGATGCGCAGACCCAGAAGTCCCACTTTGTTCTTTTTCGAAGGATTTATTTGGGGGGGGGGGGATGGGTGTGTGTGAGGCTCCTTGACCTGCTGCTCTCCCCACCCCAGCCGCATGGCGCCTGTTTTGATCCACTGCAGGCTGCCTCACAAGTGGGAGGGATTGTCATTGTTCAGAAGGCTGGTTCTTAACACAATGGCTGATGAAAAAGAAGACATCTTCCTTCTAAACGGCGCCAGATAGTGAGAAATCATGGAGAATGATGCTCAGTGTACAGTAAAGCGTGCCCCACGCTACAGCCCCCCCCCAACTCTGCCCTGTCAGCTTTGTTTATCCTTCCAGGATAATAAATTTCCTTACTTGATTCCTGCTGGAATGAAATACTGATGTAACACGGAGTTTACAGACTGTATTTTCTTCCTAAGTGGGCAGAGTAAATCTTGTCGCTAATTTAGTTTTATGTGAGTCCTCTACTGGGAGTGTTAAGATCTTCTTCTCAAGGAAAAGATGTTCCAGTTTAGTAAATAAAATCTGAGAAGCGATGCAGTTGCTAGGTGGGTGTCACATACCCCCTGCAGTGTGTGAATAAAATAAAAAGGCCATTATTGGCAAATTTAAAACGTATTCCCTTTTAATTTAGTACCAACACAGGACACCTGCAGTTCTGATAGGAGAGATTCTGTTATTTTGGGTATTACGCCCATGATTTCCAGAACTTTATTATTTGTGCATATATGCCATTTAATGCAAATAATGATTCATGCAATCCTTAAAATCAGTAAACAATAAGCCAATGTCAATCTTATAATATTAATACCATTTTTTGGAATGATTTGTTCTGTTGCTTTCAGATTTTTACCATGTATATGAGAGTGTTCATCTGGGTTTTCCTACTATGCACAAGAAGAATACTATGTGTTTTCCTAGGTTCTTTTTGCTAAGAAAAGCAGCCTCATGAAACACAAGTATGACAGGTCATGAGGACTGCAATGCGCTCTCATATTCCTCTGCATGAGAAGCACAGGAATACGGGTATTTCGTAATTATTTGCGGGGATTTGATTTAGTGATGAAGTATTTATTGCTGAAGACAAACGTCAGTGAGATATATTTTTGTTTTCGTTCGCTGATTTATTCCTTTTGTCAGCCCATTTGTGTTTATGAAACATGTTGTCGTTCCTGGAAGCTCCTGCTTTCCCACCTGCCTGGCTGTTCTCATTTCATCATTTACAAACCAAATGTCGCCCTTCTAGTGACTGCACGCCCCGGGTCACAAGCGCGGCTGGGGCAAGGTCCCTGGCGCACATCACACCCAACCGCCGTTATCTGAAAAAACCCCAGCCTTGGGCAGACAGCGAAGGTTTTTCGCTTGTCTATGTGACGTGGCCTTGACTTAGGGCAGCCTCTCCATCAGCGGGGCCCGATGGTGTGGGACTGGGGAAGGCATGAGCCTCCCATAGCGTCCTGCAGCCTGGCACTGACCATTTCCACGGGATGGATGATGGTAAAGGTCACTGTCGGACCAGAGGGGTTCTTCCTCTCTGTAGTCTGTGAAACGAGGGCAGAAGCTGTGTTCCATGGGAACAAACTGCCCCGCAGCTTGAGAGGTACAGCTGGGGTGGGTTGGGGGGGGGGGTCGGTTGATGTCGCATTAGCGATGGTCAATCCTGACCCCGCCAAGGGATTCAGTGCAAGCCTCATTTCACCATGGCGGGTTGTGCCCACTCCTATGATGCACTCAGGAACTGAGAAGCTGTAGCTGTCTGAGCTGGTTCTTGCCGCTCTAATTCAAAACCTCCCCTTTGTAGCCCCCCCCCCCCCCCTGCAACATGGGGCTTTCCCTCAGCACAGCTGGTCTGATTTCACCGTCACTATACCTATAAATGGGAAAATGTGGGAGCCAGACAAATGGCAGTAGCTAATCCTGTGTTTTACCATAATATATTTGGCTGCCCCTGACCCCCCTGGAGGGTCACATGATACTTCATGGGCAGGAAGATAATTCAGAGCTATTTACCATCTGGGTAGGGGGTGACAAGGGGTAAATAAACCTCTTGGAGGTTTTGGGTCTGACACGCCCCCCCGCCCCCCCACCAAACGCTGTGGGTTTCCTGAGAGTTTCACATTTCTTATAATTGCTATAAACAGCATCATCTTTGTTTTAATGGAAATAAACTCTTATCTTTGGCATTTACAAATATTTGTAAAAAGTCACACATTAGAGGGATTTTCCTGTGTTCTGCTCGGGGTGTTGGAGCCGCTTTCTGCTCCCATCGGTGTCGTCCTGACGGTTACACGGCGTAATTGTAATGGCTTTTTAAACACCCTTTGATTCCCCAGTACCTGCAGTTCACACAGAAAGAGCAGTTAACATTGCTGAGTTTTGGCAGTTTTTTTCCCTTTCTTTTTACATTTTGAAACTCTTTAATAGAAGGTGTTTTATCTTCTTTTTCTGGGAAAATTGAGTTGTTTTCTGAGAGAGAGTCATTTCGACTCGTGTCGAGTCATTTTCTATTCTGTCTTTTCATTCTGTTTGGCAAATATGCTGCATGTGACCCATGCAATTCATGTCCTAGATCCTGTTGTCCTTGGTTTTGTCAGGGTAAACCATATAATTCCCACTTGACAGTTTTATATACTTTTATATTTGTTACACCTTTGTGCATGCAAACCTTGGGTTTTTTTTTCTTCTCTGTATCGAAAAATAGAGTTACTGTCTTCAATTGTAACGTTGCGGATCCACAAAGCTTCCTGCCATAAGCTCAGAATGTGAAGGGTTCCTCACAGTCAAAGGAAACCAGGAAAGAAAACGTGACAGAGTGGAGTCGGGGGGGGAGGAGGTTAGCATTAACATGAAACAAAACTTTCACTGGAAAAGGCCTTATTCTCTTTGCTACTTTTTTGTCTTTCTTAGAATCTTCTTGCATGGAGAAGCTCCTGTCTAAGGACTGGAAGGAGAAAATGGAAAGGCTGAACACAAGTGATCTGCTGGGGGAGATTAAAGGTAAGGAGAGGGGGTGTGGTCAGCTTTAGCAAGTTCCACTGTTGCCGGGAGGGGGGAGTGTGCCCCTGACCGCCTCTCCCACATCTGGCTGCCAGCCTGCAGTCCTTGTCAGTTTCGTATCCTTATCTCTCCTGTTAAAATACCTCTCTCCACATTTTCTCTCGTCCTCTCGTTTCTCGTGTCAAGCTCTGACCTTCATCGAGGCCAGAGTCCTGTTTTTTTGTTATTGTTTTTTGGTTATTGATCCACTTGGTGCTTGGTGTATATTTTTGGGCTGCCTCGTGTTATGTGACTTCCGGACGACCCAGTTCGAAGCAGGGCTTTTGAGGAGGTAGAGGCCCCAGAGACCCCCTCTGTGCCAAACTTCCAGTGTTATTAGGCGTAAATCTCTTGGTTTATTCGTAAAAGAATAAAGAGTCATTTTAGTGCATTCAGCTCAGTTCAGGTCCAGAGAGTAAAAATCCAGACCAGGATTTGTTTCAACAATCCAGTTGAGTACTCTTCGACTGCAACTTTTCATACTCAACTGGGTAGTTGAAAGAAAAACTTGGTTTGGATTTTTACTGTCTGGACCTGATTTACCCACCTCTGCTGCCTAAATCTAGGATTCACGAGGCACACAAGCAATGTAAAACGGACGGGTGAAGACACTGAGAAATGCTAACTTCCACCTGGCGGCTAGTTAAATGCACTTCCATGGAAAGGTGCTTGAGTTGTGTTCCGTTTTTTTGTTTCTTTTCTCAGTATACTTTTACTTTAATAGCTAATCCTATACCCAGCAATAAATAATCCTTTCCCTTTAGGGTTTTAATTATTTGATTAGATTTACTGTGTGTACAAAAAAGCAGTCGTACATTTTAATATGTGTATTCATTCGCAATAACCTTAATGAACCTGATTATAAATCATGGCCCATAATCTACATACCTGCCCTTCGTGCAGCGCCGTAGATCAAAGTGCGCATGTTTAAATGCCTTAAATGATTTAGCGCTTCAAAAGTGGGTCCCTTTTAATTACAAAGGGTTTCCGTAATTCCACACGTCAGGCTGACGGGGGCGCCGCGGCGGAATCAGGCTCTGGCCCAGGACTTCCCAAGGAGACCGCATGGATAAACACATTTCCCATCGCACCGGCAGCCGTAGTTTTTAATTAGTGCACTGTTTCGTGTGACATTCGTGCGGACATTTCAAAGGACGTCTTTGTGCCCCCTGTCGCCTGTGGCACCCCCCCACCACCCCAACCCCCACACTTGCCGGCATCTTTCCGCGTTTGAAGTGAGCCCCATGCAAATGCTGGCAATTAAGAAGGAGTTCAGGGTTGCCGGCTTGCAAGGTCCTTCTTAATTAAAGCACAAACAAAAGTACCAAGCAGGCAGAGTTGTGCCATGGGGGGGGGGGCTCAATTGTCAGATGCAGAGATTGACACAATGGCAAGCCCCACCCAGCAGGTAAAAGAGTAAAACCCCCCCCCCCATATGTAGCCCGACCTTGCTCCATGCACTCAGGTGTAGACGCTATGCATTCTGGGTGAAGTGCTTTTGTTGCCACATTTTTGCAGCACTGTACAGGATTGTTATTGGTGTTTGAAATATGACATAGTGCCATTCTGCCATAGATAGGTGCCACAATTTACATATAATTTTACACAGGAATGTGTGATCTGATGATATTGGATCATGAACGATTAAAATGTCCCCAAGATCTGCCATTGCAGAGAGATCATTAGTATCGCGATACAGTGCATATTCTATCAGTTGCAGTTCTATGGCTCATACACGCATCTAAAGTTGTTCTTTCAGCCAAATTTGTTTTGATACACCAGTAAACCAGTAATAGCTGAAATTAGGTAATGCCTTGGATTTCTTACTCTCTTTTCCTTTCCCACCCTCATCCCAAAATGCAATGCGCACTATGCAAAACATTCCCTATTTAGCAGTGTACTGGCATGCATGATCAACATGGAGGAACTGGTCTCAAAAAAAATTCAGTTTCAGTAATATGGAACTTGCTTGGAATTTCCAAAACCAACATAGTGCAATCAAGAGCCATCTGCAAAATGTGATATATGGCTGCCACAATCTGAAAGGGTATCCATGCCCCTCTGTTGCTCCAGACATATACCCCTTCCCATGAATGGCATTAAGTAACTTTGTTTTGCTTCATGACCCTTGTCAGCCCACTCTGTCCCTGGTTCATGGCGTTGCAGTGCCCGGAAGAGCCCTTCGCTCAGAAATCACAGGAAGCCCTGATGCTGGGCTGTGGTCTCACTGGCCCATGGAGGAATGCACCCCCCCCCCCCAACACGTGTCTGGGCGTGCCCCAGCAATAGCAGCAGTTTCTATAGGCAGCACCGCGCGCTGGAGAGAATAACTCATTTTACTAATGTAACATTACGCTGTACACAATGCAGAATCTTACAAAGCCGTGTACACTGATCGGTGTGTAAACAGGAAGAAGCTGGGAAGAGGATCAGACCTGTTTGTCCTGGTTTATTATAAAACATTGTCTGTAGAGGCAGCATGTTCCATGTGAAAACCTGATCCTGTGGGTCAGTATGAGCGTTTTTAAACAAAGGGGGTGGGGCAGCATAGGCCATTGTGAGGGATTGTTGGCAGATCGCAGTGGAACGTTCTGGAACGCTCTGCCCACACGCTTGAGCAGGTGCCTGACTGTCTTCATACCCATGTTTAGCCGTCACTCAGAAGAGACCCCCCCCATGTACAGTAGAAGATCCAGGCATCGAGGGGCTGTGAGGGGCTGGCATCCCCTGATGGCGAAGGCCAGTGGTCTCGGGAAGGGGGGCTGCTTGTCCTTAGTACCAGGGTAATCGTCGGCCCATTCATTGGGAAAAATCCAACGCGGGGGCAGGATTTTTCAGGGATACCCCAGATAATATGCCAGCGCCTTGACCTCATTTAGAAGGTCCTCCAGTGCGAGATGTGTGCAGATCCCGATCTGTAGATGAGATGCGGCGGATAGCGGCGTTTGTGCCATGCCTCACGGCAGTGAGCACGGTCCTGAAAGGCTGTCTGTCGACGGGAGCGATCCAGACCGGGGATTCCCGGAATAATATCACAGCATCTCCGCCTGGAAGCTGAAAAGGTGTGGAGGCCAGAGAATTAGTGTGTTATGCGAAGTGCAAATTCTGTCGGAAAGTAAATGCAGGCTTGTGGGTGGGGGTGGTTCTAGAGAAAAAGCTGTGGGGTTCTGTGTCACGGCCTGCATTGAACACCTTCATTCACAGTCCTTTCTGGTCTTTGGTTCTTATCCTGGGGGGGGGGGGGGGGGGGGGGGGGGGGGGGGGGGGGGGGGGGGGGGGGGGGGGGGGGGGGGGGGGGGG
>JABFEA020000021.1:3930287-3955164 GCA_019775915.2 Cyphomyrus plagiostoma | reverse complement strand
CCCGTTGCCTCCGGGATAGGCTCCGGACCCCCCGCGACCCAGTAGGATAAGCGGTTTGGAAAATGGATGGATGGATGAAAGCATTTGCTGCAGCATCTCCGTGCCTCGTTTTATCATAAGCTTTGATGAGTCTATATAACACAAATCTGAATATTAAACAGCTTTAATTAGAACTGACAAATTACCAGTGCTGCCATACTTTTGCACTATGATGTTTGTCGTGCTTCTTCATGGGTCTGAGGCAGCAACCTCTCCTGTTTCCGTGTTTCTGTTTGACACTAAGAATAGCAAACACAGATAAACGCAATGTGTACTTAAGCACATATAGAACATACTAAGTTAAACATTCTCCACTAGAATGACTGCGGATGTTCATAGTTACTTTATTGGCACATGCATACACTCACTGTCCGGGAATAGCGTCTATTAGCGTGAGCTAAAGCTAACGCAAGCCACAAAGTTGAACGAAAAGGCTCCTCTTCGTATCCGTGGATGTAAGACAAGGCAAACATCTTAAAGCCCTTCCACAATTTACTCGGTACATTGGAGAAGGATTTACGAAAGCGATATATGTCGTTGATCATAAGTTTGGGCAAGTCCTATGAACGGCACATATAAACCAATGTAATTTTTCACAGACCGGAAATGAGCGAGCCGCATTTCCATGGACGCGGAAGCTGTTGTGCGAATAGCCCACTGACACGAGCATTGACGCCTCATTACTAGCGATGTGTCGTTCGTGAACGAGACGGCTCTTTCAGTCGACTATTTTTAGTGAACGATGGGAGCCAGCTCCTGTCCAAGCGCTGTTTTATTAATGTTTATAGAATTGTCCGGGTTTCTGAGCTGCATACACATTAAGGACAACAGTGGCCGGAACACGTTGTCTTCCGAAAAAGCCCGCCCACGAGACAGCGTCTTATCAGGTCACGCTAATCAGCATCAGGTTAAACGAAGAGAGGGGCGGGTTTTTTTTTTTTTTTTATTAAAAAGAGCCGTTTAGGAGCCGAAAGAACCGGTTCCTCTTGGTGAGCTGAGACAAATGAGCCGGTTTGTTAAAAAGAGACGATATTCCCATTTGGTAGAGAGAGACACGAGGAAAACAAAAAAGTATGCAAATGAAAATGATCGTGACCGG
This sequence comes from Cyphomyrus plagiostoma, assembly GCA_019775915.2. Taxonomy (NCBI): domain Eukaryota; kingdom Metazoa; phylum Chordata; class Actinopteri; order Osteoglossiformes; family Mormyridae; genus Cyphomyrus; species Cyphomyrus plagiostoma. Next base: position 3,954,026 of record JABFEA020000021.1, on the reverse strand, counting down.
AAAAATGATCGACCTCATTTTAATTATCGTGTAATTGATTTATCATTTATCGCGACAGGCCTGTGAGCTATACGTCGTGGGAAGGTTTCACAACTGCCGTGTAGATGTGGCCCAGCAGTTACCCCTCCACTCCCCCACACGAATGGCGCAAACTGTGGTGCGTTCACAGTCTGTGTGCTTCTGACACCAAGAGATTGAGGTAAGTGAATGCAAGTCTTAGGAACCCTCCACACTTATGCTTTCTAAAAATCGTAACAAGTAGTCTACAGTTTCTTCAGCACCAAGATTTCCTTTTACGTAATAATTCATAGTCTAAGTCTCTCTTGTCATAAGTTCTAGGGAGATGGTTTCCAGTTGTGCCTGCATGAGGTCCTGAAACAAAGTCGAAAGGTGCAGTGCCTTTAAGTTACAAAAAAAATCCACATTCTTAATTTTAGTGTAAAGTTAAACTCAGACCCATCACGGTACAAAAATATGTTTTGCCGGCTGGAGACTTGGCACACATTCATCTGGTACGCTGGCCATTTCTGAATTATTCTGCAGGAGTGTATAATTCAAAACACCCAGAGCTGTCAGGATAACTTTACCAGCTACAACATAGTCACACAACAGGTCACTCGATATTTTTCTGTGTGCAGGTTTGACTCCTGATCTGAATATAAGGAGAATATTCATATTATTGTGTATTAAAACTGCACCTGACATTTCATCTTCAAATCTCCAAAGCGTAGTGAAATTCGTTTCCTGTGTCTTGTAGCCTACCCACCAGAACCTGACATCTTTTCTTTATGGGCAGTAATTAATATACGAATAAAGCTTTACTCTCTCCATTTGCTGAAAATTTATGTAAATTGTAATTGCTAACGTTATAGGTACTATTACGAACAATCAAAGTGTAATTTAACATACTTTAGGTGCAGGTCCCAAGAGAGGCTCTGGTGCTGCACATTGAGTGAAGTACCTGACCTGAATTGCTTCAGTAAAAATATCCAGCTGGGTATAAATAGGAAATTTTTGTCTGTGGAGTAAAGCACAGTATCAGTGCTTGTTATTTATGCCCCAAGTTTTATCTACTTAAAAATGCTTTTTCATTGTTTCTAAGAAGGATACATTTCTAAACATGTAAAACAAAATTAATCTTTGTCTCTGCAACAGATGGCATGCATACTGTGCATAACGGTAAGTCTTAAGAGGCTAGAAAAGCCATGGGCATAGTTTCTAACTGTGGGAAGACAGCAATATCTGGATTTCTGGTACTTTCTGGATTTTCACAGTGATGGGAGAGTGGAAAAAACACCTTATGCTTAAGGTGTACTTGACACTGAAACCTAAAACTTAAAAGTAACTATTTGAGAGTGATTTCCAAAACATCACATCCTTAAAATAAGAACATAGAGACCTTCAGATGCATTACCTTTAAAGTGATTCTTCTGTGAGATGTTTCCCTCGGCTAAGGATAGAAACCTTTGCACAGAGGCTGTGATTCCCGACATAGCAGAAGTGGCTGTTTCAGTTACAGACGGTGAGAAATGTGTGACCATATCGCGGTGCACCACCTATGTCTGAAAAACAGACTCAAAATTTTGTGGAAAGTGGGGCAGACAAAAAGAGCATTGTTGTCAGCGGTAGGTCGCCTGTGCCAGGCTAGAGCTGTAGAACATTCCATGGTGTCACACAATACCCTGTCAGTTTCCTGTTGGAAGTACCAGCCCAGAATGAAAGACAGTGCCAGTGCGCTGGGCGGGGAATCTGGAGGGGCCAGAGGTAGACGTTTCAGGTCCAGAAACTAAAAATCCAGTCCAAGATTTTGTTTCAACCAACCAGTTGAGTACTCTGTGACTGTGATTCTTTATACTCAACTTGTTGGTTGAAACAAAACCTTGTTTGGATTTTTTCTTTTTGGATCTGAAATATCCACCTCTAGGAGGGGCTCACAATGCTCTTAGAAACTACCACCCCCCCTTCTTTTTTAAGTGTTGATTGTTCCATTCTTTTTCTTTAATTTCTCAGGCTGTATATGTTTTTATTTTATATTTATTGTCTTTTCATATTGCCAGATGTAAACTTAGAGAAACAGGATGGCCAATGCCCTTCTGCCAGATGTTGGAGTAAGTGAGTTAGTCTCTTTAAACGGGTATTGACAAGGGGCAGACCTTTTTTCAAGTCCACTGAGAGATGACTGGATGCCTGTCAAACAGACCCAGTAGAGGTGTATTGCTCTTGGGGGGAAAAAAAAGAATAAAGTAGTGAAATAATTCTACAAGGTCTGTGGAGTGCCTTGCAAATGCGTTTGTCAGGGAAATCGCTCACCTGCCCTCGGTGTGGGACGCTAATGTGGGACGTTGTGTCTGAGAGGGCAGCGTGCCAGCGCAGACATAAGAAGCCTCGGCGCTTTGGGCGGATGAAAAGTGGTCGTTGGCTAGGAAGGTTGTATATTAGTGCTCCGGTGGGGAGAGGAAGCGGGCAGGATTATCCATCCTCCAGGTAAGGAGGCGTAGGTGCTGGATGAGTAGTGCACGAGCTGAAGCCGCCTGCCGTGGTGTGCTTTGGCACACCAAGTGGCACAGTCCAAACAGCCATGGATTCCAATTAAGTGTGCTTTATTGCCGCTGCCCGTCTCTCAACCTACTTAATCAACCGAGTTTGTTTTATTTTTATTTGCATGAGATTGTCGAAAATGTAAACCTTTTTACATGAGTCTCAATCTTTGGACAGATCTTTTCCAAAAAGAAACGATTCCTTTTAAGGATTTGTGCATTTGTCTAGGAAATAAATGAAAGGGATCTTAACTAAACTTCCTGAGAAGGGTTTTGGTTTGTTTATGTACTTTTCATTCATTTTTCTGTTCCTTTTCAGGTTACCTGTATATAAACAGGAAAATGAACCTCTTAGTAATTTCATAGAAACAAAAAAAAAAAAAACCATTTTTTATGCTTTTTTTGGTGCATGAGTTTAAGTACTTTGTAGATATTATGTAAAAAATTTTGAGTGCTTACTCCTTTTAAGGGAAGGTATGGCATTTGTAATCAGGACAGAAAAGACTGAGGGTGTTACCTTAAATATAGGACACGAGTCTGTAATATCTTTATGGAAGTGATATTGGTCACAATATGGCATGTGCAAAATTTTCTTTTTTGGCCTTAAAGAATATTGAGTCTGGATGATTTAAGAGGCTGGGTGGGTAGGTGAGAGAAATTCTGAGCCTGATTTCTCTGTCTGACCTGTACTCTACTGCTGAGTGATGAGCAAATTGAATTTACAGTTGTCAGCACGACACAGTCCATCTGCGTTTTAGGTTTTATTGGATCTATGGTCATGGTTCATTCATTTCACCACTTGCCAGACTGCTGTAATTTTAACACGGCTGCTGGTGAAAATGACAAAGTTGTAGGTGGAAAGGGGGGGAAAAAAATCTCAATCGGTTTGCCGTAGTTTATTCTGTTATTTTTGTGCAGGGCTCGTAGACGGGCTTTGTCCATGCAGACTCACCCATGGCATCCTCACGTCTCATTTTATTGACCCTAATGTTTTCTCCTGTGTCATTTTACATCGCAGTTCATTTTCAGCTTTGTTTCCATGTTCCATGCACTCTGGAAGTGTAGAAGAGGAAAGATTTGTTGGCATATGCTATATATTTTCTGTGACTTGGTGGGGTTCTTGCTGTTCTGTAATGTAACTGTCCCGCTGTCCTCACATAGAAATTCATTGTTGGTGTTTGCCTTCCACTACTTGTATTAACGTAATAAACAAAGGTTCCACAAAAAATAGTACTGGTATTTGTATTTGAAAAGTAAGAAATAGAATTTTGTTTCCATACACAGCCTTTCTCATACGTCATTTTCTATATTTGGTGTACATATTTTTAAATTTATGTGCGAAATAGTACTTTAAATAGTCTCTACAAAATGACTAAGTTGAGGTGCTTTAAATCAAAATGAGGGTTGGGCATGTGACCTCAGGAAGAAATAGAGAATTTATTTAATGCCATGGTTCATTGTTACATTGTCAGCACTCACATCGCTGCTGGAAAAGCAATAAAACATCAGAAATGTGCACCTGTTCTTTATTAGGAAAGTAAACTTTCTAGCTCCCAGTCTGGACAGGAGCAGGGGGAGTCATCCATCTTAAAAATAGATCCCCAGACTGAGAAGGGGGAAAAAAAACCCTCTTACCCGTGGAGAAACGCCAGGCTCTAAGTAAGTGTTACAATAACAAGTCAATTATAGATACACGGAAGATGGGAGTTTCTATGAAATTTAGTTTACGTACTTAGACTTGCGATGGATTACAACTTACATCAGCGGATGTGGGTGCGTGCCCCTTTGAACAGAAATGCATTTTTTGAGGTAAACAAGCACACAATCTGTTCCCTTGCTGGAATGCATTTTTAAATTTCACCTCTGAATATGTTAGTTTCCCAAGGCCCTTCACCTGACCCTTGATACGGTTGTTGGCTTTCACTGCTTTGAGCATAGATGACCTGCAGAAATGTCACATTCTGAATTGTATGTTCAAAAAGAGTGGTCGCATGCAGAAATGCCTTATCATACTATCAGTAGTAACTAATACCGATCATACTGCCATTGAAAAGAAGAAATATTGCTCATACTATAAGAATTAGTAGTATTATTGTTCTGATGTAGTTAATTCCGAACATTATATAGTGTGTTTTTATAAACTCGAACAATTCTGCACATTATAAATACAATTGGAATGAGAATTGAAATTTTCTGCAAACTGAAAAAATACCATAATTGTAAAAAATTGCAAACATTTTAAAATGTTTGAAATGTAGTTGGAGATGCAGAACAGCATAATAAAATGGATAGTCAGGAAAAATATTACTAAAAAATGGTGTTTATTATATTTATAAATACATATTGTTTATAAATGTCATTGTGTCCCTGAATCCTGCTCTTTCCATTGATTTTGGTCATTCTTGGTACCCTAAGTATGTTCAGTGTTCAGGCTTTAGGAATTTTCCTAAGGACTATAATATGATTAGAGAAGAAAGGGCCCTTTACACAATATTGCAGCTAAAATCTCAATGAAGGACTGGCATGAGATCAGCACCCTCCCGTGTATGCAAACCTACTTTACCAGAGTAAATTATTTATACCAGGAGCAGATCTGTGGCACAGATCTCTAGGCTCTAATTAAGAGGATTGTGATGCAACAATGAAGTCATAATAATGTCATTTAGCTGGAAATAACACAGCCAGTCGTTTATATTAAGAGGTGTGATCACATCCTTTCTGCCGAGTTCGGCGGGTGGGTCCTGCGGCAACCCTGCTTGGTGCCAACCTGTTGTCACCTAAGTGGCGGCAAAGGCTGGCGCAGAGGAAGGACGGTGGCTCTGTGCCACCTGGGCTCACTGTGGGTGGGTGGTGGGGGGGGGGATCTGACTGCTCACCTCAGGTATGTTAGGCAGCCTAATAGAATCACAGGAGTGGCATAGCAGCATGTATGGGAAGCCAAACAAACACCCCTGCACAGACCCGAACTCAGCACCCTGCCATTAAGTACATATTCATTCAGAGCAAGCTGGTCAGCTCAGTTGTTACAGGAGAGGTTGAGCTTAAAAGCCATTTTTTTGTGTTATGTGTTTTTTTTTCCCCATTCCTTTATGTGTTCTGTCAATATGGAAGCAGAAGTTACATTTCTCTAAATACCTTACTGCTAAGAGGTGCAGTTAAACATGTTTTCAGTAATAAATTATATATCGATAAATGCCACTGTGTAGATTTGTTACTGTACTATTATTGTTAAATATTGACAATGTATTGCTATTTAAAATCTTGAGTATTTATATTTCATTAACAGCATTAATCATTTAGTGTCAGAGTGTCAGTCAGTAATGTCATATTAAGCAGTCTTCTGTTACATGGCAAAAATGGCTAGCTTAGCTTAAGCACATAGTACACACCCTGCCATCAGACGTGGGATGCTGCATACTAAATTAACAAACTAAATTACACACTAAATAAACATGCAAAGAAGCGGTGGCTGTCAGTTTAAACTCACTATGAAACGGGGTCAAGCATTCCTCATACTACGTGTTACATGCACAATACTTTTATTGCTCTGCACCCATATCTTAAATTGCGGCCTGTATTTTTAACAATATGTATGCAAAATGTTTTCTTTAAAATCATCTTGTTCTGTTTTCTGGTACAAAATTTTCTGGCACAATTTTCTGGAAAACAAAATGCTTGGTAATTTGATTAATGGTCCTAACATTGTACAGAATAATGTAAGAACACTGAAGTATGTATTTTGTATTTTGCTGCAAAGATGTAATGGGGTAGTTCCTTCCAGTGTTGGCTTTGTGGAGGTAACACTATCAATCCAATAAAATTCACTCTCTTGTTCAATTCCAAATATCACTGCTTAAATTTGTCACTGTTAAATTCAATTTATCACTTTTGAGAATCAAGTCTTCCAAACCTTCCGTGAATGACACATTCACTAACTTCACTTTTGTTCACATATTTCAATTACAAGTGCATGCATTGATAGTCAATGACATCAACAGACGTAGAGACGTTATTGAGGTTATTTGAATTTCATTGCACTCAAAGCACCGTTGAATGCTACTGTGCAGAAAAGTGTGTGTATTTAGGCTCTGAAAGGTGGCAGTGTTAACACATTACAGCTAAAACAAAAGGCACCACACAATAAAGCATTTACCTACGCTGCTTAGGAACACCTCTGCTTGCTTGGCGTCTTCTAACTTTCCACCACATTTACCTTTTAAGCAGGGCTTTGGTGTCCCTGCTGTACTCTGCTGAATTCATTATGTCGTCCTCGCAACCAGATTATCACACCGCCGCCTTGAACATCTGCACCCTGTCATATATCATTCCATTCATTTCTAGTTAATTTGATCCTAATATCTGCTTACACAAGGAGCCAGATGTTGTGATAGACTGTAGCACTGAAAGTTTCTGTTGTAAGAGTTTGTGTGGTGCAAGGGAATTTTATCCCAGGTTGCCTTCCATGTCTGGGGCGGGACCAAGCTGTGTTTTATCTTAGTCATTGATATGTATAGTAGTTTCATAGTTTTTAATATTGGTTTTTACTGTCAGTGCACACAGAAATCATCTACAGCCATCAAAATCTGACAGGGTCCCTCTGGGCAAGCCCGAAGATGTTTTCTTTCCCCGAGTTTCAATAGGCCTGTTTACAAGATGAACTCGTCTTGCATAAATTTTAGAGGCAAAAAAAAAAAACGGAAGACTCAGTGTGCATATAGGGATCAATGACTTAAGCACATAAAACAAATGAAATGTGAAATGACTGTCTGTCTTCATTAGGACTTCTTTGAATCTGTGTTTGGTTTAATACTGGGGTTGTGCTATGCTTACATTTTGAAATAGAAGACAAAGGTACATTTGAGCATTTGTTTCTGAAAATAAGATCAAAGCGCAACTATCTCGCATATTTGGTACGTAGTCATCAATAAGTAAGTAATCCCTTGTGTAAAGTTAACTACCACGCAGTAATATTCAGGGTCACGGACATTGATTTGTTCCATATCCTAATAATTTAATCTGTTTTTTTTTTTTCTTTGTCTCTCTGAGAACCAGATGGAGAAGGCCAAAAACATGTTCTATTCAGGTATTGTGGCTACACAAATCCCAAAATATTGAGCATCCTGAGCATGATGTACTATGATCCAGTGCAGTATTATATGACTGTATGTCTTCCATGGCTATTGTTCTCTGTAACTGATGTGCTCAGACCATTAGCATGTGAGTCCTTGCAAATTTATGCCTGTGGTTCTTGAGTGTTAAGATTCATGAATGGCCTCCAAGCTCATGTGCTATTTGTTGCTCTCTAGGTAGGTTGTCAGCAAGTCTTTCCATATGTCTTGGCAGGCCTCTTTGCAATGACAATACTCAGGCCTATTATTGAATCTGGATCATTCACAAAATACATTAAGCCATTTACATTCTGAACCAAATCTGCAGAGAAGGTCATGGAAATAATATTTCATTATGATTTTTATTACGATACCTAAGTTTTTTGTAATAGCCTCAGAAATACTTTATATATTCTGACACCTGTTAGTTAAAGCCAAATAATGTAGCAAAGTCAGTGAAGAGAACAATATTTGGCCTTTTAAACAATTTAATTTCCGAAGACACAGATGGCTTGGGGAACTAATTAGGTGTTGACAGTATGTAACAGTCCACATTGCATGTATGACTTTTAATGGTAGTTTGTTTCATAATTCAGTAAGATTTCTGTATTGGGGCACACTCTTCATTTCATGTTGCTTATCCCTTTTTTAGCCTGCTTTTAGTGCTGTTATCTAAAGGCAGTTGATATCCAGGTGAAAATGCAGTTCCTTGCATAGAGGTGAGAAGCTGTGTGGATGCAGTGCTGGAAGTTCAGTCTGTGGTTATGCTCTGTCAGGTTGTGAGGAAAAGAGACAGCAGTGCTGGGCACTAACCTCCAGTTCCAGATCTGCATGAATAATCACTACAGATGAATCTTTTTTGTGAATCAGCAGCAGGGAGAATAACTGCATATGACTGGGTTTGCGCCACCAATGTAATTGATTGTCGGCTGTGTGCCTACACAAACCTTAAAAAATAAAACCCAGGTGACCCTGATTGGGCTGAGCATTCTGTTAGGGTTCACATAGAATCAGCTGGGTGCATTTGTAAAAGATGAGTTAGTTTGAGGTGTACTTCATGGGAAGAAGTTGGCATGTTCAAATGCTGGGTTAAACACATTATTTTTTTTTCCAACACACATCATATTTCACCCTTAAAGGGGCGAATATTTTTCCCCCTCTAATAAAATAATACATTTCATTCAGCCCTATTGTCCAACATTGATGTCATTAGCAGCCCTTGCATGTAGTTCTTCAATTCATTGTTACAGTGCAATGGTATAATTTTGTGTTCTGTATGATTGTCCTCGGGAGTAAGTAGCTTTCAATTGATTTTTGTAACACTAATATATAGTTCATTCAATAAGTAAAAGAAATTAATTGTAAATGAATGTCATAATATGATAAAGGGTTTTTTTTCTTCTCATGATTTGCCTGACACCTTCAGCCCTGAAGTTTTGAATCTGACCTCTGTGTGTATGAAGATTGCCTGTTTAATCGAGTTTAATTTCCTTGTATATAACTTTTAACATGTAAATTGATATGCATGATGAATTAATATATTGGTATCGGCTGATGTTTGTTAAAAATCAGTCAGCATCAGTCTTGGTTGATTTTGCTGGTCGATATTTAGACTTTAGTCAGTATTCAAATTTAGCAGCATAACTTAACTACAGGCATTTCTCAAATTTTACATATACAGTGCTACCTCGGTTCTCAAACTCACTAGAACTCAAATTTCTTAGGTCGAGCAAAACAGTTTGATCTAGAACTCGATCTGAATATCAGAAGTCAAACCGTGAACGCTGAGCTAATATAAATTGTAATGCCTTCTTCACAGACTGGACGATTAACCAAATAAAGCAGCGCAACATTACAGTAACTAACAATAAATAAACCACTAAGGGGTGGTTCAACATTTTCACAAGCGTACAAACCGTACGCTTTGGGGGAGGGGGTTCGGGATCGGCGTACACTTTTGTTCACAGAACGCTGAATGCGCCTGTCTCTATTGCTGTGAACAATAATGTTCAATAATGAACAATAATCAGCGCTCAGAATGCGTTGTTTTAAGCCAGCTCTGTAAAGAAGTCGAACGCACCCAATGACCGGACTGGGGAAACAAACTGAAACACGGACTTAATACAGAGGACTAATGACAACAACCAGACACAGCTGATCACATGGGGATCCCACACAAGGTTAACGAGGGGGCGTGGCACACAGAATGAGCAGACGATTGGGGCAAGACGGGGGTAATGTTGGGATAAGATCTTTATCGTTTTGGAAGCCATTAAGAAAAAAATGTTCGTTTTATCCTGTTCATTTTGTGTTCAAATGCTAAAAAAAACATATTTTGGTGTAATTGAAATAGTTTAGTTACACGCATGACGTTTGTATCCCAGGCAGCGCCGATGCATAATCTGCTATCTCTCCCGAATATCGTGTAAAGCAGTGAGAACTGGTTTTCAGTTAATTTACTTGTTAAAATAAAGTTTAAATAAATTAGATGAATGCTGTAATAGTACACGTAAGTTACTTTTTATGTTTATTGTTAGTTTCTGTAATGCTTCGACTTATAATATTCAGATCGAGATCTAGGTCAAACTGGTTTGTTCTAGTGAGTGAGAACCGAGGTACCACTGTACTAGTAATACATACTAATACATAGTAAAGAATACATTTTAAACAAAAAAGATTGTTCAAATTCTGTATTTTCACTGTAAATGTACTTACAGGCATAACTCGCCTTTTTCCATTAGCACTTCCGTAAACTGCATTTCGGAAGTTTTTCTGCCTAAGTACGGATTTCGGTACATTGATTTCAGGTAAGTCGAGCACTGCCTGTACCAAAGTAGATGTGGATAATTGTAATGCATGATCAACCAATTTCCATAGTTAATCAGCATTATTTTTGTTTTCCCTGTGTCACAGGAGTTTACTCTGATATCCCCATGGCATGCAGTTAAGCTAACCGACGTCTCTGTTTTGCCTATAGTGTATGATTGTCTCTGTGAGTGTATGCATGCATTATCCCTGCAATAGACTGGCATCTCATTCAGGGTATACTCTACCTTTCCCCCATGTGACCCTAACCAGGAGAAGTGGAAGATGGATGGATGACTTTCTAGAAGCTGAATGTGAAAATAGCCTAATTAAAACCAACCACTTAGTATTTTTATGTTGTGTTATCTACTTTTCGTCTCTCCGGGTTGTGTTGGATTTTACTTTTTATGAAATGTGGAATCATTTTATCTGGAGAGAACATTCTGGGGCTAAGAACACACATCCCTATGTCTGACATGACACAGGGAAATTAACTTTGGTTCTAGTCCCTCCGTCAGATATTTGCAGGGTTGGATTAGACTTATTTACACCAGTGAATTATGGTAGAATCACATAGGACTGACCACTCGGTGAACTTAATTATGTTATTCTAACATCTGTTATAGTACTTGTAGCTGGTACCTGGCTCTAATATTCGCCGTAATGTCAATGGTACAGGAGTGGGGAGATAGTCAGTCCATTTAGTGATGCTGAAAATGATTTACTGGGAAGTTACTGGGTCCAGTCCATGGCACATGTAGAACTGGAAAACTGTTGGCGCTAAGTGACAGAATTGAATTTGTCAGATGGGATTATCTTGACAGAGCCAATTGTATGGGTACTGGGATGAGTTTGAATCAGATGCTGTCTGCACCAGCTTGCGGAGGGGGTGTGCCGGTTTCAGTTGCTGATAATGACAGCACAGATGCTGGCGTGCAGACCAGAGTTAGGGTTGATGGCACAGGGGTTGGGTTGGCCATGCAGCCATACAGTGATGGTTTTTAATTACAGAACAGGGCTCTGAGCGTTCGGGGCCATACCCAGTGATGGATAGCTGGGAGCTAAAAACGGAGACGGGCGTGCAGAACGCTGAGGATTTCATGTGGGAGGGGTGGCACAGGGCTGACATATACTCTATGGATTCCATTAAGTGCCTCAGTCTCAAGTGTTAGTCCATTCATTTGCTCTGAGTTCGCCGCAGCAGATGCGCACACTCTCCTTGTCTCAGGACAGGCATAAGCTTGCTCACATGCATGTTGACTGCTTATTCAGTTGGATGCAAGAATACATGGAGAAGATGTAAGCAGGAGAGAAAATGGTGAACAAGGACCGAGGTAATGGTGAGGTGTCTCAGTGCCCTGGAAGAAGGTGAAGCTGAACAGTAACGATTAAGAGCAGAAGCAAGCAAAATGCTCCATGTTTTTTACATATTGACAAGGCAGCAATGAGTAGTAATACAAACATTGTGTCTTTTTCTTGTTTCATGCGTGGCATTTGAAGTATACAACAAACACACAGTGTGAGAGTTGTGGTCATCTTCTACAGAGACAGTCGTGTCAAAATGTTTCTTTTTATTGATTTGTTCAATCAGCCCCTTTTATTCTCAGCAATTTGTGTAAATAGGTTTGTTCCTAGGCACTAGTCACTGGACATGTAACCTTTGGTGGCATTTCACACACTATAGGGTGCAGGAATGCTAGAGATGTGCAGCTCGGGGCCATTTCCAGAGAGAATGTTCCCAAAAGGCATCTTTGCTGGCAGCAAGTGTCCAGACATTTACGATCTTGTGTAATTCAGGCCCTTTCATCCATTAAAGCATGAGTTAAAGGGTTTTTGGTATGTTCATGGAAATATTTATATGTGCTCAGTAAAGCAAGTTACTCTAATTTCCACAGGGCAAAAGTATCATGTGATTATCGTGGTTAGTTCATACCTTACTCATTGGCAACACTCTGAAATATCTGTAGGGAAGTGTGTACGCTGATTTGGCAAGGGTTCCATTTCTGGCATTTAGAAATGAATGAACAGGGACCGTGAGCAGTGTAAATGTAGCAGATAGAATGTCAGCTGGGTTCTTCTCCAGAAAGTGGGAGTGGGGTGGTGGGTTATCTAATCAAGGACCTCATTGAACCACTCCGTTAAAAAAAAATTCTCTCCTCACGTGTCATGAAATGAGAAGCAATAGAGTTAAATTTGACAGTATTATATTCCTGTTATTCAGTGCTTAATAGAGATTATGATCCGAGGTGGGACGTGGCCCTATGGTGGGTTAATGCCCAGTCCTGGGTTATCCCATACCTTATGTTCCGGGCTCCAGACCCCAGTAACCCTGCACAGGGTATAAAAAATGGAGACAGACATGTTTACAGGTCAGTAAATTATGCAATTGCTGTACCGTCGAATCCATTTTCCAACTGTGTATTCAGTTCAGGGTCATTGGGTGGAAGATCACCCCTTCATAGGGCACACACATGCATACACACACTCGCACAAAAAAAGCATACACTCTGTGATATGAAGTCTTCCAATTGCAGTATCAGAAAAAAAGCAATGTCAGGTAACTTATCATCGTCTAATGGCGGAAGTTTGGAGGATGTGAAAACACTCCAGAGGTTAATGGTCCAGTTCTATTAGCTGGGCACTAGTGCAGACGTTCGTAGGTGGTACACAAGCTGCCAAGAATACCAGACTGTTAATCCTGTGGCCATACCAAAAAGCACCATTAAGCTTCCTTACTTTGATGGATTCTTCTTTGAGAGGTTTGAGATGGATCTCATCTGGACATTGAACTGAAGAACACAAGGGCATTGCTTTGTATGTCATTATAGAATACCTTGTGCATGATCCCTCCATACAATATCTCATCTAGGAATACTGCTAGGGCAATGTTTCAGCCTTTATTCCATGTTAAACTCCAGACAGATGAAAGCATCTGCTTCTAATCACATGACCTTTTTTCCAAGAAGCTTGGTAAATTATTGAAAAATTAGCACTACGTACACATAAACAGATTGCTTAGACCTCTGTTTTAGTAAAATTAGATGCTAGTAATTTGTAGATTATTTTGAAATGATTGACCCTTTATTGTTTACTGTGGAAGAGGTTCCCAAGTCCTAGTTTATCGCCATTTCAATTATTGTACGGTGAAGGCCAGGGGCATTTTGGATCTTGTTAAGGAATACTCAAAAATGGTCCAGGCTTGTGTAACACTGAGGGACACTACAGCCTGCAACTGAGAAGAAAACTATTCTCTAGGGATGGTTTTGAGAGAACATTTGCTTCAGGCCCAACAAGGCTTTTACAATAAAGGAGTGGAAATACATGTTTTTAAAACAGGAGAAGTGCCTCTCTTGCTTTCGATGTCTACCTTTAAATTGCTTTCAAAGTGGCAAGAGATCTTGAAGGTTTTATATTACGGATGGAGTCTGGTGAACCAACTGATGAAACATCTTCCAGGTATATCAGGACAGACTCCTGAAAGACAATGGGAGAGTGTTGCTTCTGGGTTACTACCTGGATCACCAACTGAAAGTAAGGAGCTGATCCAGAACATGCTAAAACCGCCAATCTTGTTGCACTCCTGTGATGCCTTGCTTACTCCAGACCAAACAGAACAAGTGAGCATAAGTTAAATGAAACTTCTGTGTTTTTCCCTGTTCTCTTTACCATTAACCTCATATGATTCAAATGCTACAAAGACACCTCAACAGGTTTTGGTGGGTTTGGGTCATGCTCAAACTAACACTTATAGTTCAGATAAAGTAGGTAATCAGTGTAATTGTTCAGTTCAAGTCATTGAAAAGCATAGAAAGTATTGAATTTCATATCAATCCACAATAATCAACAAGAAATTCTGCATATCCCCAGTGTCTGAGTCCAAGATAAAACTGTTTCTTTACTCTTTGTCCTTGTATTATTCTTGCAATAGCCTACTTGCATAACATCATTGTGTAACACAGTGATTGGCAACATAGTTTTCCTGCATCCGATGGGAGTCCTGCCATTGCTCTGGGTGCCAGGTCTCATCACTTGTGAAATGTGCAGCTGGACAGAGAGGGTGGTCCTCTTGTGGTTGTTGTTGGGTACCTCATTCAAGTTCAGTTATGTGCCCAAGTCTATTTAGCAGAAGTAGTAGTTTTAGGTTATCCAGTTGCGTCTCCCATGAAAGTCACCTGATCCATTGCAATGGATCGAAATAGACAACATTCTTGATTATGATTTTGCTTTATGTTGTTGCTTTAATGTGCCTTTGCATTTCCCAAACCACCTGATTCTAACATTTAGATAATTCCATAGTGTTTTCCTGAAGCTCTTTCCATTTTCTGGTTGTCTAACAGCTGCATAAAGGATTCAGGGAACATTATGGGTCTGGTAATGTGAATAAACCTGTTCCTCACTGCAAGGTCCCCGTGTCTCTCTCTCATGCTTACTGCTCTGACCAGAGATGCTCACACAGATGAGGAACTTTCCAAGCTCAAGAAGAAAACATAGAGAACAAAAGAGAACTTATTTTCTAACCTAATTCTAATTTGTGGATAATCATTGGCTCCATTGTAGCATGTTGTGATTGCACTGTATTGCATAGTACATGACAAGCAGTATTTCTGTTTTTTAGATAACCAATTGTCTTCAACTTTCCAAAATAATGAAACTGAAATATTGTGAAATATGTTGAACATTTGTTATGGTAAGATATGGTAATATAATGCAGTAAATATGGATAATGGTGTCTAATATGAAATCTTTTCGATAAGGTAGTAGAGAATAGGTTTGACTTTATACTGTTTCTTAAAATCACATAAAATGATACATTATGTCTGTCATTTTAGACAAAGTGTGGTCGTAATAGAAATTGGCATGCCATTTCTGATCTCTGAACACGCAATCTCTTTCTTATCTACACTTGTACGTCTTGTCCGCTGCAGTAAGGGTTTGGGGGAAGTTCCACTTTTCTGTTCAACAAAAAATCTTTGTAATGGATCTCCTCATGTTCTGTGTCACAAGGCGTTGTACATTAATGATACAGTCCAACTTCTGAAATAAATAATTTAGTATAAATTCCAGGCCAGAGTTCCTTGAAAATTCACATATGTGACACCAGGGAGGTTCAGTGACGTTGGAGGTTGGGCGAGAGCCCTGTTCTCTCTGTCTGGCTGTGGATGGCGTTTTCAGGCAGGAAGTCATTATGACATGGAACCAGTGGGGGTTGGTTTGATAGAGGCCTTTTTTTGAGTGCCTCCATTTTGGCTGCAGGGACATCAGGGAAGTTGGGACCGTAGTACTGGGAGTGACAAGCACAAATGGAAAAGGAGGGAGAGAGTGGACAAACGACAGCCAGTTACAGAAACATAAATGTCTAAAACAGTCATTATTATTTTATATAAATGCTTTTCTTTGCTTAAAATATTGAAGCTGAAGTGGCAGGACCAGCACTGTGTGTGTCAGACAAAAGCCAAGGGGCCGCAGACACTTCAGCTGGAGGAGGGGAGAGTTTGTTAAAACCACATGTGCAACAGCTCGCAGTAAACAGTAAATATGTGCTGGGCTTGGCAGGACCCCGCGTTTGCTGAGGAGCGTGTAGCCAATTTCTGCAGAGCAAAGAGGCAGCAGTTCATTCTCCTCCCTGCTGGATTGGACCGTCACCACAGACTCTTTCTTTATGGGGTCAATAAGTTGTTGTTGTTGTTGTTGTTGTTATTATGATTATTATTATTATTATTAATCATCATCTCTTGGCCCTGTAAAAGAGGCTGATTGTTGATTAGATAGATTACTGGTGACATTTAAGGTAGCCCAGTTTAGACTTTTTCCTCATTCACTTACATTTAGCCCAAACCACCTTAATTCTGACAAGTTACATTGCTAACCCAAAAGTCCAGCTTTGTGAGGCCCCAGTATAAGTGGCTTCAAGATATCATATAATGATATTAAATACTATTGCACTTATTCAGTGCAGGATTTCAATTATTATCATCAATAATAATCATAATTAATAATAGGCTATGTTTTTTCCCTTGATGTTTTAATATCTGCAGTCCATGGATCTGAAATTTGTTAGGTCATTTACTCTGGAGCCTTTGGTAGTGGAACTGCTGCGGAGAATCCTCTATATTAAAACAGCTGTAATTTTGCAAAAAACCAAAGTTTTTTTTTTTTTTTTTCTGTGCAAATTCCCTCTCTAATCAAATGTTACATGTGACCTTTTGCTGCTCTGCATTTGATATTTATTTTAAACCATAATGTATGATGTGAGAAAAGGTAAACAAGACAAATTTATTTTAAAAAAAAAAAAGAAAAGAGAAATTTATTATGTTCCTGTCATCCTGACTGGGATAAGCAGCTAGAGAATGGAAGATATTAAAACGATGTACAGTTTTCTTCCACTTTCATAAATAATGAAACTGAATTATTGTGAAATACGTATAGCATTTGTCAGTGTAATAGAATGCGGAAGTATAGTGCAGTAAATATATTATGGGTAACAGTGTCTAATCAGTAAGCACTTGGAGGATGGATAGAAGGGTAGATGGATAATACTTACTATAATGCTTATTAATATTTTGGCTATAAAAATGGATATCTTGACCAAAGCTGTTTATAAAGCAGATGTCATAGTCCTTGTAGCTCTATACCAAAGTAAATTGTTGCTTTATGCTTTGCATTAAACTGGCCAGGCTGTCTATGCTACTCTGCGGTTCTGTCGAACAGCTGGTCCCTGGGGTAAACTGAAGCAAACAATACCAGTCCATGGTCCTCTGTTCCAAATGAGGGAGCGGTGCTCTTGCCAGACATAATGCCTAGTAACATATTAGTCGTGTCAGCGGGGCCACCCACTAGAGTTAAACTGGGGCCTTGTGGTGCCATTTGGCTCCTGACCTGAGCACAGACTTTGGCCTTGGCTGCGCCAGCCAACACTGTCCGATCCCATTTTTCTCAGCTTTTCAGTGCTGTTGGTATAGATCAGGCAGGTAAGCTTAATGGACCCAAGAGTCATTGCTACTCCAACCTGTTCTGCCTTTCGCCCAGACCTGGAACGAGCCAAAACATTGCCCCCTACTATTCAACGCTACAACACGGCCTGTCATTCATCCCCTATCCCCTCACACTACGTGGTCCAACAATTGTCCCTGTTTCACAGTTGGACCCCCCGATTTCAGATTGTGTTTGTTCTCATGCTTATTATGTGCCTCCTCCTGTCTTTTAAGATCTCACCCCTTGTCAGTAGCTTTAGTTGGTGCTGTTCTTTATCCTGTGACAAGAAATGAATGTTGTTTCAGTCTGAAAATGACCTTCAGGACATGAAAAACAAAAGTGTCTAATTTCCTTTAGAAAAATCAGAGAGTGCTTGTAACTTTGATATGTATATACCCTTGATATATCTCACCCATACTGCCACGCTCCCCTGTGATCTGTGGGATTAATTAGGTGGAATGGACATGTACCCGTTAAAATCATAATGCTAATTTACCCAAACGAACCGCGGCATCTCCGTGGGTGGCGATAGTGGGCCCTGGTTTAGCCAAAGCCACTTCGCTAAAACGTTAGTTAATGTGGCTGACGCAAAAATAAATTGAAAGCCCGCGAAGGCGCACAGCGGCTTCAAACCAAACTCATTAATGATAATAAAATAAATCACCATGCATGAACCCCTTGGGCAAGGCCAGATTAGACCCTCAGTTCACTTTTTCATCAGTGCAGAAATGAGACTTGTTACATTACCAGCATACACGTTGCCTTTTCCCCAGTGCGCACCATACAAATAGATGCATATGCTGATTGTTTGGACGTGCGTCAAGTTGCCTTTCCCATGCAATTTATTAGAAAGTTCTGTCACCCTAATTACACATGCAAGTCTTAATTAGATGGGATTGGCTGTGTTTTACAGATGGTCTTGCAGAAATTCTGAGAGTGCCTTATTACAGCGACATTTAGCCCATCGTTAATGACAGTTGCCTAGTTTGTAATTAGTTACTGGGTTTGGGCATTACAGTAAGTCACAGAGTAGCCCCTAAATAGCAGTTTGCATATTAGAGTGAAGCGTCAACACGCTTTATTTTGAAAGGGATTGGCAGGCCCTGAGGAAATGCCCCCGTTCTTCATCTCATTCTTGAAAATCTGGTAAGCTGGTCAAACATGTCAGGAAGCAAGATTGCACCAGGAAAACCTATGTCTGTAAATGGTTAACCAGCTTCAGTTTGTAAACTTTCACTGAGAAGAGCTCTGTGAATTGGAGGGCAGCGCATTTCCAAGTAGGACTCTCGCCGATGCACCTGGGGATGCTGAACAAGCATTGTCCCACATCCATCACCGTGCAAATTATTTTTTATGTCTGCTTTTAAACAAAAACAAAAAGACAGGACTGTAATTTAAACATGGTTATACCTATTTATGCTTCGGAACAAACAGAAGGGGAGAGTATTATACACAGTTGTCCACATAATTTAGTGTGGCGTGTGGGGAGAAGCACAATAAAATGGAGGAGATGGGACTTCCTGTTTACAGGAGCGACAGATGCCTCCTTACTAATGCACTAACTCATTTTGATGGCATTTCAGCCCACATCACTTTGCTCTTTGTCCCACGAGTCCACCCCCCAACAGCAGGAGATTGATTTCTTTACCCAGGGTATCAGGATGCATCTCCGCCCTCTTTCACATGTCTGTTTTTGCCTGGGAAAAAAGTCCAAATAAGGCACTTAACAGACTGAATTACAGACGCTGGTAAAGGTGAATAACTGCGGCTTACTGTTCAGAGGGGACCATCCCTTCCCGTGGTGACATCTGGGCTGACAACATCAGGGAGCAGCTATGCACGCTGTTCCTTGCCAATGTGTCGGCTGTGAAGCTGCCAAACAGAAAAAGTATGGCATCTGATTAGTAGTACAAATGTATTTAAAAGAGCATGAACTTCCATCTAAAATAGTCTTTTACTGTGTCCACAGCAGAGAGAGGGAGAATCTGCACGTTTGGAGCTTTGCTCCAACAGTTCAGCATTTTGGTGGATGGGTGGGTGTGTCTGTGTGTGTATTACTTTGTGGGGGACCAAAGGGGAAACTCAATTTCATAAAAATCTGTGACTGCAATATAAATACTAAAATAGTTAACTAGTTAAGGTTTAGGCTGGGTAGGGATTAAGGTTATTATAATTGGGATTGGGGTTTTTCCCGTAGAAATGAATGTGCGGTCCCCACATTGATATCAATACAAAGTGTGTGTGTGTGTATTATGTTTATATTACATTGTGGGAGACCAAATACCCCCCATAATGTAATAAATATCTGGTATTTTGATGTCGTGGGCTCCACACACAAATCTGTGAATGCAATCAAAAAAGTAAAAATTTCAAAATTCTCATATTTTGTTTGGTTACTTAGTTAAGGTTAGGGATGGGTAGGGGTTAAGATCGTCATATTGAGATTAGAGTTATTCCCATAGAAATGAATGGAGAAGTCCCCACAAAGATATAATTACAACTGTGTGTGTGTATGTATGTGTGTATACATGTCCCTATGGTGGTGTCTAGAGCTGGGCAGTGGAGCACAGCCTGGTACTGGCTCCCGCAGGACAAGGGTGTGGTGATGACGTGGACCATAAGGAATGCCCCCCCCCCCCCCCCCATACTCTTGAAGATACTAAGGATGACAGCCGGAACTCCATGTACCCCAAACATTCAAAATAATACGAAAGTGCGATGGTAATGGGTGCTAAATTAAGTCACAAACATACCATTACTCACAGGTAAGCCGTGACTCGATGAGAATCGGGGCATTTAGGGGATTTATGTTATCGTGTTTTGAAATGCAGACTAGCAGGAAGGGAGGAGGGTGCATGGAGAACCTGTTGTTAAATTGATATTACACAGGGAAGCAGCCTATGTTCTGGGTAAAATTAATATTACACAGAGAATGACTGAGGAGAAATTGAGGTCATATCCCTCTGTACAGACTAATAATTCAGGTTATGTAAACATAACATTTTTTGGAATAATAATTTTGTGTAAATATGTAAATATTTACTTAAACAGGTATGTGTGGAGTCAGAAGCTGTTATTGCTTTATAACAGGGGTGTCAAACTCCAGTCCTGCACATGCTTGGGGTTTCCTGCTTTTAACACACCTGATTCAACTCCTTGTGCTCATCACCACACTGCTCATTTGTGGTGGAACAGGGAAAGACCTAAGCTACACAGGCCAAAGGGTTGTCAGAAGGGAAACCAAACAAACCCCAAACTTGGCAGAAACATTTTCGGGTCTTTTGAAGGTGTTGAAGAATGGAAGAAATATTTCACAATTAATATATGAAAAAAATTAATTTATCTATACTCATTCTCGCTTTGTACTTGACAACAATTCATTTTTAAACATTATAAAAATATTTAATATATTTTTATGTAACTGGATATTTCAATTTCTAATATGTCTATTAAATGTAATTTTGGATTGATATTAGTACATCTTTGAATGCAAAATAATTGTGTTTTTTGTGCAATACAGAGGAACAGAAATCGTCTTTGTGGATCTTGCAAACTTGTTTTTGAGGTCATGAAGTACATATTACTGATTCTTAGTCATTTTAGACCATAAAATAGGCCAATATGTTAAATTAATAATATTATATTATTAAAACTTTTATTACAAGGGTTTTGGTTGTAATTGTGTTCCTCAGTAGTTAATAAATTCAGCATTTTCTTCTCCCAATGGAATTACCAGATATTCATAATACAGGGGCTGATTATAAACAGACTATATATTTCATAGCGTGAACAGGGATAGTCCTTCAAGGAGAACACCCGCAACCATGTTCTTTCCTGGGTTCTCTCCCTCTGCAAGTAAGACAGCTGCATGCATTTCCTTTATGAAATAACATAGGTGTAGTATGGCTTTGTAGAGTAGCATCATTTAACTGGGCATCATCACTGACATTTCATTGTCTGTTGTGAAGCGGGGAGGAAAGTAAAACAAGGTCACTCCACAGAAATGCACCCCAGAAAAGGGGCTTTGAGCCGGAAGCAATTCACCACAAAATGAATAGCGTCTTCAGAAGGTTCATCTGTACCCATTAACAACCAGGTTTAACAGACTGTCTCAGAAGGTGTGTTGTCCCTTGAACTACATGTGCTTTTTAAATTCATTTGCACCTGGACAAATCCCATTCTCTTTTTCTGTTTTTAATATTTTGTGTAATTATTGCATTGCTGACTTCCCCCGTGCTTGATGGGCTTGTGAGAGGTTTGTCATATTGGCTTTCTGGTGCATAGATAGGCCGCACTGGATGAGCAGTGGAGAGGGAAAGGCCCTTTGGTTTTATGTTATCCAGTCAACTCGTGTGTTCGTTATTAGCATAGGCAGGAATCATAAGATGACCCATAAGTAAGCATCTTGCATAATGCATATGCCCCTGGCCCATAGACCTAAACAAATAATGAGCAATCATCTACAGTCACAGGCAAGAAATACAGACCAAACATCAGCCATCACCCACAGTCACACAGGAAACGGGCCAAAAACCAACAATCACCCTTAGCCACACACAGGAAACGCAGAACAAACATCAGAAATTACCCATAGAGCAGACATGAGCACCAGTAATCACCGACATAAACACAAACATTTACATAACAGCAGCAATGATCCAGACATGCACATATGCACACACCAGCAGAAATCTGCAGTAGCACACACAGAAAACATACCAAAGAAACATGCACACATGTATGCACACGCAAGCAGAAATGGCCTGCTAATGTAAACATGGGAATCACACACATGCACTCAGGCTGTCTTGCCACACCCATCCTCTTATAAAATTTTTTGTCGCCGCTGCCAATATGGCGCGAATCATCCGTCGCGATGCACAATGGCCCCACAGCGAGTCTTCGGAGACACGGCTTGAATGGCAGCTGCTCCCCGGCCTGTGCTCTGAATGCTATCTCGGAGCCCCAGCACACAAACCCAGCGACGCCTCTCTGGGAACGGGGATGGCGCGCGTGATAGTGCGTTCGTTTTCCCACAGGTTCCCACCAGCACGCTGCTGGCTGCTTCCGGGAGCCTTATCAAAGGCCCGGCGGCTTTCAAGTGCCCGAGACAAAAGTGCCCTGTCGCCCTGTTGCGGCACTCCGAGTGGAATAATCTGCGCTCTTCCTCTTCTCCGCGTTAGGCGGAGCCTGGCGGCCTCCCGCTGCCACCTCGCGTTGGTGGCATTCCATGTGATTTTCTGACGGATTTTGAAGAAAACTCATGTCCCTATTCTTTGTTTTTAAGGGCAAATCCATCCTTTTGAAGTAAAATAGGCCTTTGCAGTTTAAATAAACTACAAATGTAGAAATATTAAAATACAGTTATTTAACTTGATCCCTGTAGAAGGATAGAGGTAGAGAGTAAATGATTGTGTAGAACCAGATCAGCATATCAAGCCTTATTTAAAACCAGAAATCAGGTGTTCAGTGGCCCTATAAAATTAGTTGCATTTGTTTTTTGTTGTAATGAATAGTTTTACTTTTTGGCATGGAAAAAAATTCTGTATCAGTGCACTGTTGGGAGTCAGGGTGGTGGCTTTCTGAAGGGTGGTGTGGTGTTCGTGCACCTGCATATGCCTGATTTGGGCTCATTTCCTCTCTTAAAATTCTTCTTCTGTTGGCATGATCCCATGATCTTTTTCTATATGCCCAGTAATAAAGTAACAAAATATTGCAACAAGACCAGATCTGGCCCTAAAGATATTAAAATGTGACACACACACACACACACACACACACACACACAAACAAACACCATCAACTTTGAGGTTCCAGAATTTGTTGGCCTCTTTTCCTAGCAGGGCTTGCAGTTCCTGGTGTTTGAGGAAAGCGAGCAAAGGCAGGTGCTGTTCTTGTCCTCCTCCCTACTCAGAATGGGAAAACAGGATGCGCCGCTTGTCTCGCACTGCTCAGAATGCTCTAACTTCACGGGCTCTCTTAAAATTCTAGATGTCACAAAGTCTGCTTCATCCTGAAATTTGAGTTTACAGTATTTGATAAAGGCAGGACGCTACATCAGGAACAAATGGCTCTGTAACACTTAGTAGAGTTCCAGTTATTTAATTTCATTTAGTCAGGACTCAATATGTTCAGTTTTGCTGTGTGTTTTCTCACTGGTTCAGTTGCCTGGCTGGAGTGTCTGGTAGTCGGCTCCCTCTCTCTCTCTATCCCTCCCTCTCTAACGAACACCCACCCCCACATTGGCAAATTTAACCCCAACATCAGGGGGGGGAAACACGGAGGTAAACCACGAACAGGGCAGATTTAAAAAAGCA
>JABFEA020000021.1:3917300-3930277 GCA_019775915.2 Cyphomyrus plagiostoma | reverse complement strand
TCCCTCTCTCTCTCTTTCCCTCCCTCTCTCCCTCCCTCCCTCCCTCTCTGTGCCTCTTTCACCCCTTCCTGCTGGAGGCTCTCGCTCGGATGGAACGAGCTCCTGGAGCAGTTGAAACAGGGCAGCCTTTCATGCTGCACAATGAGGCCCAGGCTGCTAGACATTCATTACAGGCACTTCCTGCTTTCACAGCGGCACTAACCGACTTGAGGAATAATCATCCACACGCTTTATTTGCATAGATTTGCAACCGTAATAAAGCAACATTGATTTGTCCAATAACCTCTACACCAAGTTCAAATGGCAAATGATTTTTTTCCCCACACAGGAGGCAGTGGTGGCACTGAGGGTGACGTCCCATTTCCGGCAGCCCCCCCATCCCCAGCAGCTGTTTACTCTCGTGCTAAAAGGCACCGCTCGCGAGCCCGCTACAGGGTTCCTCTTCCTCAAGTAACACCCCCGCCCCACCCTCCACTTCTCTCACGGACACAGTGCATCCTGCACAGGATCCTCCACAGTTCATGCCACAGAGAATCAGCTTTGAACAGCAGCCACCATTGTTGTGCTTTAACCACATACAGGCTTTAGTTACATGTCACCATTTTGTCATTGTATTGTGTGTTTATATGTCCGATCATGTGTTGGGTGGGCATGTTGGTAATGTTCTGGGGTCTTCAACTGAGGGTTGCATTCCATAAATTATTCTTTGGTCAGTCAAAATATCATGGTTTCATCTTAAGTATATGTGCAGTTATGCATATATTTATGTAGAACTGCATTGTAGTATCTTTGTGGTATATTTGTAGTATCTTGTCTTATTACATACTTAGATGCAGTTCTCAAAGAAAACTTTACAGAGCAAATTAAAGTCCACAACAACAGTTTTGACCAACTTATGTTTGCTCGATAAAATAGTTTTTAGTTTGAAAAGTCTGCTTTTTAATAATGTTTATATGATGTGAATTTTACAACTTTGTTTATTGGGCTTTTATACTTAAGAATACTTTTACAGTGATAACAGTATTATTGCTGTATGATATCGGGACAAAAAAAAGAGTATAGGAGCTTTTGGTGGCTGATGGAGTCCCCCTTCAGCAACTGCATTTTCCTTCCATGCAAAGTATCACAATGTAGTGCCATCTGCTGGAATTCTTAATGCACTACGGGTGAAGTATTCAGCCAGCATCCTGGAAATTGTAATAGATCTTTTCAGTGTTCCCCATACGGGTATCATTAATTAGGATTCCGAATAGTAAGCTTTGGGCAAACAAAATATCTAATTCCCAATAATTTAGCTGACTTTGAAAATTAAATCTATGGCAATGCAGGTCTTCAGAGCACATTATCTTCTTATGAACAAATATAGATGTTACTGGGCAAATGTACTGTACCTATGTTGTGTGTTTCTGCATTATTTTATTTTCTAGTATTGACTGTTACTGGACAATTAAATTGTCTGACAATCACAAAGAAATATTCACTTTTCTAACTTGATTATGGCAGTCATGCACCTTTGTCTTGCTCTATACATAGTACCTTACACATCAGGTATGGGAATGGATTCACACCCCCCACTGTGTGTGTGTGTGTGTGTGTGTGTGTGTGTGTGTGTGTGTGTGTGTGTGTGTGGTTTGCATGTTCTTCTCATATTCCAGCTTCCTCCCACAGTCCAAATACATGTCATATTGCATGAGAGTGTGTTCTGTGATGGGCTGGAATCCAGTCCAGGATGTGTCCTGCCTTACGCTTTTCTGAGTAAGAAGTATGGATATGTGAATGGTATGGTAATCTTGTTCAAGTACAATATTGGATGTTCTGGAAAATTTACATTTGAAGTAAAAATTTTCCCACCTTTCTTAACCGTTAATGAATTGTGTTTAAACGTGAAATTGAATTGCATTACATGCAAGCAAAGCCTGGAATTTATGGAGGGCATCAGTGTTCCTCCATCTCATCAGAAATGCGTTCTCTCTTTTCACACGGGGCAGGCGCCTCACTGCCGCAAAATCTGACGTGTGATCCGAGGGTTTTCTTTCTGCTTAATATAGAAGCAGTATTTGTATCACTTGTGTTGTCTGCCTGTTTGAGCAAAGAGGTGAAAACCTAGTACAAGACATAGCAAGGGAGAGCGATGTGCCCGATGCTGCTGGAGACACTAGATGCTGGATTGATACATAATGTGTTTGCACTCTGTTTCCATTTTGATGCTCAGGGCAGTCACCGTAATGTACAAGTTGACAGCTCTGGGGGTGGGGCTCTGTACAATGTACTGCGGCAAGGTGTTTGTGCAGAGAATGTCAGCATTTCACATCTGTGCCTTTTCTAATTGGATTTTTAATGGCCGAGAAAATCGTGCATCAGGCTACAGGTGAACTAGGTTCCCAAGGCGTCTAGTGATGAGTGCGTTGCTGAGAAGTAGGGAACGTTGAACATGAGAAACAAATTCCACAGCTTGCATGAAGATCGTAAGAGGAATCCTGACGATTATGGGGGGAAATTTTGTAAAACCTGTATGCACTGATGAAGGTTGTGAGCTAACATCTTGGTTTTAAGAGGGCTAAATATTCTTTCTGTTGGCTATATTCCTTGTGAATAAAGAATGACCAAAAGTTCAATACCATGGTATTGTGCCTTGGTGCTAGTGAACGCACTATAAATTTTTTGTCTCTGTTACTGTATGTTTCCCCTGGAAGTATGTACCTGTGTGCTTCAGATACATTTTCTACTCCTTTGTGCCTTCTGTCCTTTGCAGTCTACATCCCTTTAACCCCGCTGTGCTCAGAGGACATTAACCGAGCTTTTTGACTCATCACTGTTCCACCTGTACTAAATTATTTACTTACTATGATCCTATTTCTCTTATACCCCCTGTGTTATATTAAATTTTCGTTTTCTGATGATTCTACACAAGTTTATATTTTGCCTATAACTTGTCATTGTGTTTGATCCCTCATTCGGAGGTGTTTGATGCAAAACTCACTTAGGAGTCCACTCATGAAAGAATGCATTTGTTTGGCCCTTTAATATTTGAAGAACAGTACCTGGGACATCAATACATTTGTTGTAATTGGGTGTTGTGTTCTGTGTGGGTAAAAGGAACATGAAACTTTTCTTGTTACGCTTCATTCATCCCACTTAACATTATGGATTTCTCTAACCTCCAG
This sequence comes from Cyphomyrus plagiostoma, assembly GCA_019775915.2. Classification (NCBI taxonomy): domain Eukaryota; kingdom Metazoa; phylum Chordata; class Actinopteri; order Osteoglossiformes; family Mormyridae; genus Cyphomyrus; species Cyphomyrus plagiostoma. The sequence continues at coordinate 3,927,113 of JABFEA020000021.1, read as the reverse complement.
GTCCAAATGTATGTAACAGCGGAAGGGGTCAAAACGAACCTAGGTGGCATTTTCTTGCTGAAGTCTTGATGGCTGTTCTGCATTCTCACTGCCTGAAGGCTGGTTTCATAATCATATTGATGAGATCAGAAACATGAAAACGTGCTGTAGGAATGCGGATTAGGTGTGCAAAGGCAGGTCGTACGTGCACTGCACCTATATACTAATCTCGCAGCCTTGATCAGGGTACAGTAAATATACCCCAAGGCCTCTATTGATCAGCCTTGAATCTACCCTTACGTGGTGCCTGGTTAGTTACTGCGAATGCTGAAGTTAGTTCAGTGAATTATTTTATCAAAAACACTACACATTTATTTTTTAATAAGTGCTCTCTTTGGGAGAGTTCTGTTCTCTTTGTGGTAAATGGAAAAACAACCACACTGAATGCTCAATATGGACCACACGCCGATTTCTGACATACCTCCACCAGTGTCTTCCCCATGGAATCATGGGATTTTGGTGCTGGGTGATGCATTGTTAGATTTTAAAAAACATTGGCCTTCAGTTTGCATATCCTCCTCATGCTTACACAGATTTAGTGTGGCTACTCTAAATTCCTCCTTCAGTCCAAATCGATGCTTTAAAGTCAGCTGGTGTCTCTGTTTCCCATGGTGTTTGGTCGTACGTGAGTATAGATCCAGCAATGGACTGGCATCTTCATCACGGTGTCTCCTGCCCCATGCCTTGCACCTCCTGTGATAAGTTCCAGGCTCACCATGACACTGTACTGAATAAGAGGTATGAAAAATGGACAGTCTGTAGATTCCCCTGCAAACCTAAGTGGTTAGAAAATAGAAAATTACATGTAAAATAATTTGCTCACCCGTATTAACTATTAATAGATTAAATTTATATGCAATTATATAAATTAATTTTATATGTATTATATGAAAGTGAAACCTGGAATTTATGGAGGACACCAGTGTTCCTCCATCCTATCAGAAATGATTTCCTCTCATTGCACAGGGCTGGCGACTCACCCGCGCAGAATCCGACACGAGATCTAAAGGTTTCCAGGTGAAAACCTAGTACAAAACACGGTAAAGGAGAACGATATCCCCACTGTTGTTGGAAACATTAGATGCTGGATTGATACATAATGTGTTTGCACTCTGTTTCCATTTTGATGCTCAGGGCAGTCACCGTAATGTACAAGTTGACAGCTCTGGGGGTGGGGCTCTGTACAATGTACTGCGGCAAGGTGTTTGCGCAGAGAATGTCAGCATTTCACATCTGTGCCTTTTCTAATTGGGTTTGTTTTTGATGGCCGAGAATGAAAGTTGAAAGGAAGAGCGTACATTTTTAAACCATGGTTTTTAGCAAACTGTAAGGAAATGGCTCTTCAGATCGCTCAGGCCAAAGGCATCATTTCCAGGATTAATGCCCTGATTAAAAGTGTTTAAAATTAGACTCAAGTGCTGACAAAAGGTCAAGGAAAAATCATATGGATTTCCTGTGCATATTTTCACAGCATACAAATATTCAGTCTCTTGTTTCTACCCAATTTTGTACAACTCCTGTAAAAGGATTGTAATGGTGAAACTAACCTTTTAAAAAAATTCGAACTTTGGTAAAAGCAAAAATAATTAAGCGTGCTCATTGTCGATTGTTGCTAAAAAAATAAAATAAATAAATCAGCAGCAAGCCCCCAGTTATAGTGATTTTCTATATGTTGACTAATGTGCTCGCTGCATGAAGTCTCTTAAGACATCAAAGTATTGAGCTTTACACAAGGGGCTATAGGCCTCTTAAGGTTTTGTGTGTCTTTCACAGATGTCCCTGTGTTAGTCTTCTGTAAGCTGGTGCCTGTGTTTCTTTTTTTTATTGATAGCTTGTTTGTAACGAATATGTATATCAGCATGGCTTGCGTTTCCCTTAAATCCTATTACATCGAGTGTAAGTCACAGCATTGAGATTAACAAGTTGAAGCTGCTGCTGCTGTTCCTCCAGCTTTGGCTGCATTTCAGCACGGCCCGCATTCGTCTCCGGCGTGTCGCGCCATGCAGCGCGTACGGCCGAGGGGACACGAGGGGAAATTGGAGCTAATTGGCGAGTGAGGGAAGGGAGGCCAGCGGGTAGATGGGGTGCTGAGGCTGGGTGAGGCGGAGCTGTGTGTTTGTGTTTGTGATCATGTGTCTTTGTACCATCTTAGCAGTACAGTAACGGGTAACTTTATACGAATCACCCTGTAGTTTAATGAGCTCCCTCTCCCTTCTTCCTGCTGTAAGATGTGCCAGCTTTAAGCGCTCACACATGATTTAAGAAGCTGTTTAGTTTTTTTTTTTTATTTTATCACGGTTTAAAGTAAATGTATATACATATGTGGTATTGCAGTGAGCTTTGGAATTTATCATTTTGAAATGGTTCAAATGTACACTTTAAAATTGTTTCCACAATTGATACTTTTTCACAGCGAATTCAGGATATGCCCTGCATTTCTGTGATAAGGCTTTCAGAAGGTCAGGATTTTGATCCTCTCCAACCACCATCCACCCCTGTCCAATACTTTTGCAGTTGTTCTCGTTTATCTTCAAATTACCAAACCCCCTCCGACAAGATCCGCACATTGTGAGTGTTACCCCGGACACACAGACAGTACAGTGATCTAATCCGTTTTACTTGCAGCGAGCTAAAACAGACCCGGCATTTTTCTCTGCTGTGAGCACATTCCAGTACATCTGGGAAGCTTCTACAAGTAAACAAAAGTGAAAGTTTAGCTGATAAGAGGCATCAGAAGAAGCCCAGAGGCTCTGCTCCTTTGTAGTTCCCTAAATTTCTTTTTCACCTCTGACATGGTGCCTGATCCACTGTGTGTGTGTGTGTGTATGTGTGTGTAACACGTATCAGCTGTGGTGTAACTGATTTTTGTCACAAAATATTTTGCTGACTTCAGTATCGTGATCATGACAGTCTAGGTAAAAATGTAACACTTATGCTTTGATCAAACAGAAGTATGTCAACTGTCAGGGGTGGGAAGTATGAGCTGCAAAACGTGAGCCTTTAAAACAAAACGTTTGCCAGTGAGTGTTAGTAAGGATCATGCCTGTACTGAGTGTGGGCAGAACAAAAGGGCAGAATTCCGCCAGGATTCAAGATCTCGCGGCGCTGCCAGTTTCAGTCAGAAATCTTTTGTGCCGTCTCTGCTCCTCTGTTCATACCGTCATGTCAGTGATCAAAGACATACTAAAAGGAGGTTTGTATATATGGATTTTTTATGAGTCTTCATTTTGCATTTAGAAGGATAAAGCTATTGTTCTTCAGTATCTACCCCCCAGTATCTACCTCTGGGGTCTAGGGGTAGGGAACACACATTCACTGACTGCGGCATGATCACACATTTCTTTCAATATCATGTTTCTACAATAATATTTCAGCGAGTTCTGAACTGAAATACACGATAAAGATACGCGGCATCGCCAACCATGCCTTCGACCCCAGAGAGTTAACAATTGAACCCATGTTCTGATCCTTAGCGTATATTGACAGTATATTTAAATAAGGAGCACTGGAGCAGAGCTTAAGCATAGACTGTTTTTGTACAGATTTTTAGAGGTTTTTATTTATTTTGCTTTTAAATGCTGGATTTTCCCCTCTTCAGGCCAGTAGAGTATATTGCTCAGACATTGTTTCAATGTTTCTGAAAATCTTTTGTCTTTTTGTCATTCTGGACAAATAGACTGGTTTTCTGAGCATCACGATGGACATACAATCATGTTTAGAGTTTCAAATGGTGTAACATATACAAACACCTAGGTGAGGATCCGTCACACAAGTCCATTTGTCAGGGTTACAGAATTTCTGCAACAAACCTGTTAGACACACCTGTGTTATGACCTCATGGACCATTGTAATGCATGATTGTAAAGTACAAAAAAGAATTTTTGTGCATTGTGTGGATGTGTTCAGGCCTTCAGCATGTAACCGTGCCTCATTCAGCAGATGGTTTCTCTTGAGGCTTAGACCACGCATCAACCGGTTTGTATAACTAAGAAGCTTTGAGACTTAATTAGCCTGAATGAGTCTCAATGCAGCATCTTGACACACTGGCAGAAGAGGAGGCCCCAGGGCAGCAGTTTGCCTCAAGGAATCCCCCCAGCTCGGGTGGACGACTGCTCTGTAAAGGCAGAAGCAGGAGAAAAGAGGTGTATGCCATTTGTGAAGTGGTTGGCACAGCTGGAAGAACACAGCTCACTCATAAAGCATTTGGATTCTGGTCCATATATATGTATGTATATATGTATATATGTGTGTGTGTATGTATATGTGTGTGTGTATGTATATGTGTGTGTGTGTGTATATATATGTGTGTGTGTGTATATATGTGTGTGTATGTATATGTGTGTGTGTGTATATATATGTGTGTGTGTGTATATATGTGTGTGTATGTATATGTATATATGTATATGTATATATATGTATATGTGTATATATGTGTGTGTATGTGTATATGTGTGTATATATGTGTGTGTATATCTGTGTGTATATATATCTGTGTGTGTATGTATATCTGTGTATGTATGTGTATGTATATCTATGTATGTGTGTGTATGTATGTGTGTGTATATATGTGTGTGTGTGTGTGTGTGTGTATATATGTGTGTGTGTGTGTGTATATATATATGCATGCATTGTTTGTGTAAAAAATCGTTTTCATTTTCAATTCTGAGTTGCTGTTCAGGACTTCACAAACAGTTTAACCATAGCAAAATGTGGGCACTTCCATGTCCAAAATTGAATATTCTGATTACACGCATGCCAGTTTACTGTGGGAGTAGATTTCAGCTGAAGATGCTTTGGACCAGGTGGGCTGGGTTGGGACGAGGTAAATGGATCCATCCATCCATATTCTGTTAGGTTCTGGATCACTAGAACCTTTTTCAGGTAGTTCAGGGCGTGGGTCCTCCAACTTACAGGGAGCTTTGGGGATTGGTGGCAGGATTGGCACTCCAGCCACTGGAGAAAAACACACTGTTCCATTCGGACTAGTTTGGTGCTGAGGTATTACACACTGCATGTCTTCTCTGAGGTCGTTTGTTGTGTGGTGGGTGTGGCAACGGACTGTAATCAGTGCATGGCCCTTACCTACCTCAGGGCATAGGGCATAGTAATATCAGCATAACTTATTTCAGGGCACTCATAATGCGCACACGCACTCAGAAGGTCACTTGGGAATATACAGCAACTTGTACTTCAGAGCAAAATGTCTATAAGCTGTGGAAGGAAATGTACTCCTAGGAAGGGACCATCATGAATACACAGATACCACACATATGGAGCCCCAGAAGGTGGGATGCATGAGGGTACACAATGGTCACAGTATAAAAAAACACTGCACTATAAACCAGCACAGATACGGTGAGTCTCATGGATCCAGTATATTTCTGGACTGTGCAGATTCCTTTGAGCTTTTGCGCTATTTAGTGATGTCTGTGTCCCAAGGCTGTTTGATTTAGGACACGGGTGACCTCTAAAATAAATTACTACAGTGTTACTGGCTACACAGATCTCAGGCTATTCTCCCAGGGCAGGCCAGACAAAATATGGGGCCCTGGGTAATGGATGGCCCTGCCTTTTGGCCCCGCTTGGCCTTAACTGACTGCTTTTCGGCCAGAGAGAGCCTCTTGAAAAAGACAATGGCCAGACAGATCACACTGACCCTGTTGGAGGAGGCGCGCCCCATTCTGCCTGAGAACTTAGCCTGCTGGGGGCTTCCATGCATCTCTGTATTCTGTCAGCCTCTGCGTTTTCTCCATTGTCTACAAATAAACAGGGGAACTATGGGAAGCCTCCATTCCCCCGGACACCAGGACCAGCTTGCGTTCCCATGCTCTTCTCTCACTGTTGGGTTCATCATGCTAAGTACCTTGGACAGATACCAACCACACTCAAAGAGCAAAATACACATTTATTACAATAAATTATCTCCCTGAAATGTAGATGTGCTCCCTAAAAAGTTTTGTCCTCAAGGTCTGTTTTAACCTTGCTTGACCTTTGCTGGAAAATTGCAGGTTGCCTCTGATGACGCAGGCTTCCCTTAGCTGAGTTTTGCCTCTCACCACAGATTTATTTTCATTTTGATGCAGAAAGGGTGTGGGAAAGAGTATGAGGTTGGGGGGAGGGTAAAAAACTTGGAATGGATAAATACGAGGCAAGCTTCTGGCTGTCACCATGGGCCTGACAGATGATTAGTTGTGATGCTGGGGCACTTTGGACATTTCTTCCAGTCCGCAGGGCTCTGTGAATCCTGCAGTCCAAAATGGCCTTTTTGCTCCAAACCAAACAGTTCTAGGAACAGAGGGACACGGCGCTTTATTGGGTCACGGCTCTCAGATGCATTGATGTGCACTAAGACCTGGGAGGCTTAAAAGCTTTGTGTGGGATCTCGGCCTGGGGGCTTTGTGTTAGTGGTTAACACTCCAAAAACCTTCTCCGGCTTTGGGAAATGCATGTCAAATATTTTTGTGTGTGCATTTGTGGGTAAATGTGTGTGTGACAGTGAAAGAGTGAAGCACTTTGTCTGTATTCTGTCAATCTCACGCAACAGTAGACATGCATGTAGTCCCAAGCACCCCCACACCCCCTCCCTGCACTGGGGGCTTCACCACCTTTACAGATCTAAACCCCACCACTCAGACTTGTGCTGATGTAATCAGGATTGGCATCCAGGTACCACAGCCGTGTGCAGTGATGGTGCCATTGGTGGTCCTGCTTCGTGTCCCCAGTCTTTCCTCCAGGGGGTGACGCTCCATCCATGTCCCCCTAGGGCCCCATGCACTGGTTCCCGTGTGGATTGCCCTTCACCACTATGCATGTGTATCACTCTTTTTTTTTGTGTGTGTGTGTGACAGTGTGCTTTTCTACCTTGTCTCTCTGCATGTCCTGTCTGTCTGTCCGTCTCCACCGTTCCTCCCAGATAAATGTTTCATCAGCCCCCTCTCAGACGATGCTCCAGAATAACCTGTCCAATGGATTACAGGAGCCATCACTCAGCCAAGTTCACCTCATGCCAGAGATCTGTGCTTCCCTGGTTTATCGTGTGTGTCTTTGGGAAAAAAAGAATAATTTAATACCCAAAAGTGACTGTCAGAGTCTCTGCATTCAAATTACGATCAAAGGGTTTTTATATATTTTTTTCAAATATGATGTGAAAGCTTAAAGTGGGTCATGGGCTCCATCCACTGTAATGTCACAGTAAAAATTCACCAACTTATCATTATTTAATCATGTTTTAATGGAAAGTATCCCCACCCCAAACAGGGGCCGGCTTCACAACTGAATTATTCTCTAATATGTTAACCGCTGTAATTGTACTGTTGTATATGGTGTCTCTGAGAGTCCTTGAAAATAAATAATAATTTCATAAAGGCAAAAATGAAATAATTATTACATTAATAGTAAATACTGTAATTTATGGGGGGATTAAGGTTTTTAATTGCTTAATTACTTGGATTGCTTCTTAAAGACAGAGGTTGTAGCACAATGTGGGGGTTGAGGTAGATTTTCTGACAACTTCCTTGTGCTGTGCTTTGAATTTAAGTTTGGGGGGGGGGCGGGGCGCGTGCGAGAAAGGCGTAGGGAGCCTGCTTGATGAATATACCCTTGGACCAGAGCAGGGCCAGGATGACAGGCGCTGCAGTCGGCGTGACACACACTGATTGTGCATGTTATTTGACTCGCATTTAAATGACAGTGTCTTGCCTGATGTGATCATTAATCAGGCCACAGATTGTTTTAATTATGCATCGGTTATAGGCCGCCCCGTGCGGTTGGCCTAGCCACAGTTCCCTTAGCAGATGCCCATGTTTGATCCCCCCCACCCCACTGCCTGGCACATTTGTCCTACAACCAGTCAGAGCTTGGTGTCCCCTGATTCTATGGTACATTCTGCGCAGAAGGTATAGTTGTGTGTGGGGGGGTGATGTTTCATTGAGTGTCACCAAAACAAATACATTTGTCTTGACATCTGATTAAGTATTCATGACACTGCACCGAAAGGGACAAGATCATACATGGTGGGCTAATGGAACACACTGAGATCTAGTTAGACTGCCTTTTTGTCATTGTGATTGTGCAGTACTTGGGTTATAAAAGGTCACACGCGTATACCATCTGACAGATAAAAATAACTGCAAATAAACACAGAAAATGCTCTTTGCTTAACCTCCTTTTTTAGTGACCTCGGGTTATTAACTTGGTAAATTTGGTCAGCAGTTATAAGAATTGTTTGTAATAAGTATGCCCTACTAAACTTTATTTAAGCTGACTATTAAATCATATAAACAACCTTTTATCTATTCAAATATCACTCATGCACTGAAGTCATTCCTCCTGTAGATGACCATATTTATATTCATGGTCCTCCGTTCTGGATGTTAAGATCCGTTGACTTAAGCACGGATTTGACCTCGGAGTTTGTCTCAAACCTTGACTGTGTGTTTTGAATCTAATTTTTTATTTTTACTTTTTGATACAACATAACATTATTGCATGCAGAGCAAGATCAAAAATTTTTCACTTTTCCAAGTCTTTTGAAGTTTCATCCAGAGATTCTGTATGTACAGTAAAACAGAGTTCATATGTATTTTTTTCTTGTTTATATTTAATGATTACATGAATCCAAGTTGACTTAGGTGTATAAATGGTCTTACAGATAAATAGATGAACAGAATTGTAGCCCATGTCTGTCTTGGTACAATATGTAAAGCAACAAACTAGACCGTGTAAAAGAATGACATCATATTTGAAAATTGGCTACACCGCAATCGCAGCCATCCAAGGACAGGCCTATCTGGCAGCTGTCTGCATGAATCATGACATTGCATATGGAACGGGATACCAAGAGGAGGCTGGATTACCACAATCGCATAGTGTCAGTCTTTCATGCTGGCTTCTCCGAGGAAAGAAAACAATTAATGCCTGAACTAAGACAGTGTTTTCTATAATCTACATGCTAGATCCCTTTAATTCAACACTGATGTTAATTATGTGTTCATAATGTCTTTCATGGGATGGCCTCATTTACCCAAATAGGAGGATCTCATGTTTCTTATAGATTTGTTTCTTCGAATCAGAAAGGAACAATTTTTGAAGCCAACAAACATGGCCTTTAGTTAAAAGATAAACGACAAAGACAAGTGCCTTCCTTCTTTGAGTTTATTCCCATAGAGCCTTGTCATAAGTAAGAAGTGTCACTACAAGAAAAATATAAAATCCCGGTGGAGAAGAGCCCACTTGGCTTTATCCCCGCCTTAATATTTAAATCAAACAGAGTAAGTTCCCACAATGTGAACTTTGTAGTGCGCTTTGTTCTGCTTCTAGTTTTCGATAATGACATTTCCTGTCAGCAGTCACTGCATGGGGAGAGCTAGATGATTTTGTTTGCACGCCTTCATTATGACATAACTATCGATTGTTATTTGTTTTCTTTATGGAAATATGAATACAGTGGTACCTTGGTCCTCGAACTCACTAGAACTCGAATTTCTTAAGTCGAACAAACCAGTTTGACCTAGAACTTGATCTGAATGTCATAAGTCGAACCTTGAACGCTGACCTAATATAAATTGTATGCACTAGGAAATGAGTCATACTACAATCCAACTCTTACTTGAATGCCTTCTTCACAGACTGGACAATTAACCAAATAAAGCAGCGTAACATTACAGTAACCAACAATAAATAAACCACTAACTTATGCATACTATTAGAGCATTTATGTCATTTATTTAAACTTTATTTTACCAGGTAAATTAACTGAAAACCAGTTCTCACTGC
>JABFEA020000021.1:3900292-3917200 GCA_019775915.2 Cyphomyrus plagiostoma | reverse complement strand
ATTTATTTAAACTTTATTTTACCAGGTAAATTAACTGAAAACCAGTTCTCACTGCTTTACGTGATATTCGGGAGAAAAAGCAGATTATGCATTGGAACTGCATTATTATGCATTATTTTACATTGGAATGATCTCTATCGTTTTGGAAGCTATTAAGAAAAAAATGCACTTCTTGTTTTATCCTGTTCATATTATGTTTAAATGCTAAAAAAAAAACGTTTAGGTGTAATATTGGGGGGCCAGGAACCAATTCATTGGTTTTCCATTATTTCTTATGTGAAAAATTCGATCCGGAGTCCGGAACGGATTATGTTCGAGAACCACTGTATTTCTAAAAGTATGCAAACAATTAGGCCAGCGTCTGTGTGTACCACACAGAAGCACCTGTTACACGCAGAGCCCCCGCATCACGGAAATAACACGCTTATAAGCGTGCCTCGGACGGACATGAGGCCCATTTAAAAGTGTTGCTCGATGTTATTTGCCAGACTATTTTCATAAAATTTAATCTCGAATGGCAGTGGGGGCTTTAGTGGTTCTCTGGGGGAGGTCATGCAGACATGTAGGAGGTCTGCATGTGTAAGACTCCACGTCCTCTCAAGGATCCTTTCTAACACACGTAGGAATTGGTGTGCGGGTTTATGTAGGGCAAAAAGTCAATTTTCCCCTGGATTTACTCAGCATGTAGGTTTAAGGCTCAGTTGCCTGCAGTGAAGCCAATACTTACCTCATCAAAATTATTATAGAAGTGTCTGGAATAAATGAGTATAGCTCTTTATGTTGGACTTTTCAATCTTAACAAGAGATTGTATTCAGTCACTCCCCCTGAAACAATCATTTTAGACCATCATGCTGAGAAGTGAATAGTAGCTCAAAACATCTGATTGGTTTTATGGAAGCTGTGAAATCCTGTCTTTGTGCTTGACACTCCCTGAACCCCTGGTGTCCATTCACTTAACTTCTGGGCTAGAAGGCGACGCGATGGAAAGGCTTTCTGAGGGCCTGGCTGCCCTGCTGTCTGATGTACCCATACCTCAGCCCAATGGTTCTCCCCCAGCCAAAGCCTCTCACCTTCCGTACGGCAGAATGATTAAGGTCAGTTAGTAGACACCCCCCACCCAGCAGTTTGTGTCAAACTGATACTCATATCATCCATATCATGGTATTGATTCTCTGTCATCATTTTCATAAAAGCTATGGCAGTAAACTATCCCCAACATGCAGCCACGCTAACTTATTGCTATAAATTACAAATTCTTTCCAGAAACATCTGAGAAAGAAATACTGCTATTTTGAATTTAAAACCACTTGGCACGCTTGGTCTACAGCACCGTACTTATACTGACGGGAGGATCTGGAGAGACTCACACAAAGAGTAAAAATAAAGAGACACCCAGACTGAAAGCTGCTGATGGGAACAAGTCTCGCATCCAACTGGGCAATGCCCAATTGCCCGCTCACTCCTCAAACTCCCCAGCATTCCTGCTTTCTGCCTACAGGGAGCGCTGTGCAGGAAAGCATAGAAGGTGCCTTGGAGGGCCTGCCTCATGTTTGAGTCCTGTCCTTTGCTCCGTGATCGTTTTTGTGGCCTAATTGATCTGCAGTGCCACATGCAGGCAGGCACATGTGGACCAGAGGCTATGAATTGAGTGGGTGGGCCAGACAGAGAGGGGAAAAGCGAGATGTGTTTATTCTCTTACTTTCAACTGTGCACCCTATGTATTACAAAGCACCCTTGAGTCGGAAGGTGAAACCTTTTTGTGGTTAAACACAATTCCTTTCTTAGGCTACATGGGTCAGCAGAAATGTAGTCTCCCTGAACGAAGTAAGAATGTCTGTTTCATATGGCCTATTTATATTATGTCAGCTGTTTTCAGCCACTAAATAGCTTTGCTTTAAGCAAATGCTTGGAAGGATTATGTGTTCCTTGTCCTTCTGTCAACAAGTTACAAAAAAATCTTCATCTTTCTGTTAAACCTAGTCTGACCAGAGCCAGCACATGTATGTTTCGTCATTCTTATCTCCATCACAAGCCCAGTGCTCAGGCTTTTGTCACCTTGTGACACAGGCAAAGAAAATAAGGTCTGATAGTGGGAGGCCCCCAGGGGTCAGCACCCTGGGCAGCCTTCTCTGTCCAGGGCTGGTTTCGGTTGCTCTGCAGGGACCTCGACAACACGAAGGCTGTTTCACGCCGCTGTTTGCCCACATGAATGAAGCTGTCGGGCTTCCTCATGGCAGGTTTGCCTTGCTTGGGGGTAAGCCATTGCCCAGTGAGAGTCCTCAGGGGCCAAATACGTTTCAGATCACGGGTTTAAAGGTGGGAGTGAGCAGGGATGTGCTCCTCTCCCTCTGCTCACCCAGAGTGCTTTCAATCACAGCTTAGCTTGGTCCCCCCCAGAAAGTGTTGCTGTCTGCAACAGCTTGTCAGTAGTTTCAAGCTGGCCCTTCAGCGTCTAGTCTAGACACACTAAACGCAATGCGTCAGCCTCAGATGGGGCTTGGAGCAAACGTTTGAACAGATGATCGTTTGGGTGGATGTCGTTAGGGGTTCTGCTGTGGTTTAGCATGAGCGCGGTATTAATATAAACCACAAGCAGTAAACGTATTAGCTCATTACTGGGCAACCCACAGATCCTGCAGCAGGAGCAGAGGCTTAGTGCAGTCCAGTGTAAACCTGGCCATGTGCACCCGCTTGCCTATGCCTGTGGTGTGATATCCACCCAATGGTCAAGAGCTTGACCCCACTTTCGCCCTGATCTACCTAGATAGATTCTGATTGGCTGCCCTACTGCAAGGACTGATCCATTCCTACCGCCATGCATCAAGGTCTTCATATTGCTCATAGAGCACGTTTTAAAAAAAAAAAAAAAAAAAAAAAAATCAGGAGTCCAATTTGTTTTTAAGTGGAGGAATAATTAAATTTGATTCGATAACACTAGTATTGGCTGTAAATTTTTCAGCAGCGATGGATGTTTACAGGGTCGTTTCAGTCTTCATTGGATTATACGAGATCAGTGCAAAATTTATTGTGCCGAACAGAGGGTCGGGAGCCTGTCTGACTTACCTCAGCTGCTGGCAATCAGCTCTGATTATCATAATTCAAAGCAGCTGAACGTAGCTGATAATTTGCCACTGATTGGTTGTCAATCATTTACCTGTTACCAGCTGCTCTCCAGCGAGAGTGACGATCATTTCCCAGGCTTTGGGCCTCCCGCAGCTGGTGTTTCACTGGTATGGAGCAGGGTGCCCTCATCGGCTTCTGAACTTCTGTCCTGGGTTTGACCGGTCCATCACATGGGCCTGTTTGGATCGGTGCTTGACTTGCATGGTTCGGCTGCTGCTTTTTTTTGTCTATCTGTCCTCTCTCTCTGATGACCTGCTTGTTAATTTTTAAGTCTCGTTTTCATTTGACTGCAGGCGCTGTTGTGTGAAGGAAGGTGTGTCATTATCCATCTCCTATCCCAAATTAACATCCGCCCCCCCCCCCCGCAAATGAACCAGCAGCAGTTCGAGGGCCGTCCTGTTTCGCTGGTCAGAGGGATGGGTCGAGCAGTCGAAGGGGAAAATGTGATGTTCGAGCTGTATGTGCAAATTAACAGCTTTAAGCTCTTGTGTTGTTCAAAAGCCTATGAATTCAGCGTGCCACAATTCTCTGAAGTTATGCAAATTCATGCATTCTGAGTGATTCATTCCTGTCCCCGCAATCTAGATAGAAAAAAAATATGAAGCATCCGGAACAATATCTCTTCAGTAATAATGAAGCTTGATGGCCTATTATGTCGTATTGCAAATCAATAAGTGCGTTATTTGGCGGCCCTTGAAGCAGGGAGCCTTGGCAGCGGGCCAGGCCCTCTCACGCTTGACGAGCAGCTGCAGGTGCGTTGTGGCGTACCGCCGTATGTCCGGGGGAGGGAAGAATGGCTGGATGACAATAGCGGGCAAACCTCTTCTGCGTAATTGTTTGCAAGTGCTCGTTTAGGGACGCTTCTCTTTGTTGGGCAGGTGCTGCTGCTTCTGGGCTTCCCCCTGGTTACGTATGGGTGGAAGGGAGAGGGGCCGGCTGGCCTGGCAGAAGAGAGAGGGGCTGGGAGGGCGGACTCAGCGCTATGCTGCTGCCTGGGTCTTGCTCCTGCTGCATCCTGTGAGATGTCTCTGCATAACTCCACGTATGGTCTGTGGCAGTCCCCATGCATCTCGGTTTAAGGAGAGGAGGTCAGAGACGGGCCTATTTATTCAAATTGTTATGTACACCTTCAGTGCTCAGGTGCTCATGGCCTTGGGAAATGGGTTCCTGTTCACCCTTCTTCTGCTATTTTTCCCTGCTTACATAATTTCAGGGAAGGTCAGTGTTTCAGCAGTGGTGCCGTGTTCCATAGTTTGTGTAACTGTGCTGGAAGTGGATCAGCAGTATAAACCCATGTCAGTGTTGTTAAAATTCCTTTACTCAGAGTGTAATAGTGATAGTTTTCAGTGGCTCTAATTATGACATTACCTCATTCTCGTGTTAATGATACCTACAAGCCTGATACCCAGACACAGTCTCAGCATTTTCCAGCCCAGACCCCTTTTTTTTTTTTTTTTTTTTTTTTTTACTACTTGGTAAACCGCATTTAAACACTTTTATTCTGTTGGGTCCAAAATAAGCAGCATTGATTTTTACAGTATTTATTCTGTGATACCCCCATTATGGTATTCACAAGTCAACCATGTTTATCCATTAATTGTTTAGTTGTCATCATTCTGTCTAATCGGCGTTAATTCAGAATCCCCCATGCTTTTAGCTTCAGATGTTGTTTAGTTGTCATCAAAAGACCCTCTATCAAAGTTGTTCTCATGTTTTGAAGGAAAGCTGAGTATCTGCATGAAAAATTTAGGGCATATTGCAAAACATCGCTTCATAGAATTGGAGCGATCTCAGGAGCAGATGTTCAGATGTTCTTCAGTGATGCGTAAATAAGTGGAGTCGTAGATAAAGACACTGAGGAGGAAATGGGAAGTTCCACTTCAGACAGGCTGTGGGAGATGGTGAGAAAACAGGAGCCACAAACAGTCATAAACTCTTAGGGCTCGCTTTTCATTTCTCCCTCCTTGTCTTTTTTTTTGTCTTTTTGTCTTTCTCTTCCCCTTTTCCTCTTTGAATCTGCTCCATGCCTTGTGTAAACCCAACCAGAGAGGAAGACTGGAAAAGAAATTAATCATTGATTTAAAAAAAAACATCCAAGAGTGCTTTAGATCTCACCAGGAACAGAAGAGTAGGTATGTTTTTTGTGACGTTTGAGGATTATGAAATTCTGCCTGTTGTTTCCAGTACATATTTAAAGAACTGCTACAACAATCATGCTTCAGTAAAATTAAGTGCTTCCTTTATATGCTATTGCTGACTTTATGGTGACACAAATTAAATAGATCAAAAATGGTGTAATGTAGTTTTAATCATGCAGGAATGCTACCCGCCCAGTGTGCCCTCCTCGCGCTACCCGCCCAGTGTGCCCTCCTCGCGCTACCCGCCCAGTGTGCCCTCACATGCAGCTTAGTCTGCTCCCTCCGGAAATGAGATGCGAATGTCAACTTAACATTGCAAACACAGTCAGAAAATCTATAGCTTTACCTTCATTTCCATTTTGATTATTCAGGTGATTTATTAATTTAGATACTTAAACCTTTTGATGAAATGAGTCCTGAACGTTTCAAACAAAAAAAAATTGCACTTGACAAATACTCACATCACAGCAAGTTAGTTTGGGTCTTTAAATTATTCTCAGAACAGTCATAAATTTATTGCATCCGGATGGGTCACTTGGCATCTTCAGTATCACTTCTTACTCTTGTTTACAGGAGGAATACTGCATGCTGTTATGCGAGGCTGACAAGAAAGAGGCGAACCCTGGAACGCGGGAGAACGGGAGTTCAATAGGGAAATCGGGTACACCAAAAGCCAAGGGGAGCGTCAAAGAGAGTGGTCAGGTCGGATGCCAGGGTTCAGATGCCGGTGAAGTCAGTCCTACCAGCAGGGACGAGATGGGAGGAACGATGAGGACAGGTCCAGAGAGCAGGCTGAGGGAGGCAAGTCAGGTACCTGTAAGCAGGGCAGGCGAGACAGGCACAAGACAAAAGAATGCTTAGTATGGCTCATATACATGGCAACAATACTTCACAATGGGTTAATCGTAAGTTCCGCTTTTAAGTAGCACAGCGATTAGTCATCGATGAGTTGTAGCTGCCTTGCCCCCCCCCCTCCCCTCTCTGGGCGTGATACATGCACTTGGGTATTAATTTTATTTATTGGACAGATCATTAGACATGAGTCTCACCTCAGGGTCCCGGAATTCCCGGTTTCAAGTTACAGTTTTGTTGTCTGGTGAATACGAAGGCCGTCACTGGCATGGGCCTTACATCTGTCATTTTGCAGAAGGCTCTCTGGGCATTGAACTCTCTTAACCTACATCAGGTATTGCTTTCCTGCTCAGCTCCATTTGGCCCCTTCCTTTCTGCCCTTCTGTGAATTTTTGCCATCTCTGTTTTTTTGGATGACACTTTTATTCTTATTTAACAGAATTCCCATCTCCTAGAATAACTATCCGCTTTGCTGGAGGCGCCCAATAGCTGTGACACTGAGTTGACGAGCGGCAAATAGCCTGGCCCTCCCTACCAGAACTGAACTGCTGGGGACTTTTTAAACCAAAATCAACATTCCAGCACTTTTTAGACCCTCCCTTAGCTGCTAATTAAAATAGTATGTATGGGAATATCAGTGTACTTCCTCATCGTCCTGTCAGCTGACCTCCTTCACCCCATCTCTTCTTTCTGTTTATGACATCCTCATGCAATTGGGAGTAGCACCTCTATATCTAGCAGAGTCTGGGCATAAAAGGTAATACCATACGTTGTACTTTCATCAGCCCAGCTACTTTAAAGCAGTTCCAGAGACTCGGTAAATGACTGGAGGAACCATGAACAAATGCGGTTTTCAGTCTGTTCAGAATATGCTGCATTTGGCCCATCTGCATGTCTGAGGTGAATTCCCCCCAGTTTGGTGTCTCTTTCCAGAGTTTTACTGCCCATGTCTCCTTGGCAGCCAAGTTCGCTGTCGTTCACTTTTCAGGGGTCACCCTGTAGCCTATGCAGTCTTTGAAGCCTGCGGGCTGGTTTTTGTCGCAAACAGGAACACGTCAGACGCAAAGACGCGACGGCCCCACAGAGCCCAAGTCTGGTTTCCGAAGGAATTATGAGTGGTTGAACGCGTCGCTGCGTTGCAGATGTTTGCCCATCAAGTAGAACGTGCTGATCCCTGCGAGGATGCATGCAGGTAATGCGTTTTAAGGAGCTTATAATTACTGCAGCAGTCAACAAGGAAAGGAGCAATTTATATACTGAGTGATCAATCATTTCAGCTTCGGTCCTAATAGTAATAGAAGTATAATTAAAACATCTTTAATGTTCTCTGAATGCCTTATTTAAAAACAGTCTGTGCGCTGCGTGCACTCGCTGTCACATCCAGAGTCAGGCCCAAAGTGGATTTTTTTGTCGCATCCCCCGCCCCCCCACCCCAGTCTGCACATCAAAAGCAGCGTTGCGTGCCTATACATGCCTTTAATGCGAGGCACAATTTCCAGCTAATCCCGGCAGATGGGACCATCGGTGCAACATTGCCACACGGAGGAGTTGAAAATGAGGACCTGAGAACTTCTGATTGGTACGAACAAGCGCGAGGTTGGGGCTGTGGCAGCAGTGGGGCGGTGTGTGGGGGGACGGGGGTTCTGCAGATGCAAATGAACGACATGCCGACATTCACCATGCCGGGGCTATTCTCACACCTGCAGGCCCCCAAACCTGGTATCACGCGTGTTGTAGACAGGCTGCCGACATGCCAGCCCCGACCCTGCTTACTGGCGGCCCTGCTAATCACATGCAAATGAATTCCTTGTGTCCCCCAGATCATACCCCTCGCAGTAACACATAATACAGCCCTGTCACTTCTCTCCTCTGCACCATCTCCTCTCCTCCTCTTAGAGCCGGCCCCTTCTTCCCCCTTCCCTCCTCTCCCATTCGCTGGGCTCTGAAACAGCGGCACATTCTGTGAATTGTCAGCTCATAATAAACATGTGTTAATCTGTTTGGAGACGTGAAAATCTGCAAATTGTCATCCTTACAAAAAAAGTACTGCTTTAATGATATCTGTGCTGGGTGAACTGAAAATACGCAGTAATCATTTTAATTAAGCACGTATATGTTTGCTCTGTACAGAATACATTCATTCTCTGAATTACTATGAAGTTTCCCCATTTGTTTAAAAAAACAACAGAATTTCTGTATGCCTACCTTGTTCTTAAACCTTTTTCTTGTACCATATCATTGATGTTGGCTCGTTCAGTTGTGTCTCGTAGTTTTACTTTATTGTAGCTGGCGGGAAGGGACCATATCAGAGTATTTGCTTAAGCTCATGTGTGGAAAGTTGAATGGCCCTTTCCATTTGCCTGGGCAGCTGCTGGATCAGCTTGTGGTCTGACGATAAAAATTTGCCCTGTGCTGATTTTGAGTTAAAGCAGCTAGTGCCCTTGGGATAGCCAGCACATGGGATTATTGACTGCGCTTTGTGTTCCATTGACTGCCATAGGAACCACACCAGTCTGATCGCATTCTCATTTCCCCTTTTTCCGAACATCGCTTTCGCCAAAATCAGAACTGTACATCAGTTTCTGTGTTGGAATGAGAGCGGAAGTGGGCGTATCCCGCCCTTTCCAGGTCCGCCCCACACGGTCTCATTGTTTTTCTGCCTATGTGTGCACAGCAGCCCTGCTGACTCGATCCGAAGGTAGTTCTGTCCGGAGAGCCATCTCCAGTGCCTCCTGTCTTGCTGGGTCTTGACCCAGCTTGCTTGTACCAGAAGATCACATATGGTGTCTCTGCATCGTACAGGAACCCCTTCATTATGGGGGTGAATATTCGTGGTTGTCCATTATAAAGCGAATCTAAGCAAAGGGGTATATATGCATTAACCTTTTCATATAGTCTTGCAATTTTCTTCTCCCAGCCTTTCAACTCTGATATTACAGTGAGAAATCACATAGTACTGAAGTTATTTTAGTGCCATACAATGTATTCATATTCAGGCTCAAATAAAATTCAATATGTCATTCCTAAGCATTTTCCTCTGAAAATCACGCTTTTCTCTATAATTTCCATAGACATTTTGTCTGCAAATGCAGTAATCGACACATTTATAACATCAAAAGGATTCAATTTTCTTTTCAATCACACAACAGTGTGAATGGCTTTTTGCATTGAGTCTAACAATGAGAGGCCATTACCACAAAATAAAGGATTGGGTTGCCTTCAGTTCCTTTTATGAAAGTATGTCAAACAATTTGCCGTATCTCACATTTGTTCTAAGCCTGCAGGGTTGTCAAACATGTCTGTTTTTAATTTTTGTCAGATGAATGTCGTTTTTATATCAATTGGGCAGGGTAATCACTAGTGATGCTTATATATATATTTTTTATTTTAATGCTGTTAGTCTCTTTAATACACTAACTCAACAGAGTTCAGAGCACGCAGACATGACAGAGTCTGTTAATTGTGGAGGGCTAATGATTCGAGAAGGTTGGGATGCATAAGCAGGTGGCTGCTGGAAGCTGAGTGCTTGGTTCATGCCGCCAGCAAATGAGGGGGAAAAACTTTGCGTATTCCCTTTTTTTTTCCCCCAGACAGGATTTCTGAAGAGTATCTGATTTTTCTAGGAAGCCCAAGACTGAAACTATTGCTCACAACAGCCTGTACATTTAAAAAAAGGATGAAATAAAAAGAGAAACGGCTGAATCATAGCCAAAATATTTCTTAATTGGAAGCAGGGGTTTTTGTTTTTGGCTCTCAGGTATTCACGAGGGTGCTGAAGATCTAACTTTCCTCTTTTACGGGATGTGTTTGTGAAACCACAAGGGCATTGTAGTTGGAGAGGCTGCTGACCATCTGCTGTGAGATCATACCCCGAACAGCTGCCCCAGCTCCTGCCGGTGCCCACGTGCCAGTGCCGGGCAGCAGGAGGAGATGGCGAGATGTTTATTGTTTTACAGAGAATACCATCGGCCAGCTTCTGGGTGCGGGAGGGGCATTTCCGCACACCGTGCCCGGCTATGCACCGGTCTGCCAAAAAGGTTCCCTGGTAGTGTGTGTCACCCAGAACGAGGTGTTTTCACCAATCCCTTTGGTGAGCACACTGTCAGATAAAAATCATTATCAGGTTTTTTTTAGCAACATGACTGAACCATTAATAAATTCCATGGCATATCTCACAATGCAGAAGCACCCAGTGTCGTAGTGCAGATCGGGGTCTGTGGCTGTGGAGCAGAGGTCATGAATTATGAGCGGATGTGACCAAGCAACCAAACGGCATGGTGGGAACCCCAGGGTTAAGGGTTCGATTCTTGTCCTTGGCTCTGTGTGTCTGTTCTTTCCAACATTATGCAGGTTTCCTCCTATAGTTCTGACATAACTCAAACGTATAATTCTAAATTGTATGATTACTCAACTGGCTTGTCATCCAAGTGGTCTCATACTTCCTGTTATATGTACAATTAACCTTAATAATTAGTAAATAACCTTTAATAATTTAATAAAATATCAACAGCTCTTTTTTTTGTCGATACTGTTCTTGTTACAGATTACAAGCTGGGCTGTAAGAATTCAGACACTTTGTACTTTACATTTTCCTGTGGTGGAGGTGATGCTCATGATGATGATGAAGGAGAAGAATATTATTGGTTTTAACAATAATACTGTGAGTAGTATTATTCATGTCAAAAATCTGGCTACGTCAATTCCTAGCATTGTGGTCCTGGGCAGTCTCAGTGGCTCACTTGGCCTACAGCAGCATTCCAGTCTCAACTGCTCTAACACACTTACACTGCACTTTATGATATGTGCAGAAAATCCGCACTCATCATTTAACTGGAAATCTTCTGGGTTGGTCAGGGGAGTAACGTTCCAGAAAATGTAGAGTTCCCTTCTTTTTTCCTCCCTTCTTTTAAAAACGTATCAGCATTGAGGGAATGCACACAGGCACATGTTTAGTTTCCGAGAGAGGGTCCTTTAGCACAGTGTTTTTTTTTTCCCCAGTGGAGGGACAGCCTCATTTCCCTTGGGATATCATAAAAGAGAAGGGGGGCAGGTAAGGGTCGTGGAGCACTACTGCCTGGATGTGTATCGCCTATGGTCTCTTAAATTTACAAAATGTCCAGACACAGAATATGACACATTTAAAGGGGCTAGATAGGTTTGCTTGATGGGCCAAATGGCGGCCTCTTGTTTGTAAATTTCTTGTTTGCATTCACGTGGATGCTTTTTCTTTTCAGGATTTGTCAGGCAACATGGGACAGAATGATTTTAGACCACAAAATATTGTCTAAATCCCTTACCCCTATGAGTTTGAACACTATACTTTCTGGTATTGTCTTAATTATTGCAGAAGTTCTGTTCCTGATCTGTGTTTGCAAAGAATAAATACTTTCAAGCAGCAATTTTCTTTTGTTGTAAACATTAATACCGGAGCTGCTCAATTCTGCAGGCTATATTTGCCAGTGAGATTTAGGTGTGCCCAAATACTTTATAGGGAGGCCAACCACGTAAAATATCAGCGGTAATCCCCAGTTAAATTTTAATGTTCGTGATTACTTAGGATTTGGGGTTTAGCTACTGTATATAGATTTGCAAGATGCTTAATTGCATGTGTGCTTTATTTTACTGTGTCACTTTTTAAAATTCGATGCTGCAGCTACCAGGATCAGCATTTTCTAGAAAATCAAGGAAGGTAAGAGTAAAGCGCGTCGTTCGGCAGGCCGTCTGAGTCGTGGGTTATCACCCTGAATGTGCAGAAGAATAGTAATTAGGAGGACGAAGTGATTGGCAGCTCTCGGGGGGGTACATCGGAAATTACTGGAAATGTACTGCCACGCGTATTTAAGTAACCGGGTTAAACGCTTCCTGGGCCAACAGGAAAGCAGGCGCGTGTGGCTGTCGGCCGCGATTCACATTCAATGTGTGCAGGAAAGGGGCGGAGCCAGTGATGGAAGCCGGACCTGGCAAGCGGCGAGGCGGCATTGTGTGGCGAGGCACTCGATGCCGGAGTTCAGCCCGTCCATTCAGCGCCGCCGCCGTGCCTGCCATCTCCGTGATTACCATTGTCTGGCATCTTTCGCAGGCGCCGCTAACGGATGCCGCGTGCGTTCTTTCCCTCACCGTGAAAAGGCCTGTGTAATGACATGAATATTCGCCTTTCTCTGGCCCTTCCTCTTTGTTTCCCCAGAGCTTCTTCTCACCGCGTCGTCCTGCTTTTCAGCTTCCTCGGCCCAAGCACCAGGCAGCGGGACCGTGGCAAAGTCGTAGCCATTATGTGCCTCTCCACTCACCAGCTGGGGTCACGGTTCAGCTCTGTATGTCTTACCCCCCCCCCCCACCTGCGTTGCTGCATGGCACGACAGAACATTAGGCATGTGTTTTGTTCAAGACAGATCTTGGACTTGTGCTTTGATGGCTTAAAAAGAAGAAAAAAGACGGGAAGGAAATTCACATCCAGGAGTGCAGGGCTCTGATGGTAATCAGGCAGGCGGGTCCCGCTTGAAGCCCCAATACTCTGGGACCCTGCTGGCGAGAGCCAATCACTGATCACTGTTCCATGGTGTCAGTCGAGTCACAGCGGGCTTTCACCTGCCACCGGGCAGGCCGGCTGAGTGGCCTCATCTTCCTCTCCGAGCCTGAAACCCCACATAATGACCATAATAATTAAGCCCTCTCCGGTTGCCTGCAGCTCTGTGGCTCATCTGTACGCGTTACGCCCGTGACGTGATACAGGGGGACAGCAGAACTATTAAATATCCATCATGCCATGCCACATCAGTCTTAATGCAATCAGAAACACATGACTACATCAGCTAAGCCCCTTCCATCCAGAGTGATTAAGTAAGTCTTTAATTTCCTACACAAATAAAAAATGCAGGGTCGTTTTATCATAAATGTAAATGACCTGTCTCTTCAAATGACATTTCACGGCCGACGACACTGATGCTAATACAAGACTTTGTATACTTCAGAGAGCAGGACCATTCCACGCACTGTTTTTCTTTATTATTTTACTGAAGAGTCAGAATGTATTTGTGAATGATGCCAGTGGTGGCCGGCATGCAGCTGCTTTTAACCTTTTGCTGTTACTATCGCAGACAACAGATAATTTGTAGAGATGTGAATATTTTTTCTGGTTCAACCGTTTATTTGTTAGATATGTTGGTGGAGTTGGTGGAGATATGTCCCCGTGTCATTGTGGGGGTTTCTTCTAGGTTCTCTGGTGTGTGTGCCCCCCCCCCCAAGGTCCAAAAACATGCTAAGGTGAATTGTGAATTGGAGTAGGAATTGCCTGTAGGATTAAGTATGTGCTTGAACATTGCGTGTATGTGCCCTGCCATGGGTTCACCCCTGTATACACACACAGAACAAGCAGCTATGGATAATGAATTTTCACAGTGTAGCTGGGTCAGTGGCTGAGTGGGCCGGATTGTTGGCACACATCGCCAGGGTGGGTTTCCTCAAATCGCCCAAAAACACCTGAGTGGGTGAACTGCCCTGCCACAAACAGGGCGGCCCTTTCCTTGTACCCTCTGCATCTGTTTTGGGATTGGCTTGTGCATCCATCTTGGGAAAATGAGCAGATTTGCTTAGTGTTAAAACTTTAGTGATTTATTTTAAAATGGGAGAGAGTAAACTGTTGGAAACTTAATTGAACATTTACCTCTGCCCCTTTAAGTTACAGATAAGCACCCAAACTTTCTAGTCTGATATTCTATAACATTTACTGTGTACTTTAATATATCCCTGCACTTATTTCCCTTTCCATGTTTTATTTTATGAATCCCTTTTTTTAGTTTGTCAGCTTAGATTATTCTTGGTTGATTCAATTAAGGTAATTTGGAGTCAGATTAGTTGTCTCCTTTTCTTTATTAAAACGTTACCTTCAATAAATCTGAAATAACAAACTCCCAGCAGTTGATAATTAAATATGTTTGTCCACTGAGACCCTAATGGGAATCTTGAAATTAAATTGCTGTCACTCCTTATTTTTTGCGAAATGCAAATAGCTCAGCCAATTTCCATGATCCGTTACGTAGGACCAGTCAAACAACAGCGAGGGCACGCTTATCTGATTGGCACATGTGAGATTGGTAACCTTGAGAACCTCCATTCTTTCCCCTCCTCGTGTCATGAAGGAGTCAACATGACAATCTATTACTGAACGGTGCGCAAGAGGCTAATAATTAATGTGCGATTTTTAAATTGGCCACATGTTTTGTCGTTCAGGGATTTATTTTTGAATGGGTGGTGCTGAGATACTTTTGCTGAATTATAGAATAATCTGTCAATTTGTAAATTAATTAGGACTATCCTGGGGGTAGTGTGAATGAACTCTGCATTAATTGTGCTGTTTTGACACCCCTTGACTGATGGTAATATTTGGGGTGCGGCAGCTTGGTTGGAGACAGGGTGTGTGGGGGGTGGATTTACTTCTGGTATATTTTGCCCAAACAGTTGCATACCTGAGAATGTCAATGACGTGTCATACCTGTGAGCGGCTATGGCAGAAGACAGTGTTGCCCTACGTTAGCACTGTTATTTTCCTAAAGGCCACAATGGGAGGGGTCTATCAGTCTGCCAGGCCAGTGGAGTGCGGAGGGTGGTGAGGAGCCTTGTTGCAGGTGACAGAACTGCCCCCCGGCCCCTCGCTTCCACCTCATGTTTATGGAAAGCTCAGGTGATTCCCTTTGATTCTTGCTGACGTGAGTGATCCGATGCCGGCTGACTGCCGGGCTGGGAGTCATTAATTACCCCAGATAGGGGCGCCGTGCTCAGCCCCAAGGGAACCCAAGCACTGCTCCACACTGCCCCCTTACTGCTGATCAGCTTGCAACCAGAAAGACATTATTATTCATTTTTTGTTTTCATGCAGCTCTCGCATTTCTGGTCTCTCAGTAAAAGTGTCACACTAACTGATGCCTGAAAAGCGTCTTTGTCAGTCTCCACTTGGGGTCTGACAGGATTCCATGTCCGCCTTCTGCAGTCCTGGCTCCCCCACCTGTAGCAGTGCGTCTTTCATATGCATTCACCTGACAAGCCGGCAATTTCCACGGGGCACTTGGAGAGGCTCAAACAGATGNNNACTTGGTTAGGCTAAAACAGTTGGGTAAATTTCGTTTGTGCTTCCACTAAGGGGGTGAACCCCCCCCCCCCCCCAGTAATATTTAGAGGCATGCGTGTAGTCGGTATGAAAATGCACTTGTCAAATTTAACCTGCGCTTGGATACACGATGCGTTTCATCAGCACCCCAATCTCACACCTGTGAAATGAGGGCCGGCCTGTTTAATGCGGAGAGGGAGGGGGGAGTATCGAAGGACCTGGTGCCGTCTGCAGTGAAAGGCATGAATGCGTTCGCATGCACGGCCATTGGTTCTACATTCGACCCCCACATCAAGATCTGCGTGGGGTTTACAGCCCAGTTCTGGATTCAGACTGGCTCCCAATGCGCCCGAATCCCGCTTGAAGCTATTTCCGGTAAACCATTCCGACCTGCCTAGGTGGGGCCTAGCCTGCCATGGATTTAGCAGTTGGTGTGACAAGCGTGGAGCCGGGAGCAGGATGAACATAAATCGGGGGGGGGGGGCATTCAGTGACACGTTCACTGGCTGCTTCAACAACTCATTTGATAATGCTCTCTCCACACCATTCATTTCGCTGAGATGAAAGCCAGCTGAAGATCTCATCTGCTCACTGGGGCAGGGAGAAGAATTTAATATTAGCACAAAATAAAAAAGGGGAGGGGAGTACTTCCTGATTAATTAGCAGCTTTCTCGGCCCGGGCTCAGTAAGGGGGGGGTTTGATATCTCACCTTTTTTCCGGATGGTTTTCAATTAGACGTGACGTGCGTCATAATTAAATGCTGTGTCACTGAGCTGGTGGGGCATGGCTGATCTATAGCTGGGGCATGAGCACTCACATTTATCATCCTAATGGATGGCTTGGGGAGCAGGAATATTGTTTTTGATTTGCTTTTGCCTCTCCTTTGGGCTTCTCTGAGCTTATGGCTACTGTAGATCTTTACAGATGTCTTATCTTCTAGGAACCACGCTCTTCAGTTTTCACCCTAAAAAAATCACCAGGCGGTGATCTTTCCTTCGAAGGCCGTGTAAGCGATGGTCCGCACTGACGCCTGGTCACAATCTGTCCAGCAGACATTTGATCTCGAAATTACAAGGAGGGGAAAACATGATGACAGTGACAGAATCTCACACCTCCAACTCTCATTGGAAATGCCGTCTCACACGATGGCGGGGAATCTCTGCTCAGCACAGCTGGCCTAGTGAAATGAGGAAATTGGAGGTACCAAATGAATTATTGCCATCGCTGGTCAAGAGTGTGTTTCAGTTTTGTAGATACAATGCCAGAAAAAATGGCCACTGCTGGAGTTTCACCAGTCCTGACTAGTTCTAATATGGCAAGGAGCCTGAGGACATGGTCTCCAATCTTCCTAGACTTTTGTAAGGGCACTACAGAGAACCCAAAAATTGTGCTACAGGGGACACTACAGAGCCTTCTACAGATTGATGAGATCGAAACTTGCATGGTGCCGACCTTTGCTCTAATGCCTCAGATGTAGGTGTCTTGTGGTAGCCGTAACCATAATGTTTGGATGACTTCAGGCCCTTATGCAGTTGGTTGAAGTCTACACTGTGTAAAAAAATAAATAAAAAATACCCCCACGCCGGCGGGCCGCCCCCGCCCACGGGGAAAGGTGAGACAACAAATTGAAAAGCCGCAACCCCGGAGTGGGAGAGTGTGGTGGGGGAGGCGGGACGCCGGGGCCGAGGGAGGG
>JABFEA020000021.1:3881506-3900282 GCA_019775915.2 Cyphomyrus plagiostoma | reverse complement strand
TCCCAACTTCAAACATTCAGCTGTGTCTTCTCCAGCCCATCCGCTGGATGCGTATATGATGTTCAGCAAGGCTGCCCTCCTCCTCCTTCTCAGTTAGCTGCAGTTGTACAACATCTTGTATCTTAGACAAACACGTTACTGATCCAGCTCCTTTATCCATTCTGTAGATTGACGCCAACACTAAGCTTCCCGAGGACTGGATAATCTTACCTTTTGAAATGTGAAGAATGTTTTGCGAGTACAATAATGTTTGAGATTATGTCAGTCTTGTTTTTATCTCATCAGCAGACTGTTCTAGAGCCTTTCGGACCATTGGAGATCATAGCGATTTGCCATGCCAGACATGGCAGCAATTACCCTTCCCAGCTTCCTGCTATAGACGGGTAATTTTAGCAATAACCAATCCCCTCAAATATAGCACCAGCAAATCACTCTGGAGCGATATGTTTGTAACAGTTGATTTTGACCACATGTTGCACGTACTTTACACTATGCAAATGCAATCAAAGGGCCTTGTGTGATTTGCCTAATAGAGTCCCGAGGGGAGACGAGGTGTCACCACCCTCAGCACTGCTGCTATTGGCAAGTAGCCGGGCTGGGTGGAGCCTCATAGTGAGCTGGGGGGGGGAATCTGACAGTTTGGCCTCCAAACACCTCCGGTGCAAGGGAAGCATCATCATTTCCTCTGACAGGCATCTGATACGAAGTGGACAGAGCAGTGCTATCGAGGAGGATACAAAACCCAGAAGGGGCCTGTTTTCCATTCCACTCAAATCAAACCGCTTCGAAGGAAATGTTTCCCCCAGTTTTATTGTGTGCAGTTTTAACTAAAACTGAGCTTTTTTCTGTTCTGAACAGCTGGTACACGTTCAGCAGTGTTATTCTTAGATATTGTTTGTGTATATAACTACTTGCAAAAGGCGTAATGTTAGCAGAGTCCAGCTGTGATGATTACTTTTCCTTGTGTCTAATTTCAGTTGGCCTACCGTGATCCTGGTGCCCAAAGTACCAGCAGGAACCCAAAACAGACGAAAAGCAGGCTGTTCAGATTTTTACACTGGATTTTAATTTTGTTTTAATGCGACCGCGCAAAGGACCGTTTCTCTGTTGTGGTCACAGAATATGTCTTGGTGCCCCGAAGGCTGTGATATCATGTTTCTCGTAAATCACTAGTGATGTCATGCTCCACCCAGGCTGCTTCTGTGCCTGTGCCCCTTGAGGCAGCCCAACTTAGCCTGGAAAGGCTGAAGGTCTCCAGAGGGCTGTCCAGAACCAAACCCCCGCGCCCGTCCTCTGGTGCTTTATTAAAGGCATCTCTGGGGGGCTGCCATGTGGCCGCACAGCATCTCAGCTCCCTGTTGGCTGCTGAAATCCTCAGTTAGAAGTAAAAAAGAAACAAAATTGTATTCACTCTACAGCAGGCTGCAACACTGTAATGGACCAGCCTGTAATGAATGCTGATGTAATATCTGCTGTCAAAGGGCAATGAATGTTCTGTGTTTTCATTTTTATTAATTTTTTTTTTTTGGTTGTTGCCTATGCGATGGGAGCAATTTACATGGAGACATTAATGTAACTGTCATGTTCCATCCCAGGGCAGCGAGGCGGAACCCCCGGCAGACGGGGTATTGATGTTCAGTGGCACTAGAGATTGAGCTGCAATGCTACGTTAATGGAATTAAGTAAAGTGTTCCCCAATTTACAACAGTAAAAAAAAAAACACAAGCGTT
This sequence comes from Cyphomyrus plagiostoma, assembly GCA_019775915.2. Taxonomy (NCBI): domain Eukaryota; kingdom Metazoa; phylum Chordata; class Actinopteri; order Osteoglossiformes; family Mormyridae; genus Cyphomyrus; species Cyphomyrus plagiostoma. The sequence goes on along the minus strand of JABFEA020000021.1, from coordinate 3,898,552 downwards.
TAAATAAGTATCCATTTGGAAATGGATGGCAAAATAAAATGTGGGGAGTTATCTGAAAACGCAATTTGTTTCTGGTGGCGGAGGCACAGGGATGCATCCAGTGTAGTGAGACCTCGGAGAGCCCCGGCGGTAATGCCTGAGCCGGGTGGTTGTCCCGTTAATTGGGAAGCCTTTGTTTCTCTCCTGATTGTGACGGCCGTGCCCGCGTTCCTCGGGGCTTAGCCCGGGGAGTGCCAGGGGCCCTGAGGCGTCGCCACCTTGTTTTTCCGCTCCATGAAATGCTTTTTGTTCCTCACCCCTCTAGCCCCTGTGCTGTAAGTGGGAGCATATCAGGTCTCCGGGAGGGAGCCCGCGCGCGGCCGGTGTGGCAGTGTCTGCACAGCATTCCCCCCAGGACACGGCCTTGCCTCCATTTAGCTGGCCAGGCGCCTTGTAACACAGATATACATGAAAGGTACATGGCGTGAAATGGGCCCCGTGACTCCACCGGGGACGACGGCTCAGCCAGACAGCCCTCTACTCTGCACCCCTCAATGAAAAGTCACTTTACGACGGCAGACAGAGGAGCTGCTGCTGGCGACGGCGGCAGTTGGACGAGGCTGCCTGCCTCTGTGTGTCGTCCTCGGGGACTAAGTGGTTGAAAGTGTCCTACAAATTTACTTGATTCAGCACCTCTTCCATCTATTACCTTTGTTGTGTTTGGTTATTTTTTTTTTGTCTTTCTCTGTTTTTTAAGCTTTTCACTGTCACTTTTCACATAGTTTAATTCTTCTGTGTGGATTCGGTCTTGTGAGGTGCCGATTGTGGGTTCAGGAGTGTGAGTCCTTGCGTACAACAGTTCAGTCACACTGCTCAGAAAATTACGGACAGTTCGGGTGTTTAAGGATTTGGCTTGGAGCATGTTAAGGCTTTTCCTAGTAGGAACAGTCGACTGCACATTTTGGACAATTCTGAAATAATATTAATCTGGAAGAAGTGAAATTGGCAATTAAACCATGGGTTACATTAGCTATCTAAATTAAGTATAATTGCCATAAATTCTGTATTTTACACTCTTCCGATTGTTGTTTTTAGTTGTTCTAGCTTGCGTATCTGGAGAATTACATCGTAACAAAACATAGTAACAAATAAATGTAAATTTGACTGGTCAAATTATGGAAATGACATCTTTGAGCTAGGTATTGTCAACAGCCGGCTTTTAGGAGGGGGTGTACACTGGGAGTTCAGGCATATAGGCAGACAAATGTATTGTTGATGGGGGAGCCTCAGAAACAATTTGCCGGTGAATCCCCCCAGACCTGTGAATGAGGAAGGGGCGGCTGGGTTCTGCACCTCTACACACGATGCTGGAAGCGCTCCTTATTTTCAGGAGGGATGGCAGTAAGCGGTGTGTGCCTGTGGTAATTGGAGCACAGTTCTGTTGTGGCCTTTTAATGGTGATTAACTCTGAGGAGGGGCAGCTGGGGGGTTCCCCCCCCCCCCCCATGCTTTCAAAGAGAGGCCTTGCCTTTCTCAGCCTATTTGTGCTGGCCTGAGGAGTGTGGGGGGCATTGATATTTCCACTGAATAATACTTGGCCCCCACTTTGTTTATTTTAAATGCTGTTTTCATTCGACAACCTGCAGCTACATCCGCGCTGTTGGGCCATCTGTGACCGCATACGCCGCTGTCACCGTTAGCGCTTCTCCATAACCGGACCTGTCACTAGGCGCTCGGTGCGTGAGATGTTTTGATCAGAATTTGTCAAGGTCGAAATGAAATTCTGCATGTTATCTTCATCAGCTCGTTAGTGTACTAATGAGTCTCTTTATTCAAGTTCCTGATTGTGCTTGATTCCTCTCTGGGGGCCTTATTTTCACAGCAATTCAGTTGACAGGCGTGGAAAAAAATAAGTTTGTCGTTTCTGTCTCTCTGAGAAAGTATGAATGAAAACTATATAGAAAAATGCACACCAAAAAAGAAACTTCAGTCGATTAACTTTTTAAGTTTATTTTACATATTGCTCCTAAAAGACAACTGTAGAAGACAAAAAAAATGTAATTTTGTGAAATTAAATAGTTTAAAAATATTAAAAATTGAATCAGTTAAGCAGGAGTAAACGGCAGAATTATGAGATATATTATAACCATTTGAAGAAAATCTAAAACAAACAATATTAGGCTGAGAAATGTAACTGCATTTATGGAATAAAACGACAGGATGGAGAATCATAGCAGTGAAAATGATTAATCGCCTTTTTCGCTTTACTGTTGAAAATGTATGGCAGCAGAGAGCATTGAATGGAAAAGGCAGATATGAATAAAAAATGTCCCGTTATAAATGAATGGAGGGACACTTATGAAGTAATATTGGGAGGCTCTGGCATATTCGAACATGCCCGTGCACATATACACAAATGGATTAATATGCTCTGTTTTGCTGCATGTTGATAATGGGAACTGCTTGGAAAGTTAGTTGCCAGCAGCATGCATAAACAGTCAATTTCAGGCCACTTTGATTATTGAAATAAATAGGTGGATTTGTCTTTTATTTGTCAAGGGAGTCTCGTATATTCTTTTTCTATAAGATGCATGAATATGACAGGTCATATAGGGAATTCCTTGCACCTTTAGGAATTGCCATGCTGCCCTGTCCTTATCTGACTGAAAGGATACTCACCAGGGTTTGGTTGTAGAAACCTTCCGTTCTCAGACTCATCAGGACGCCATGCCAGGATTTGATCATGGGAAACCCCCTCATCTCTCAGCCATTCTTTATTAGTTCAATGGGGAATTTCTCATTAATGATTCATTGATACCTTCTTTATTCATTTATAATGATTTACTGGGCTTCATCTTAATTGCCTCCACTGATTTTTGATTTGGGTGCCAGCCAGTCGTCCATTGATTGTTTTGTTTTTGTTTTTTTTTTCTTCTTTTTAAACCAACAGTAGCCGTCGTGATGCAGCGCTGCATATGACTGTGCGCTGTGTACAGATGCTCATTGAATGATGTCTCCAAGCCTAGGACACTGATCTAAATGACAGCTGTTGAGTTGCAGTGACACAGACGGGGAAGACTTTCCAGGTGTGACACAGTGCTAATTTATACCTGGGCCGGAACTGAACGCAAGTTTCCTTGAGTGCACTATGTGATGCTAACAGACTAGCTGACGGGTTCAGTCGTAGGCTGTTAGCCTGGCGCTAAGCTTGTGGTCCAGATGGGTAGGCACCTCTCTGGTGGCTGTTGAAGCTCTGTCTTGATGCAGTCGCTATCAGCACCTCTCCAGTGTTTTCCATCTAGAAGCATCTGTAGCACATCAGCAGATTTTGTCCTGAGTACTGGGGATGTCTACATCTATAAATGTACAGTAAGCAAAGCCATAGGCAACGTCAAAGTTACAGTTTTAATCCCATTGGAGGTTAAAATACATTTTTATCTCTTGGTATTAAGGGATGCCACTACGCGTACACTTACTCAAGGTTTAAGTTGTGTTTTAATATTAACAGAATACTGTGCCTAACTAGCTGCGTGGCTGTTTGTACAGTGAACAAGAAATTATTTATTCAATTAACTGTCTGGCTGTCTTCTGCTAATATAAATTCATGGCAGAGTACTATTTACAATGACAGCTATGATCTATAAATATTTCTGTCATCTCTTGAGCTATTAGCTAATCAATCAGCTGGCTTTCAGAAGGTTACGGTTATTTTCCAGGACCACAACTTATCTATGAGAAATGAAAGACACTGATTGGATAAATAGAGCCTCATTCTGTCCAAACAATCAGATGGTGGCAGATCGCTTCTCGGTTTAATTGAAAAATGCGACAGTTACGCTGTGCATAGCCCCCATCTAGGGGCAGCTGTAAATGACAACGCTACGACAGATCAGCTGATCACATATCACAGGTAACCTATCAACTGCGTTACCATAGAAACTTGCTATCTTTAGCCTGCTCCAACTACTAAAGCATACATGTCAAATAGATCTACAACTCTTTGAGAAGTTTGTGAAGAAGCATGTGATTTGGGTTTGATTCACATAAAGGAAAAATGAGCAGTGTAATCCGAAAGAGTGCTATGATCCTCAGTTTAATATTACAATATTTAAACACCTTTAAGGGACTTTTGCTAATCTGTTTCTTCCTGCACAGGTATAAGATAATTTGCCACCTTGAAATGTAATCGTCATGTGTAATTTTAATTAAATCTTAATGTCATATTATTTTTAAATAATATACATTTTATGCATTTTAAGGTGATGAATAACTGGAAAAATATCCTTGTAAACTACCGTATTATTATTTTAAATAGCTCGTGAATAATTACTGATTGGTAAATTCCTTCAAATGTCTATATGCTCGTTAATTCCTTTTAAAAATACTAATGGTCTGACAGCAAAAATGGTGATTTGAAAGTGCAAAGGGTTTCTTGTCTTATTTGCCATGGGGTAGCAGAAAATCATAAAATGCAAAATATATTAGTTTGAGTGCACACCACCGCATAGCTTGGAAGGTTGTCCTGCTTCACCTCCAGGATAATGACAGGGCCAACTGAAGCTTCTGCTCAGCCAAAGTGGCATGGGATGGGGTGATCGGGGAGTCCTCACCAGCAGACCGTGTGTGCCGGACTACAGCACACTACTGGGCCAGGCTCATCTGATGGTGAAATTGTCCCTGTTGCAAATGGCTTATCCATAAAATCAGTGCTGTCCCTGCCTTCCTGCAGCGTGTCGACACCCTTGGAGGGATGAGTATTATGTCATATGTATCAGGCCGGAAAAGCACTCACACATGAGAGCCCTCCTGGGACCCCACATATGCTTAAATTAATCCCACATAACGCTTCTAATGAGGCTGATGTTATACGTGCTGAACCCACCCACAGAGGTCCCGGGTTGTCTGCGTCGGTGTTTTGAAGACCTCCAGGCCCCTTCACACAGGGATCTCCTGGCACATCCGACGCGTCGCCTCGATGGTGTGAGACCTCACCGTGCTGGGGCGCCGCTGGGCACACACTGAGCATGTGCGAGCTGCACTCAGGTGAGGACGCGAATATTAACGCTATGAAAACAAGTCGGCGGTGAGCTTCTCAAGCCATCCGTCACCCCAGTTCACCAGCGGGGCACGTCCTGGGATGTTCAAATCCCCCAATTACCGCTCAACGCAGTAGCCTGAGGCACTCGAGCCATTCAGTGAGCTCCATCTGTACAGAGCCCGTGCTCTTCAGTGAGATGCAAACCACACTGTCTTTTAAGGTGGAAGAAAGCAGCATACGATCGCCTTTTCTCCCCTGAAGGCAAACACGCTCCGCCACGCTCTCGGCAGTCAACAGCGTCACGTGCGTGTGATCTAGTGTGTCATACTGAGATTTATTCACTATCGACTCCAGCAAACAAAGCGTGGCCCCATCGCATGCCAGGTTAAGCGGAGTGCCTGTCGCTTCCTCGATCTGTCAGACCTGCCAGCAGCCAATACATAAATAAGGCAAACGTGATCCTGACACACCGCGGCCATGCTGCTGCTGGATTGGGCGTTTTCTGCCCGCCCGCTCTGCTCACTCCAGTGCCCGTGATGGAAATTGATTGTGTAGGTGCAGAAAGCACTGCTGCTACCCTCTAGTTGCAAAGTTGCCGGATCGTCACTCCTGTAATTGCAGGCTTCTTTGGAGGGCAGAGGTGAAACCCATATAATGTGCATCATCGTCATACGCATGGCTCTCTGTGAAACCTGCCAAGCTGATCCTTCGACACAATTATTTGTTGCGATCAAGTTTTAATGCGGAACACGTTGCAGTGATTTTTCTTATAACTTACTATAATTTAACCCACGACAAGGATAAGCAGTTGGAAAATGAATCGAAGGGTAATTTCTGTTAGCTGCAGCTGTTAATGTAAATGTTAGTATTTCACACAATTTTATGTGCAGTATTAAGTGAATTACAGTGAACAAAAGCACATGAAGCAAAATACTGTACAAGGAAAAAAGTGTGTGTGCGCGCGTGCATCAATGAAGTCATGCACTAATATTGCTGCAGTGGAGTTTCTGGTCCTGTGAGACGGGGGAACCAGCTGTCCCCATTCATGGAAACAGGACTCACTGTGCCCCCTGCAGGCCACCAACTGGAAGCTCAGCCTCGTCTTACCTGCTCTGCTCTGACTGTGGCCTGGTACACACTGAGTGACCGCATATGACCAGAGGGCACGGCTTCTAATAAGAGGTGACCTGCAGGCACCACATGGACATACTAGTGAGGGCCATTCACTTTTGTCTTCAGACTTGTGTCCCTTCACGACTGGACGCAGGTAAAGCTTCGGCAGGTTATGGCCTGAGGGCGTACCTTTTCTGCCTGGCGCTTGATACCGTTTGAAGCAGTCTGACTGGAATTTGTGAAATCCACAGTATCATGGGGGGGGGTTTGTTTTTCCTATTAACTCTTTTATACAGTCTGCATGATGAGAGCCCTTAGCATTCTCAGTTTATACACTTGCACATCCAAATATGACCTATTATCCACATTCATGCATTTATTTATGTAGCAGATGCTTTTGTGCACTCCGATGTATGTAAGTGAGGAAAGCTTGTGGTCACAGGGTCAGCCAGCTGGGGTTAAGGACCTTGCTCAACAGCCCAGCACTGATATAATTACTCTGCTGGCCATAGGATTCGAGCCTGAGACCCTCCATATGTGGGCACTGATCCCTTACATCCCCTTACTGCTTCAGTTCTGTCCTGTAGGGGTTTACAGCTCTGCTTCTCCCTCATTCTGAATTTAGCCTGTCTGTGGCAGCGTTTGCCAAGCAGACTCCCGCCAATCACACCTCGCTTTCTCACGCCACGACATTGCTGACTGCCGCCCCCCCGGCGTGGCTTCAGGGCCTCCTGACTTCTGTCTGTGTTTGTTCGTTATGAGACTGGTGCTGTAATGCCTATTGACTTGCGAGATGTGCCTGCTTACGAACGCTTCTGGTCTTTTCCTGTTAAGTAATACTCTGGGTCTGTGTGAACAGTTGGTGAACAGTGACTTATCCTTATGGTTTTCACATTTTTATTTTATTTCCATCTTGCCTTATCCTCAACATTGAGATTAGTTTTTTATATTTATATATAGGTATGCTAATAATAGTACATTAAGCACAATGATAAGGATGATTACGAACTTACTGTTAGTTTGTGGTAATATCACTCTAAGATGTATTTCAGTGGCAGCGATGAATTGTCTGTTTTATATTTTAATTTATTTCTCTGCTATTCCTAGGTAAACAACAAAAAATCTTTATCTTCACGTGATCATGTTTCTACTTTTTCTATACACTTGTATACTTTTTATAATTTTACACATATTACACTCAAATTTTTTTCTCTTTCTCATATGTACTTCACACTTTGCACAAGGATGTAATACTAACTGGTTAAAATTAAATCGTACAGACAGCAGCCATGACACTGTAGAATGCCCTGGCTCTCATCTCCCGCGGGGCGAAGCTCCAGTGACGTCTTCATGAGGCGGCTGTTGGCACTCACCCCCCCAAGCAAAGCGTCTTTACACTCACATTGAAGCTGAAGGGATTCTCAGCTCTCTTTCAGCACAGGCCCACTGTATGCTTAATAATTCATGTAACTGGTCAAGATGGGTTTTTTTCCACAAGCCTGAGCCACTGCTGATTTGCAGAGATAGCGCTGGAGGGTGAGGACAGTGGCTCCGGGGCCACAGTGACGTCTGCTCTTACTGGTCGTCATGAGAGGAGCACCAGGCAGTGAGTTTTTCACACACAACTATTTAAACTTATCATCTTTTTGCCTATTAGCTCCTTTTTCCTTTTTTTTTGAGTTTACAATTATCCTCTATCTTGCGCTGCACTTTTTCTTTTTGCTATTACTGTTGATTTATCACATGGTGGTACCGTTTGCAGTCACACCTTGATGACACACAGAACAGATATCACACATTTCCTTTTTTGAAATCGTTAGGAGTAAGGAAGATGGATTAGGTACAGTAAGGTTTGGCGGGCGGATGCTGGCTGACGCAGGTGCTGCCTGCGCGGGGTGGGTGGCAGCGCAGCGGCGATGCGGCGCTAATTTGAGCCCCTCGGTTTTGCAGAGCTGCTTGACATGCTCAGTGGCACTCTCCCACCCGCCTGCTACAGGCCTGCTGGCTATCGCTCCCGGCACTCCCACTGGACCAGGCTCTTTCCACTAACAAAATGCAAAATACAAAATTAATAAAAACACCCTTTGAAACTGACAAATACGCCACGGGCAAAATATCGGCCCGTCGCCTGCTTAAAATTTAATCACTATTTTTTAATTTATTTATTTTCTTCAGCCGCGCTCATCTTTTTAATAACACTGTATGGAGACTATCTGCGCACAAAGTTTTCTTCCAAGCAGAATTACATGTTTAATGGGTCTTGACAGTTCATGGACTCCATCTCCCTCAGGAGAGCCTAGCTAATAAAATAAACAGATTTGCTTTATCTCTTACCCTTATTCCTAGTCCTATAAAAAAAAATCTGTATGTTTTAAATCTACTCCAAAGCCCAGTGAATGCTTCCTTCCTCAATATGTTGCATTTAAATACAAATATACGCGCAGCACCTCTCCGATGAAATATTTTGTGCTTACGTTAATTAGAGGATTCCAGTAGTCCATCATAATTCCCCTGAATTGTGTCAGAATGTGTCTAAATGTAATGGTAGCATCTGAAACGCTGGCATTGTTGACATTCTTCATTTAGAGCCCAGCCTTTCTGAAGGCTGCTTCCAGGGGGCTGTAATTATGTACGCTATCTCATGTATAATTGAATTATGCTAACGTGGGTTAGAGAAGGAGGCAAGAACAGTCAAGAACCTGTCAACCCTACGAGGGGAAACAGACTAATCGGGAGGCTTGGTGAACAGAGACATCACTGAATATAGCTGTATCCTTCAAAACATTTATTTCATGTGAGTTGGCAGTTTAGCCAAAATTTGTGTGCCAAATGAAATAGTTGATACCTCATTAGATATTGTTTCATAGAATACTATACAATCAATTATAGAGCAAATAAATTACATTAAAGTCTTGTTTTCTTGTTATCACTTAAAGCATGTAATTAATAGTTTTATTATTATTCATGTTGTTATTATTATTATTATTATTATTATTATTATTAATAATAATAATGAGAATCACTGACAAAAATACAATTAAAATATCATAAATATTAGTAATGACTTAACTGTTGGGTCAAACAATATATATTTTTCGTCATACATTATCTATACTATGATGCATGCTCAAATGTGTATATCTATTTATAATATACAAAGTGACTAGATTTCATGGGGTAACAATACGGGTAAATGGTAAATGGACTGCATTTATATAGTGCTTTTCTACTTTTTCTACGAGCACTCAAAGCGCTTTACAGTTCATGCCTCACCTTCCCCCATCCACACTCATACAGTGGTGGCGGAGGCTGCCATGCAAGGCACCAACCGGCACACCGGGAGCAATTTGGGGTTCAGTGTCTTGCTCAAGGACACTTTGGTGGGCACACAATTCTCATACACCTTAGCCTAACTGCACATATTTTGACTACAAGAGGAAACCCAGGTGACAGCGAGAACATGCAAATTCCACATGCACACACGCAGACAGCAGAGGTGAGCTTTGAACCCCAAAACCTGGAGGTGTGCAGCAACTCTGCTGTTTGTTGGGTTAAAAAAATATCTTATACAATTCATCCTGATTTAAAATGTTTATGGATTCTTCACATACAGATAAATGGGGGGGGGGGGGTTGGGGAGTGTTGATACAGATTTGTATGGAGTCGTGTTTATCTGTGTATTTTTCACCATAAAAAATTTGCCCTTGAGATGAATTTTATATATCAACTTTTTTTCTCCCCTATGCAGAAAGCTCAGAGTCTGTTGTTGCTACTTTCTTGTTTTCAATTTCTTAACTCTTAGCAGACATCTTTTGAGGTGAAGCTTTCAGTGGCAGTTTTCCACAAGAATTACTGGATCATAAATATTCATTCACAATATATTATGCATATCATTCTTTAAATACCACATAAAAACTGCTTCTTTGGGTTGATCTTAATTTTGCATATGCTTTTAAGTGATATGCATTAAATAAAGATGGACATGGAAGCAGCTGCTCTCGTTTTGTTAATCAACCGGCTGCAGTCACGCAGCGCCATTTTGGGCTGCTGTCGCGTTTCGGGCTCCCAAGTTTCGCAAAAGTGTCATCGGTCACCAGTATGGCACCCGCTTCCATTTTGCACTGCCATCCACACCATACTTTAGTGAATTTAGAGCTTCTGTGTTACACGTATACATGTATGCTGTATATTCATACTAGTGTCCTATGCTGATCTGTGTCTGTATCATATTATTTTGTTGTGTCCAGTATGTAATGAATTGTCTGCATGTCCCTGGCACAGTAATTTCGATGTACCAGTACATATCACAAAGAAAGCATGACGCCTTATCAAATTAACACTTGTGGACCTAGCATGCTTTCTTACACACAGTGCATGTACTGGCCATAGCATAATCTTGGAGAACAAGGATTTTAATATTGAGAGTGTGAAAGGCACAAGTACCAGCATTTATATCTAGCTGATTCCATGACAGCATGCATGCTTGTAATGAGCTATTTGCCTCACTTGTACATCACTTTGGACAAAAGCATCTGCTAAATGTAAAATGTAAGTAGATGGTGCTGAGATGTCTTGTCTGTCTTGCAGTGGGTGTGACGTTCAGTATTTCCTTGTGTGTGTGTGTGTGTGTGTGTGTGTGTGTGTGTGGGGGGGGGGGTTTCAGGTCCGTTTCATGATAGTTTCCACATCTGAAAGAGAGACCTTGCCCGTGGGCACTACCAGCAGCTGTACCGTCTGCTCAGCATAGCATGTTAGCCGACCTGAAGTTCTCAGTCTCTCTCACAGAGGGCTGACACGTGCCTAATCTACTAACCCTGTGCTTTCTGGCAACACTACCCATGACATTTAGGAGGAGGAGATGGTTATGATCTTTAGTAGGTTAATAAACAAACCGTATAAAATATGCCAGATCCTAATGGGAGAAGCTGCGTAGTGAAGGAGAGTTTTAAACCCAAGCGCCCCCCCTCGCTGTGCTCCCTCTGCCTGCCAAAGTTCCCCTGGTAATGCTAAAGCCTTCCAAAGTGCCCATCCTAATTTCTGTAGCCAGGAGGGAGACGGGGCCGCGGTGCCGCACGTTCACTCAGAGGACAGCTGCCAGGCGTGCAGCACGCAGGACGCTAGCTATTTACCCCACATGGCCCTGCGTGCCTCCCGGCGCTGTCCAGCTGAAAATCGTTGTCCGTTTCTAAACGGCAAACATTTGGCCTTTTGTCTGAAAGTGGCATTCTGTGCTTGTTTAGCACAGTAGTGTGGGGTATTCTCCCTTCTGTTTTAGGAGAATGGGTGCGACATTCCTAAACAAACAGCGCGTATTAAATGCACACTTTATTGGGGCTGTATAGAAAAACGGAGTTTTATGACAAAAATTATATATATATATATATATATAGACACACACGCACACACACACACAGTATATACACACACAGATAGATGTACCTTTCAGTGTAACTGTTGTATTTTACTTTGGGTCTGGAAAGAAATTACTTGTGTAAACTAGTTTTTCTCCCCAAGGCCATTTTTCATTTCTTGTTTTGTTAAGACAACAAAACCACAACTTTGTTTCCAAAATTTGGAAGCACTGTGCTATAAATCTTTGATGTGAAAAAAGTTTTTCCCTTCTTTTGCAGACAAAGGGAGAAGGGGGAGTTTTAGTGGTAGTCTCAGCGGTAACGCGCCCCCCTGCATTAGTGCCTTCGCAAAGTTCACATAATGAACACTTAATTATTGACACTCAGTGGATGAATATTTGAAGAAGCCGTTTGGGGTGTTTTGCTGGCTTTGGCCCAGGGTGACCCTGAAACTGCCCTCCTCCAGAACAAAGGCCACCTAGTGGCCACAGCAGCATGAAGATGGCTTGGGGCCCCGGCTCCGTGCTGTGGCCCGTTGAAGAGCTCGCTCTGTGAAAACCTCTTGAAAGGCCAGGCAGCTTGCCTTTAATCATGCACTTAAGCTAAATTATACATTAAATATGTCAAAACCAGCAGGACACACTTGATAAAATGTGATTCAGCCACCTTTTTTGACTCAACAAGATAATACTCTGCTTTACACCAGGGGACCAGTTGTCATTTATAATTTCCGTACTGAAGAGGTATAGTGGACTTACAATAAAGCCCTGAAGCTTTGCTGCCCGGCCCTGCTCATCCCTGGCGCACTCTCACGTCACATCGCTGGTGTCCGTCTGTCACGTGGAGCGGGACACGAGGCTGACGTTGACACGCTTGGCCTGCTGGGAGGCTCATGATAGGATGTCGGACTGTTGCTTTTAACAACTGCTTCCTGCGGCAGCCTGGCAGGCAGTGCTGGGTATTGTGAGGATTCACAAGGGATTGATGAGGATTGGTGGACCTGAAAGGTTAGGGGCGAGGTTATGGGCGGGGCTGTGTCTTGCTCATGGATTAACCTGATTTTCCTGACTGCCTGTCAATCGCTGTCATTGTAACAGACTTATATAGTCTGTAACAAAAAAATAAAGACTTTAATTACAGGTAGTGGAAAGTAATTGATTTTTCATAGTTCCATGAAATTCTTATTTCAGCGATTGCATTTTAACCATCTCCACATTTCCGGGCAACAAATTATAAGTCGGCGTCATTTATTTAGACCTTAGCATGTAGCCACAAGCTGGTCGTCGCCATGCTTGGGGACAGCGGTGTTTGTATAGAGCAGTGCCATCGATAAAACAGAGCCAGTTGTAGTGCTCCTATGTGCCCTCTGCAGGTCGCACTGATGTATGGCAGGTGACCTGTATCAGGTAGCACCATAATTAAGCTGACTCACTCCCTGACTGGCCTTGGGAAACGTGGGTTTGATTTAGGAAGGCAGGAAGGCTCAGGGCACACTGTTATGTGTGACGCCAGCTGCATTATCCACACGTATACCTGGCCTGCTTGTAGGCTCACGTCTTATTAAACAGGCTGTCCTCTGTACTGATGTGCTAGCAGGCTTTTGACAACAGAGAAGTGTCATTATCCAAGGTAATGAATAAAGAAATCCACCACTATTAACAGAGTCTTTTGGCACAAATTGTAACGAGTGGAATGTAAGGTCAGGTAAATGTTTATGAATATGGCTCTGAAGCCTGCTGTTTCCCGACCTCTGGGTCAAAGATGAGCTACTGGTGAAAAAAGGGGCCTCTCTGGAACGTGCCTGGTGCGGAGCTTGCAGAGCATTTTGCATAAGTGTGTCGTAGGGGGTACATGTTATCTGACTCTCTAACCCCCCCCCGACCCTGCATTTAGTGCTGCTTCATAGACAAAATAAGCAGACAAAGGAACTGATAAGTCATTCATATTGAAAAGAAGCTAAGTGAAAAGGCACTTGGTGGGCTGCATACCTTCACTCGGCATTAAACGGGGGCTCGTGCATCACAATGCTGGGGGTGACAGAGAGCGGCAGTGTTTCTCCCATCCGCAGATAATTTGGTCCTTTCATACGCACCCTCCTTTGATAGAACAGCGGGAATCAAAGGGCGGAGGGGCTGGGTGGGGGGGGAGCGTCATGCAAATGTTTTTTGTTATTGCGCTCTGATTTTTATTTAAATCGTAAGTGATCATTCTGCCTTTTAGATACAGCTGCCACCCCTCGTTAATGTGCATCACAAATTGCATCGAAGTGCATAAGACTGCCTGTGATTAATTTATACAGCACTTCATATAGGCTTGAGCTGTACAGGTGTGGCAGCCGGAACTGCGACCGCTCTTGCGAGTTTAACGACTGGAGCGCAGCAAATCAGGTTTTATCTTTACCTCGCATTACTCTTCCAACTGTGAGGGAAACTTTACCTTTATTTTGCATGTCTTTTTTTTATGGGATGCTATCCTCCGGTCACTCGCTGGCACAGACACACGTGCACACCAGGGTTGGGGCCATTCTGGAATGCATTCATCAATTCCAATCCAAATCAGGAAATGGAGTTGGAGTTGAAATTTAAATGAAATCTCCCTGAAATTCAAATTCAATTCCAGTTCAGTTCCCCTTACTTTTATGTTCCAATTCCAACTCCAATTCTATTTCCTGAATTGAGCTGGAATTGATGAATGCATTCCAGAATGGCCCCAACCCTGCTGTGCACACACAAACAAATGCATAAATAGTACACGAGCAATTACAGCCAGCATTGCCATGGAGCCACTACTCATCGCCCCTGATCAACATCTGTGACCAAGAAAATTGTTTTCATATTATTTAAGGACTTCTTTTTTGTCTGTTTGCAATTAAAAAGGCAGGCCTTTGCCTACTTACCATGCTGTTTCAGTCTTGGTGCTAATTTGCCAATGTGGGGTTAATTCTTTAATTGGCTGGCTGTCAAACAGGTAAGGAAAACTTAAGCAGTAATTGGTCCTGTAGACAAGGAACAGCCAAAGGCTTAATGATGTAATTATTTTGGTGGCAGTGGTGTTTTTCCTAATGTGGGTGCCACCATGCAGGGAGATGCATGCGGTTCTCCCTGCCTGTGTCAGATTTCAGTCTCTTTTAAGCATTATTTTTGGTTTCACTCTCAATGTCACCTCTAAATCTTAATATTTAGAGACTATAGATAAAGTTGATAGTGGTTTATGTAAGAATGAACACAGAATACGTGGACATATGCATAATAGTAGGACTCCAATTCTGAATGCTGTCCCTGAAACGAAGAACTGGCCACATCAAGACTGACAGAGACCCTCTTACTGTGAAGCTGGCGCACCCAGCACTAAAGATAACATGCTCTGGTTCAGGGTCCATGCACCGCGGACGGCCGTGCAGAGATGCTTCTTCAGTGTGGCTGCCTTGAGTGTACGACAGTGAGCACGAGCAAAACAGGGAAGCAGGAAGCAGTGTCAGGAATCAATACTGTCTGTTAGGGCTCCTTGTATGTATGAGTACTCAAGTATCAGTACCAAGTACAGCCAGAGTCTCTCCTCTCTCTGTCTTGAACATGGTAGGACAGGTACAGCAGTTCATTCATTTCTAGTTCTGATGTATTTAATCTTTTTAAAGAATTAATTCTGTTTTTATGAATAATATTTCATCACTAAATAACTCATACTAGTCCTATTACTAATGCTGATATATTAATACTAATTGCTAATTTATTATTACCAATCGAAGCAATTTTTGTGGCAAAATTTTCCCATGACCAAAAACAAAGGGATGTTTAATAATTTGAATAAACTACTCTCTTATTTATGGCTAATTGAATGGAATTACAATGAATTATTAATTTGGTTCCATTATATCATGGTGTCTGAAGTAACAAAAGAGAATCTTTCTCCAAAAGAAGTTTTACTTCAAAAGATAAAGGGAAATTTTCAGTACTATGATTATGTAGCAAGCCCACCCCCAATGCCCCCGCCCCCTTAGATAATTCTGTGGGCCACCCAACATTTCAAAGCTGGACCCTGGCCTGATGTCTAGGCTAGAAAGAGTGATAATACAAAAGGAATTTCCCTCCGACTTACAGCTGCTAATTTAGTGCAAGGTCATTGCAGGCCTATAGCTTGAATATGGTTCCAGTACATGGCAGGGAAAGATAATGATAATATAAAAAACACCAGCTGAGCAGTACTGTGATATCCCCAACCATCTTGGACCAAAGAAGTTACAAATGCACCCGGATACTTGAGAATTACAGCGTAGCGTGTTGTGGGGAAAGCTGCAACCTACTTCCTGTTCACTTCTTGGGACAATGTCTATTCGTTACATAGACATGTGCTTCACGGTCCTCTTTCCTTCACCCTGTTCATGCTGTTTCAAGACAGAAGGTTTGCGTCTTGCCTGATGGATGAGGTACAGCCCCACCCCCCCAGCCCCAAAGCCCCATAGTACAGTCCATATTTGTGATGTTAAATGAGAACCTTTGAATGTGCTTTTAAGCGCTGGAGCACACCAAAGAATGAGATGTTTTCGGCTAACATCAAGCCGCTAATGATTTTAATGAGAGTGCCTTCAAGATTCATATTTTTTTCATAGAATACATCACTCTAAAACAAAATCAATGAGCTACATTAATTAGGGCCTTTTAGGCACCGTCTGGCACATTATCCCTCTGCTCATTCAGTCCACACCAAGCGAGTTGGCTGTGTTTTTATTTAAACAAAGTTATTTGACATTTAGCTGTTGGGGGGGGGGGGGACCGGTAACAAACACGGGGACAGTTTTTGACAGCTCTTTGTCACGCGGGCAAGAAGAAAGGAGAGTCACTGTGCCGAGGCACTTTGAAGCCCTGGAAATTTGTAATAAAAAATTTAAGATACAAGGGGGGGTAGATGAGCCATTCATTTGGCTCCGCATACATTAGTGCCAGTAATTCAAAGGTTTTGCTGTGTGTTTTTGTAATTTTGACTCTAATAAATATCTTAGAGAATTGCTTTGATATCCCAAGATTGTCTCTGTAGCCTGCATCCATTAGGAGGAAAGGGTATGGGTGTGTGCTTGTGGGGGAGGGGTGATCAACAGCCCCCTGGCTCTAATGAGAAGGTCATCGCACCATAATTATTGCAGTCAGCGTAGCCTCAGTGCACAGCCCATGCCAAGCCACACAAGGGGGCTTCCAGGAACACACAAGATGCAAACAATGGCTTCTGAGGTGCACCTGGATGCAGGCCTGCACTGAGACCTCCGGAGCTCTATCAAGTTGTCCCTACACCATCTGTTACAATCAGCCATCAACCATACCAGACTGCCACTTGAGAAGCGCTTACTTTTCAAGCATCAGTTAAGTTTACATTATAAAAAGAACTGAATGCTTGCTTGGATTTCTAGCCTGGATCTGGACTGAAGGGCTTGCTTGAGGAAAACTTGCTTTCTGCTGTACGTGACAGTTGTATGGTGTTCAGATTCCAGTGCCTTTGCACATTCAGGGGATGGGGGGGGGGGGGGGGGGGGGGGGGGGGGGGGGGGGGGGGGGGGGGGGGGGGGGGGGGGGGGGG
>JABFEA020000021.1:3844172-3856219 GCA_019775915.2 Cyphomyrus plagiostoma | reverse complement strand
CCCCCCCCCCCCCCGGCCCCCCCCCCCCCCCCCCCGGCCCGCCTCCCCCCCGCCCCGCCCCCCCCCCCCCCCCCCCCTCCTCTAGCTATGTGGCGCAAAACATAGTTAGTTGAGTTATCTATAAATTGCCCTTAGTGTGTGAATGTGTTTGCCCTGTGATTGGCTGACATCTCATTCTTGGTGTCTCTTGCCTCATGCACTTATATTTCCCGGGAATAGGCTGTGCCAAATAAGTGGCTTGAAGATGGATGAATGGATAGAATTCCTGACAGCAGCCTTTCAATGTCTGAGAGCTAAAAAAAAATGTATTGCTCATGTAATTTTTGCAGATCATAGTATTTCAGGGACTTTGTCCTTGTGGAGAAATGCCAGAATAATAATATGAGAATGATACCGGATCAGAAAAGGGTGCAGAAGAATGTTGCTTGGTTGATACGTTAGTCTGGGTCACAATAAAAAAAAAAAAAAAGTTTGGATTGCTGGAAGGTTGTTTTGTGAGCCTGCGTGTTCCTGCTCGCCCCACAGTCTGAGGGCCACCGGGGGCTCCAGCAAGTTTCTGAGACACGCTTTCTCTCTGAAAAATTCAGCACACCTAAAAAGCTGGATATCAGGTCTTGTTAAATGTTGATGTGGTCGGTGGGTGAAGAGACCTCTGGCAACATCAAAGGCCCATGATGTCCAGCGAATGCTAATCGCCGCACATCCCGCGTGGGGCAGCATGGTCAGAGGGAAATGTACGTGCTCCAAGATTAAGGCTGCACCATGGGGGGCCCTGGGAGTCCACCCCCCCCCCCCCCACACCTGATGCCGATATTTTCTCCCAGTGCAACTTAGGGTTTTACTTCTTTACTTTACTGTGTGATTCAAGTTGAGAACCTTCACTTGGGAGATCTGGAGCTGTGCTGTACTTCCTGCCGTAGTGAAAGCACAAGACGTTGTGTTCTGCAGCTTGTGTGTGATTTGTGCAAAGAACATATGACTAAATTTGTTTCCTTCGGTTTGGAGATTCGTTAAGGGAGGCTTGACCATACCCCTTTTAAGACATATTGCGGCTGTCTGACAGTCTGTCTTCATTTCTCCTTAGGCACAATCATCTTAACATGATTGGTAGGGCCTTCATGGGGGGGAGGGAGGAGAGGAGGTTAATATGTCATGCATGTGTTGAAAACCTAAAACATGCGAAGTTTTGAATTCTTCATAAATCGTTCATTGCTCAGAAAATACACCTAGGGGCCATTTCATACTCATGTGTATCGGATAAGATCCTCTTTTGTCTCCAGATCCACTTCAGTGGTTGACAAGTTATGTACTGAAATGCCTTTCTGCACAGAACCCTCCATCTCGCTTGTTAGCTTTAATGAGTTTGGCCATTCGTCTCTGATCTCTCTCATTAACAAGGTGTTTTCAACCACAGAACTGTCACTGACTGCATGCTATTTTTTGTTTTGTTTATTGCAACATTCTCTGTGAACCCTAGACACAGGAGTTCATAAAATACCCAGGATGGTGACTGTTTCTGGGATGCTGGACCCACCGTGTCTGGCATCATTTCTCACCATGTTTACAATGTCCTGAATCACACATCTTGACTAAGTATGCTGTGTGTATTCAGCTGCAGCCACACCATTCCCTTCAGAGGTGCAGTTTGCTTTAGCAAGCAGGGGTGTCTAATAAAGTGCATTTTGAGGCAGCAGGACAATAAATTCTGAATTCCTAACGCGATATACATATACAGATGTTCTGCACGCGAACATTTATATAAACTGCTGGAAATGCTGATCGTCGTTATTGCCTTACATATGTATATCTGGAACTAATCAGTCTTGAACATGCAAGTGTTCTACACAAGTAAGAGAAGTTACTCAGTTGGGAGGCCTGCACAAAGCCTGTGGTTAATCATCAGTGAGCCATGTGTGGATGCGCTCTGCTGGGGGTGGCGTTTGGTACATGACTAAACAGCCTTCTGATGGGCTGCCATAGCTACCATCAGTAATTACAGAAGGGCTGGGTCAATAACAAACAGCACCTGTCCCTCTCCAGTCCCTCCACAGGAATGACTTAACGAAACAGAACTGGCAGATTAAACCCAGATGGGCGAGTGAGAAAGATGAACGTTTGACTTCAAGTTTGCATGGAGGAGGGGCCGGGATACCCAAACACCGTAGCCCTGGCCCATGGAGAAGGCGAAGGGAGGAATGCGAGCCCTGGTGCCGAGAAAGGTGGAGGATACACCATCCCTGCGACGGGCCAGGGTGGCCAATCGTGCAGAGGACATACGTGGAGCCCGACAAGTCAAGAGCATCGGTCAGGTGGCGGCTCTCTCTTGCGCAGAAGTGGAGCGAGAGCGCCAAGTGCTGGAGAAGGTTCTGCTGAGAGTTAGAACATCCACTGGATACATGGATAAAGACATGCAGAACCAGCGGACCCAACTTCAAAAGAATCAGTTTTCTCTGTTTTGTGTCTCTTTTGCACAGGATTAATGGAATTCTGGGTTCAGATTCTGTTTCCTTTGTACATCTGAATGCAAAAGGAGGTTTTTGATTCTGTTATTCAGCCATCTTGAAGATATCTGGAAGCTTCTCCAACAAGTTAACTCATATCATCCATGGGCAGCAAGCAGATGAGAGGAACAACATGAGCCACAGCCAGCGAGAGCAGACTGCGAGCTTCAGCAAGGTCACTAATGAAGTGAGGAAAAGGAGAGGAATCCCACGTGAGTGTGAAACACACCAGCAGTTCTGTGATGTCTGTGACCTGCCAGTTCAAAGGCCTCAGCTGGACCCCAGAACCCCTGGTCATAGACAAAAGCTTTGTTCATGCCCACTTTGTTCATAATAAAAGTCATAGTCACAAGATTGTTCTGTGTAGATACGCAGGGCTTGCAAAAGAGCACAGAAGTGATGAAAGAAACCTGGACAGAGAACAGAAATGGCTAGTTGCTAGAGCAGATGCAATATGACAGCACAAATAACAGCAATAGTACGGTAACTGAAGTTGCAGACGGTTATCGGTTTGACTAAGGTTTGTGTCAGCCTTATCGTTCCTTTAGTTTGTCTGTTGAAGCTGTTCTCATAAACACTATAACAGAACCCTATGAAACAATGTGCCAGACCATGTCACAGTTGTGTTGTGAGTCTACCATGACTTATCTCTAGTTTAATGACGTCATGGCCGTCCAGATCCAGGTTTACCCATTTTTAAACTTTTTTGAAAATTATTAAGTTGACTGACCATAAAGTGATGAGGATCTTTTTGGCGGCTGTGCATCCATCGGTACCATGGTGCGGGCAGACGCCGGGTAGGAGGGGGCCATAAGCATGTGGCTAGCCTGAGGTGGTCCAGAGGCCTGTCAAAGGCAGAGAACACAGGCTGTGTGTTTGCGAGGGGGGGCCGGGCTGGGCCGGGCTCGTGGTGAGGCCATCCCCTAGACACACCAGCCTATGACAGCTTTTGAAGTTGAAAGTGTAGCTGGAGAAGAAAACAGAGAGCAGGCCCACCCTGTGCTACCCGCCTTTGTGGCTGCGAGAGAAGGTAGGAATGGCTTGATGCTAACAGTGTCCTTTACTACCGCCGAAGCAGACCACACCGCTCCAACAGCCACTCCATCCGATTGGCCATTTAACATGCTTGAAGTTGTTTCCAGTCGTTCCAGTCTACCTCTCATATCAGCAGTCGTACATGAGCTTTATTTGGCATTTATATCACTTACATGCAAAATTGTAAGTCCAGTTACCAAAAATGTCTCTTCCCTGGTGATGGTGATGTTTCACACAACTTGCCATCTTGTCATGGATACCTGTGCTCATTAGAAGCAGTATAACAGTACTCTAATCCAAGGCTGACTTAAGGTTTTTAAGCAGTAAGCTTAAATCAAAGAAAAATCAAGTGTACAGCATCATGTCAGGTCATCAGTTACCGGTCAATGTTGGATCAATGTTGGACAGAAGAGTAACTTTCGTTGTTGTATCACAATCACAATAAAGTATCTCTATCTATCTATCTATCTATCTAATCGTCTATGTTACCTGTCAATCTTAGCTGCCCCATGAGGAGCAGGTTCATAACTACAGCTTTATTTGTGAATTACTTTGCTGGTGAGGCAGCATGGTGGCGCAGTGGTTAGTATTGTCTAAGTCCCTACAAGGGTTCCATGTGTATGGAGCTTGTAGGTTCTCCCCTAGTGTCACAGGGTTCCCTCTAGGTTCTCTGGTCCCTCCCCCCATGGTCCAAAAATATGCTGAAGCTAATTCTTGTTGCCAAATTGCCCATAGTTATGCATATATGCATGTGCCCTGCAATGGGTTGGTGCCCCATCTTGGGTTGTTCACTGCCTTGTACCAGTAGTCTCTGGGAAAGACTCCAGAACCCTCTGGGCCCCCTGTGGCCCTGAATTGGATAAGTGGTTACAGAAAATGAATGGATAGATGGATAAATGTGCTGAATGTCAGGGCTAATAAGATCAGTCTGATATCCTTAAATAATTTGGCAACTAACTACCTATGCCGTACATTGGCAAATGTCATTACAGGCAAGAATTTCCCGAAAGTTAACTCGCCATGTGCAGTTCAAACTAAATAATTTATGAAAATACCATAGCTGTCCTGTTAACAGGTGCTTCCATCTTGTGGTCTGGCATCACCGCAGAGGTGAATGATTAGCATTCATTATGGAAGGTGGCTAGCTAAGCATCTTGATGGAGGCATATGGTGACAGTGGAAACTGCTTATTGGTATTGGATATTTCCTTTCAGTCCATTCTTATAGCCAGACAGATCTTATTGATGTGCTTGTTGAGATGGTGCATTGCTGATGTCTTCATCAATGAAGAGCCAATGAGGATTCACAATCGCAATGACAATCAGCCAAACGGGCCACACGAACCACGTGTGCTGTTCTGGATTTGACACATCCTCTTCCATTTTCATTCGTTACAATTCATTACACTTTAATTTTGATTGTGTATCTCCTGTAAAGGGCAACAAAACTACGTTTTTGCTACAAGTTTAAGGTCACCAGATTCATACAATGGTATTTATTTGTCCAACACATATAAATAGTATAAATAGTACTGGGAATAGAGCATGCAACACCAAGTGATTTTAACTGGAGCCAAACATAACAGCAAATTATTGCCCTAACATTCATAATTGTTCACGAGACGTGGAATTTTCCCTAAAAAAAAAAAAAAAAAAATCTGTGGCCGATGGAAAAAGATTAGAGGAATTGTCTTTATCTATGGTTATTTCTGGAAAAAAAAATGTCAGTTCATATTTAATAGCTTGGTCTCGCTCACTGGTGACTCCACACTCTAACTGCGCTTAGGCTGACACAAGAAATGCATGTCTGGCAGTTCAATCTAATTCACGCTTTTATATGAAATTTGTATCAAATGTCTCACATCCTTCTAATCAGTCAAGTCACACTGCTGGAGGTGAGATCAATGCCTGTATTCACAATGAAAGCCTCAGAAGTCAGTTTCAGTTCCAACATCTGCGTTTGCCGAACATTGGAAGTATAACTCTGAGCAACTCTGGTTCTGGAATAGAAGTAATTCCAAGCTTCAGATACTTGATACTTATTTTGACAATCACTAAATTAAAAACAAAATTCTGCAATTATGAAAGCCATCCACAGTAGGACTGAAAATGCTGTGGTGAAAGTCCAAATCATGCCTCTTTGTTGGCAAAAACATCATTGGCGTATATACTTTTTATATTATTATTTTACATACGAGCCATCCCCAAATCCCCCTCCTACACGAAGCTCTCCTCCATGTTAGAGCAGAGCAAGAATGAGTCCACAAGACGGGGCTTGATCAGCTGCTGGTGGTCGGTGTCTTCGATGCTGTCTGGGCACACGGCCGCCAACCTGCGCAGGGCTGCCTGGAAGCAGAGGATCACATGCGTACGGCTGTCATTACTACTGGTGACTGGCACAGCATGCGCAGACTCACACGCATAGACAGTTTGTGTATTACTATCATTGTGGTGACCCTCACATCATCATCACCTATGGGCATAACGCTAACAAGGACAACCTAAACCCCTACAGAACCCTAACCTTAACTATGAGTAACTGTGGCATTTTTAGTCTTCTGATTGCATTCACAGATTTTTATAAAATTGAATTTTATATTGTGGGGACCTGAAAAATATTCCCACAACCTAAAAAGTAATGTTTTAAATACAATCTCCTCCCCAACACACATATACACACACATGTTCTCATGTATAAACGATCATCCACACAACAGACCTGGCATAGACATGCAACAAAGCACTTGTCACAATATGACACAATATACCTATGTGACTGACCCATATTTTGATATCTTTATCAGTTATATGGCACCTGCAGTCTAAACACATGCGCAAGACTGTGTAGGTCACATGTAGGCAGTCACTTATACTGTACATGTAGCCTGCACATTTAACCATCGTGGTAGTTTGACTGCAAAATTAACGAGGGGGGAAAAAAAAAAGTCTTGATATTCTGAAAGCAGTGAGTAGAGCCATGTGTAATTAGCAGCCCTCACGGCCCCTGTTCGATTATCAGACCCCTTGGTGTGGTGACATTTTCAGGATGCATCGTCTCAAACGGGAGCCATTACAGAGAGGCCTGGGCTGTGACGGAGCTGGTGGAACGCACGCCTCCCCAACACCACACATCACACATTTCATTACACAAAGGGCGGGAGAGGAAATGGGCAGGGGTGTAAATGCTGGCTTAATGTGCGGCCCCCCCCACCCCCCGCATCATCCTTTCCTTTTGATCAATAGGACCTTGTGCTAATTTGGCCCACTGGTGCCACGTGCAGCGCTTTAACGACTCTCAGGGTGACTGGCGCCCCACCCCAGCCCGCTAGCGCCGGGGCCAGCCCCAGGCTGGGGGGGACATACCAAGCAGGCGACCAGCACGGAATCGCTGCTGTTCCTTTCAGCTGGCGAGCGACACAGTTCGATGAGATGAGGGATGGCTTAATTTAAAAAAAAAAAAAAAAAAAGAGAGAAAAGAAAACCGTTATCCCATTAGTTATTCCACGTTGTTTATTAAAAAAAACTAATACAGTAAATATTAGCATCGGTTTATAATGTTTACCTAGCAAAACCAAATTCAAACAGATGATTTGAAGAAATGGAACTGTGGTTAGAGACTAAGATTAATAAATTGTATACTTTAACTACACTGCTTCCTTTATGAAGTATTCAATTCAACTCAAAAAACTTTATTTGTCCCTGAGGGGCAATTAAGGCACACAGGGCAGTTGAACAAGGACACAGTGATGTAAAGTATGTTATATTTTTACATTTTACCTGCAAGTTATGAAATGTAGCAGTATATTGAAGTAAAAACTTATTAAATATTGGTGAAGCACCTGTGAATTCTATAAAGCACTTTGGTGTTGGTCACTCAGTTGCGTGGATGATTGAAAACATCGACTACAAGGTTAGCCAAACTCAAGGTTACGAGCGGCCCTGGATAGAGGCACGTGTGCAGGACTCCCATGAAAGGAGAGTAGAGCAGAGGCGTACCCTGCAGCTGGATGGCCGTCTGTGCAACCTCAGGGTCCCGGCTCAGACGGGCCAGCGTGACTGCCGCCTTCTGCTGCACCCTCTCGCAGGCGGCGCCCTCTGATGGACTGGAGGAGGATGGTTTTTCAGCCAGCAGCAGCAGCAGTCGCTCAATACCTGGTATGAATGTGACAGGACACACAGAGTGGATCTGCATGTGTGTGAATGTGCACATAACACCCCCCCCCCCCCCACCACCATCCCTGCTCACTGCAATGTTTTCACTACAAATAAAATGTTCCTGTAAAATCTGAGCTCCACTCACACAGGACAACGCAAAATGATATGTGCAATATAAATAATGCACACTGCAGTTCTTGCAAGCATCAGTTTCATTTTCCCAAAAAAATAATAAAAAAATCATTTGTGTTTGAAAGGGCTGGCCATTTTTTCGTTTTTTATGGCTCTTTGCCTCCATCTACAGATGCTTTTTAGAACTGCACATTTAAAAAAAAAATACGCCCTAATCCACTATGAGAAATGCGCTCAAACCATAGGCAATTTATGTGCCATAAATGATGAAAACATTCCCTAAAAATACACAGTAATGATTTTTGTACTGTATATCATTAATGCAGATTTAGATATTAAGTCTGATATACATTCTTTAATGGTCCTGGTTCCGAGATCTGCTCCCTTAATCAGCATGTCCTCCAGGAAATGAACCATACAGCCTAAAAAGCACACAGATAGCAAATTGCTGCACATACCATTTTCCTGAAGAACTTCAGAGGCTGACTGCTCCAGAACGGAGAGGTTTGCCAGTATTGTCACAACCTGTAGGAAGCAAACCAAACAACAACGGTTAGGAAACATAACAGATGAATGTGCAAATATAGCCAAAGGCCACTTTCATTTGCGCTTTTTACATTGTTATATTTATTTAATGCTTTTATCCAAAGCAACTTACAGTAGAGGGAAGGGCTACAAATATTTTTTTGTATGATGTATGCTTCCTGCACTGTGTAAGACTACTTGTTGAGCTACAGTTATGCATGATATATGTCACATATGTTATTTCATGATTATATATTGGTGTAATTGGACACTACAGTTAAAACGTAACAACCAGCTGCACTCAAGTTAAGCACTGAGCAGGAATCAGATCATTTAAAAGAAATGTTGACCTATATTTGTTTTAGCAATGCAGCAAATCGTCAGTGCCGTCCAAAGGTACGCAGCAGGGATCTGCGTTGGGTTAACTGTGCTGTTTAGCCATTTAGCCTCGAAGCACAAAAATGGAATGCGTTAGAGGCACAGCTTAGCTTTGACCAGCCAACATTGGTTACCATGGAAATACTGGAACTCACTGGAGAACTTAAGTATTAAATGATGAAATTACACTTCAGCTCCCAGCATCTTTGTGCAACATGAAAAACATACATCCGTCACATAAATTGTAGGAATGCTTTTCATTCCTAGAAATATTTCACATTTTACGGAGATGCGTAATGAGACATCAACAGACCGAATGCTGCACACGAGATATACATGCAGTGTGGGGTCTGAGGCCTGTAGCTAATGAACAGGCAAAATACCACCAGCGCTTCAGGTACATGCAAGTCGAATGTCATTTCAACAGCTGTGAAATAGACACAACGACAGTAACTAGGTTTGTGGTTAAACTATCTGCAAATCATCAGATGGAGAACAGGCTGCAGCATCCATCGGAGCACATAGCGGGGGGCGTTTCATGTAGGACAGGGATGGCCAGTCTTATCCGCAAAGGTATGTGGGTTTTTGCTAAAACTGGATTTGTTCGCATCGGGGTTTGAACAGCTGACCTAAAGGTTATCCCAAAAACCTGCATACACACTGGCCCTTAATGTTGGCTACCTCTGATGTAGGACTTTGTGGGGTGGGGGGGGTGTACCTGGTCTTTGGAGTAAGGTGTGTCGACGCGGTGGCGATCTCTGCACGCCCCAAACAGGATGTGGATGGCACCGAGCTGCAAGAGAATCTCACAGGCCATGGTATCGAAGAAGGTGATGTTGGCCAGAGCGGCAGAGGCCAGCAGGAAGGCCTCCCCGGAAGAGGCGTCGCGACACAACTCTGCGGTGGGAAGCGGCAGTTACCAGGGCACATGTGCATGCCAGTGCTGGGTCCCTCCCCACCCCGACGTGGCCCAGACACCCTTATCCATTCAAAGACACCACAGCCAGATGTTGTTTATTAAATCCATAATATACATTTTGCACTAGAACACCTTCAGAAGGCAAAAATCTGGGGTTGTGACTGTGATCAGAAGGTCACCGGTTCTAATCCCAGGGTCAACACAATAATTTCGTAATTGAGCCCTTGAGCAGAGCCCTTCACCCCCTCCTTGCTCGAGACATATTTCTCAATTGTACATCACTTTGGATAAAAGCTGATAAATTAGTAAAATGTAAGAATAAGAACATTTAAATAGGATTTATAATAAGTGCGCTGTGATGCTTGATGATTTATCTATAACCATATTATAGGCTACACAGTGACAGGTAATGTGAAAGTTACAGATGGTTTCCGCGCATATATCTTTAGGATATCTGTGAGCAGCATCCCTCATTTACAGCTTGAACTTACAGCCACAAGTATGTGAGACCTAGTTATCCCAGGTAAACACCCTGTATAAAAATCCCCGTGAGCAGGTTGGGACTCACTGATGAGGGCGGTGACGATGTCCTGCATGTTCTCCAGAAAGCTGCCCAGGTGCTGGGTGAAGGTATGGTGGGGGGAAGTGATCTGGGCCACCACAGCGGCCGCCTCTGCCCGGGCCGCCTCCGCGTTACTCTCATCTGTCAGAATATCTGCCAGACACAGGATCCCATCCACCTGCAGGGGGCGCCACACGCAAGTAAAAGGGTAAGGGATGGCCCACCTCAGACCCAGGTGAACCTACAAGAGAGGTAATTGCCCCACCAACCTGGGGCAATCCTGATAAATCCCACACCTCGGCTGATTCCTCTAGATGGCGCTTTTTCCAGGTTGTTCTATTGCACAGACAAGCCACCACGGTCGGCTGTCAAATCGAAAGCCCCTGTCATTTTTATCAATTTCACTTTCATTAGGATCAGAGTCACTCCCACTCATTTGACCTGACAGCGCCCCCCATTCCCCCACTTCAGTATTACGCCATTCCCCTTAATTGTTTTCTAACATGTTGACGTCAAACGGCTCTGTAATCTAATAAAAGCCCTTTCACTGCGGCACAGAAACCGCTGGCCCAAGCATTTTTTTTTATATAAGTAGGGACTTGGATAGCGGCCCTGGGATGAGGCCCAGCGTTTTTTTAACTTCTGCCTGATCATCATTTAAGATGTCAGAGGTGCCGGGAGCAAGACCGGCTGCAGCCAGGCACAGTGATTCACTGAAGGTGTCAGGCCCACCGCAACCAACCCCCCCCCCCCAATTCTAGGAGCTCCCAGGTCCAGGTCGAGCTGCTAACCCTATGAAGACCAGCAGCATAGCACATGCGATACAATGCAGCAGAGGTTAAAAACAGGTAGTGGTGTTACAGGAAGCCATTTACCCAACACTAAATACAACAAGAAATGATTATGGCTATAGGAACAATTTTATTAGCAATTTTTATGGACATGTCCCAGTCTGAATTGGCATGAGGGTCATGATCTGCGTGAGCCCACTGCCCCACAGGGGAATCACTGATCCCAAGGGGTCCACATTCCATCAACTCAAAAACAGTTCGTTACCGCTGGCCCCTTAAAAAAAGGCAGTCCCATACCATATTATGCGTCAGCTGGCCTGACTGCAATACAGGAATTAATCCAAAAGCTGTGGGACTGTGACAACTGATGAAGAGTCTGTACAAGAAGTTTAATGATATAGAAGCAGTCTTTGCTTCTATTTTCCAACAGATGGCGCAGTTGCACAAACTTTCATTAACAATATCACCTGCAGTGTTGGGTGAAGTGACTCACAAAAGGAACAAACTACAGACAGAGGTGAAAAGTTCAGTTCCAGAAAGTACAAATCCAAACCAAGGTTTTGTTTCAACTAATCAGAGTATAAAGAGTCACAGACACAAAGTATTCAACTGGTTGGATGAAGCTGATTCACCTACACAACTGCCCAAATATGGATTTTAACACATGGAATTCAGATTTGTCTGCACATGTCTAGAAATAACACTTTGTCTATTTTATTCATCCGATGAAATAAAACAGAAATGGATTGGTTTAACTGAATGTTTTTTTAAATTCTGTAATAAGACTCATACTTCTCACCCCCATTGCTGAAGAAAATCCAGATACCTGAGCATTAATAAACAGGATATCACCACCCAGTGAAGCTACACTCTGCTGCATTATTACCCACCTGAGCCTGTGTAGTATACTACAACACAGGGTGAGTGCATATGTCGTGCGAGAAGATGGTGAGTGAGCGCGTGCCGCGTGTGTGAGAAGATGGTGAGTGAGCGCGTGCCGCGTGTGTGAGAAGATGGTGAGTGAGCGCGTGCCGCGTGTGTGAGAAGATG
>JABFEA020000021.1:3795594-3844072 GCA_019775915.2 Cyphomyrus plagiostoma | reverse complement strand
AGTGAGCGCGTGCCGCGTGTGTGAGAAGATGGTGAGTGAGCGCGTGCCGCGTGTGTGAGAAGATGGTGAGTGAGCGCATGCCGCGTGTGAGAGCAGGAAGAAGAGAGTACAGCAATACAGCATTTGACAATGGTGAGTACAGTGCGTGAAAACAGCATGTATGTAAACTGTGAGCAGGTCTGCTCGTCTCCGCTGCGGTCCCCGGCCACCGCCCCCCCCCCCCGTGTCAGGTGTCTTTCTCGAGGCTCAGTGATTGCTAACGTTCAGAACACCCCTGGGACACCCCCTCCAAGTGCATTCCTCGCCTTCATTATCCTGCCTGCTCTTCTACGCCTGACTGCGTGTCGTCTTTAGTAGGACCCCAAAGGGCTGCAGGCTGCAAAAATCCACATTTTCCTGCATTTAACAGCATCTGAAGAAGCTGTAGATTCCTGTGTTTTCATTGCCAGTGACCAGCAAATGGCAAAGATTTAAAGTTTATCGAATTAAATTTATCATCATTTCATTGAGGGAAGATGTAGCATTATTGCTGTCATACTTAATATAACCAATTTGAAGAGACAGTCTTTGTGTTCGGAACCACGGTGCCCTGCTCCCTCTGCCTTTTTGTTGCAGGAACACAGAGGCTCTGGTAGTATCAGATGAGCCTCGTGGGTAAGCGGCAGTAGAATCAGGGACTGGGACATCAGACTGTGTGTTGTATGGAAGAGTGCCACTGACAGGACAGGGTGACATTTCCATTGGCCAGCTGCTTCTAAAACCAGTCTGACATTCTGTGATACTCACTGCAGGCTGATGGAGCCGTGTGAAAAGACCAAGTAATGGGCAGAGAATCATGGGAGGTGCAGACTGGAAGTACTCCACCCCGCAATCTACCCGGCACGTGACACAGATGGTCCTGCCGCTGCTCTGCTGATGAACAGCTATGGCTGACAAAGGAGAACTCAAGGTCCTCGCAGAGACCAATTGCCAGGTGGCTTGAGAAATGCCAGGCGTATACTCTGGATGTTCTCTGAGTGACCTAACCCAGGGCTACACATTAAACCCGGAACACACCAGCCATTTCACCCATTGAAAGGCGTCTGGCTGACCATGAGAGCTGGTGACTGTCTGACATGCTGCTGTGTGCGGCACGGTCAGACACGGTTGGTCCCCATTGGTGCCGTTTTGGCCGACTGATGTTGAATCGATGTCGAGGCAAGTTGGTGAGAGCAAGTTCTCTGATTGGGCTGTATGTCAAGCATCACCTCTAGTCGCGCTGGTGTTCCAGCACTAATTTTTGGGAGCCAATTGTTCACTGACCTTGCTTGCCGCTAATATTTTCCGTCAGCTGGGTGCGAACCCAGATGTGCATACATTCACATTCCCTTTGCACCGGGACACACCTCCTTTGCTTTTTGCTAATTAGCCATGATCACAGAATCACAGCTGCGGTCAAAGCACAATCCAGCCAGTCAGTCAAACAAACCCAAAAACCCTCCTCTGTCGGGCAACACCCTTTTGAGTGCAGCCCCAGTAGACATGTGCCTCGCTTCCACCAACACGGAGCCGGTGCCGTTTCTCATCGGCCTTTTGAGAACCTGCCCATGTCTCCACCAGTTTCAAACAAGAACAGAACGAAATTGCGGGAGTGAGAGTAAAAGTTAATATGTATTCAGTTTTCTGGATTTATTTTGATCTATTTAAGTTTTTATAAGCTGGCAAACTGAAAAAATTGTTTTCAGAGTATGATTTGTTCTGCAATGTCTCCATCGCCTCCACTTTTGCCTCCAGGTGAGGGTTCTGGTGATTTCTCAATCTCAGAGGCCATAAACAACAGAGTGATCATACAGAGGGTAAGAACAGCGGCCTGTGCTACCTTCTCCAGCTGGTTGATACCCTCCTCCACACAGCAGATGGAGGCCACAGTCCTGAGGGCGTGGGCATACAGGCAGCTGAAGCAGTCCTGTCGGCAGATCTTGAATAGGGCCACCACTGCCCCCTCCTGGGGAGAGAGTGACAAAAGCTTGGCAATTAGAGATCTTACGCCCTTTTCTGGAGAAAACATGGCACTGGTCTGCAAATAATGAAAACACTATAATTTTGATGCCTCTGGGTGGTTAAAAGGTCACAGCTGTTGCTAGATCATATCTTCAAAGCCCTATTAATTTTTATTATTAAGTTAACTTATACTTTTCGATTATCAGCATTACAGACTTGATACCATACGCCACGCGCCGTGTTCCGAACCATGCTTGAGGTACATTCTCTGAACGGACCTGACCTGTGTCATCTTTCTTATTATGACCTTCTGCCACTGAACATGGAACAAACAGTCTCCGAAACAGTAAAGGGAAGAAGGAATCAGCTAGGATTTATGTCCCCCCTGCAAGCCAGTACCCATGAGTTGCGTGTTGCCAGGACGGAGGGCGACATTGCTCCTCCTTTTCTTTTTAGGCCCTCCCACATCCCACCAGCTTATTGGCTGAGAGATGAGAGGATGTGGTACTTGAAACTAAATCAGAGGATAGCATGCTACCCAATGGCTCCGTGCAGATACAAGGCCATTACTGAATGAAACTGGGCTTATAATTTATTTATACAATTAAAAAAGAATATAAAGACTAAATTATTGTGTTTAAAAATATAACACACACCACAACTGCTTATTAAATATTTGGCTATTCATAAAATCATCTATATGAATATTTAATTTCACATTCTGAAAGGCTGAAAATAGCCTACCTTTCTCATAGGAATCCGCAGTCATTTGCTATGTGAATAAGGGGCGGAGGAGGGGGAAATTACAAAAAACAACATCCTAATTTTCACACTGTTCGGCGGCCTAAAATATGCAGCCGGAGGGAAGCTGTCACCCAGAAAGATGGCAGCTCACCAAACGCCCTGCGTGAAGTGCTGGATTACCCACAACAAGCGCCGGCTTCCCGCATTATCTTAATAAGCGGCCTCACCCCACAGGCGGCACACAGGAGTGGATCCCACAGGCCACTGCCACGGGGCAGCTAATGGCACTCATCCGCGGCAGACGGATCGGCGTCGTCTTCTGCTCCATGGCGCTCCGAGGCCCCCTTTCAAATCACCCCGTCGGCCGTGTACTCTGGCCGACGCCCCCCCTTAATCAGCCACGCAGAAATTAGATAACCTGCCTTGCCAAAGGTAGAGCACAGCAGGTCTGCTGCAAAATACACAATCCAGGCACCCAGGGGGACACCGGCCCTGGGGCATTCATGACAGTAACACTTTTATAAAGACTAAACACAGTTTTGCGAATGTGGTGAGGAAATAGGACGACCTTCACTAAGCAAAGGCTACGTTATCAGTTTATTACGTAATGAATGTGAAAAGGCAGAGTTTCCGTCAGAAGGTCCCCTGGCCGGGATCGACGGCCCCCCAGCGGGGTGTCTGTGTGGCCCCGTTCATATGCAAATGGCAGAGACACCTCTAAACCAGGAACACAGCCGGCTCCAGCATGCATTGTCAACCGCGGGACCATTATATAGGCAGTTCTGCACCTTTCCAGTTGACATTCAATCAGGTAAATGAACCCATGTTGGATTTAGGTTAAGTCGTATAAACATTTCCAAGATCAATAGAAATGGAATGCAGTCACAGCAAAGGGTCTAAATACTTATGTTAACATGAGGTTTCAATTTATTTTCAATGTGCAAAAATTTTTAAAATTCTGATTTTACTTTGTAATTATGTGGTATTGAGTGTAGATTTATCAGGGGAAAAATTGAATACAAACAATTTTAGCATAAACTCTGAAGTGAAAGGGGTCATGCACTGCACCACACAGTTTTAATAATGAAAATCTTCCTGTAAAATACAAAAGGCAGTTTTAAATTTTAAAGTAGAATTTTCAATAGAAACTGCCTGCCATACAAGAACATACAGGGCAGTGGTGGCCTCGCGCTTCAGGAAGCACACTCGATCAGCAAGGCACCATTGAGGTACCCTGAGCAAGGTACCGCCCCCAGGCACTGCTCCCCGGGCGCTGAATTAGCTGCCCCCTGCCTTGTCACCATGTCTCATATGGGTTAAATACCAAGGACACAGATTCTATGCAGTTACAAAGAGTGTTTGCAGCACACGTGTGACTCAAATCCACTACTGACTGTAATAATCTCAAGAAAGGCGGTCCTTCTCTTCCTTCTGCAACATATTTGCAGAACTATTAAAGTCCAAATGTGCACGTCCATTGAGCCTGAAAGCGGGCCGGCCTGTGATAAATTATGGGGATTAAGGTTAAGACTTATGTAACAGTCTAGGAATTTTGGTACAGCCCATTTCACTTCCTTCTTTTGAATAATCAGGAATTATTCAAATTATTAACAGTTTTGAGATTCACAGTATGTCACTTCCATGCACCGAACTGTCTGCTTTCCGCAACGGCGAGGCAAATTGACATTTTTATTCTATGGCACCCGTATTCTGAAGCTATAAAAAAAACTAAACAGACATACATTTAAAAAACGAATAAAGCCACAATAAAAACTAAAGGTGAAACTGAAAATGATACAAAAACTAAATTAAGCGATTACAATAACACTGCTTAGACAGCAGTATAACTGTCTACTTACTGCACAGATTCCTACAGAAAGCTTTCTATATTCTGAATGCGGTGAAAGTAATGTTTGTGCAAAGATAATGAAATCCAAACAGCACAATCAGGTGGGTATGCATCACGTATTCAATTCACACCATACAGCAGAACCACTGGGCCACTTCAACAGATCAGTTCAGTCTGTTATCTTTAAAGATATCACATTTGTTTCTATATAAAAACATATAATCTAACTAATGGAAGTGTGATTTCAATTAGTACACCATATTAAGCTAACAGCCCTGAACTTTGCTTGAACCTCTCCTTACACACAAATTAATGGCTATCAAAATGCTTGTGCTCTAAAATTAAGATGAAATCATCAATCTAAGATCTTCCACCAAACACCAAACCACTTGCCAGCATAAACATACACGGTGAAACGTGTCATATGCACACTGACACAGGCGTATACAAAAGGGGGCACGGCCGTTAATCTGATTTACACTAAATCACGGCTGCGATTTCCGCCCCTGTGTTTGACGGACTGGCAAGCGTTCAGATTGTCTGGCGGGACCATCTGCGTCATTAATAGAAGGCGAGGAAAACCAGAGACGCTTCCTTTGTAACTCCTGGCTATTGCTGCCTCAGCAATGACCGACCCGGAGACCCAGCCTGCATGGGGACACATTCAAACGTCACCTGAAGACCCTGAAGTAGCGCCTTCTGGGGGGCCAGAGGATGAGCGCACCCTGTAGCCAACCTGCGACTTATTCCCCACTACCAGGCTCCCCTGGACACATGGGCAGGTAGCCAGGCACGGCCAGGGACGATAACAGCTAGAGAGGAGATGCTTA
Organism: Cyphomyrus plagiostoma; assembly: GCA_019775915.2. Classification (NCBI taxonomy): domain Eukaryota; kingdom Metazoa; phylum Chordata; class Actinopteri; order Osteoglossiformes; family Mormyridae; genus Cyphomyrus; species Cyphomyrus plagiostoma. The sequence goes on along the minus strand of JABFEA020000021.1, from coordinate 3,838,669 downwards.
GTCTCGATGCTGCCACTCAAATGGAAGGAGCACCACGGCGATGGCTGCGTTCACAATGTCAATCTGAAAAAGCTTCTCAAAAGCGGTTCACTCTCTGACAGTCTGCAGGACTTCTCCAGATGAAGACTAAAGAAAATTAGTTGCAGTTTGCTTAAGATTTTATAGAAAACATGTCAGGATAATTATGTCAAATATGGGAGGAAACAGCAGAGTCCAACCTGGGATCTGAGCCCATTACTCTGTGGTAGCAGGTCCACAGAATGCTGCTCTTATTCTCATCGGTCAGTCTGCCCAGAACAGCTAATCACCTGCTTGGTTTTCCCCCTCAAGTTATGACGATGACACATAATCTCAAGAAAAAGCAGCTGCTCAGTTTTCCTCTAACCCTGTGCCCCCACCCCTGCGAAAAAAGGTGGACTTGACAGGGAGAGACGATATTGATCGGGGGTGCACTGACTGTACACCCAAAAAGTGCATAATGCAGGCTGTGAACGTGGCCTTCTGCCAAAGACCCCCACATCTTGGCCTAGCTTGAGTTTAAACTTCTATCTGACCTCGTAGCCAGGAAACGTGTGTCATGGAGGATCTCACCACCAAGAGCAGCAGACCAGCGGTGGGTGGGGAGAATGACTCACCTTGGCAATGATGCTGCACAGCTGCGGCCCGTCCTGCGTCAGGGAGAGGAGGCTGCTGATGGCGCCCCCTATGGTGTAGACGTTGTCTGATGTCTCAATTTGATGGATCAGAATCTATTAAGGGGTGGGAGGGGCTTCATGAGAGTTCAGCTGCATGAAGTGATGGCGACTCGAGGGACGCAACCAATACGACTGGCAGGAGAGAGGCTGCGGAGTTCGGAGCTGGCTGGCTGTCCAGTGACCCGGTCACAAAGCGGGCGAATGTGACAGTTTCCAAAGTTAAAAAGGTTCCAGCTTTCATATCCTGTATAATCAGGTTATTTAGCAAAATAAAGGAAATGCTACATTTTCACAGAAAGCGGAGTACATTCCATCAGCCAGGTCTAATCGAACTCAATTGTCTAGACTTATGGAGCAAAGCAATAATTCTTTATCATTGTCGTTTTGCTACTGCAGCAATTTAACAAGTAACCTTCCTCCCCTCTGGGTAACTACACATATTAATTATTAATAGTGCCACAGTTTGTTTGTATAGGAATTTATTTCTTGTAAGACTGCTTTAAGGGGTAGCCATACGGTGAGGATTCAGATGCCAGGCCTGCGGTGCAGATCTCACAGTTGGACCCCTAAGAAAGGCCCTTAAGCGCCAAATTGTTCCAGGGACTCTCTCAATTGTACCTCACTTTAGATAAAAGTACCTGCCAAATAAATAAAATTCTGTGTGGAATGCATGTTTCAAACATATCAGGACCTTGAGAGCATGAAACCCTGAGGATGAAGGTAGTGAACTGTTACACGACAGCGTCCCTTTACGGGGCCTACGTGTATTATAAACGACAGAGCTCCCCACAAAGATCTTCCTACACAGCGACGGAGCCCTCACATAAAGTCAGAGAGGAGTCCAACTAACTGTTGGCTATGAAACATGAAACCCTGGCTAGGGACCCCCATTTTGGATGGAGGCTAAGGGCCCCCGTGTTGGATGGAGACATGGGTGTGGTTTTTCCTGTTCGTTCCGGGTTTCACAGTTACCGTTGGCTTATTTACAACCCACTTGCCTCTCAAGTCGTCCTTGTTAGGGGGGCCTGCTAACTGCTTCTCAGGAAGCTCTTGGGAAAACAACTGCTTCCCAAATTGACGTCGTCTGAATACACTGAACCATGTATCCCCTTAAGGCTCACTTTTTAATATGTTGCTTCCTCTATGAAACTTAAAATCACAAAATCTGGAAAAAGACAGACATCACTCGGATGTCAAAAAATAAAGAGGTAAAGGGTACAGACATTTCTTAGTTAAGAACTCATAGTGTGCACCAAGGGGGTGTGGTCCTCTCACCTGGATCTCATTGGCCAAGGCCATGTCAATCATCTGGCTGAATGAGTCGCTGATGTCCGTCAGTATTTCCTGGGTGGCTTCTTTCATTGACCTCAAGAGGAACTCATCTTCAGTGTGCACACACCTGAGGAAAGACCAGGACCTGTTTATAACACCACCTATTAATTAGATGCACTGATCCATCAGAATAACCAAAGTGGAGAGAGTTCACATAAGATCAGATAACTAGCAACCTGTTTATAATAACCCATCACTTAAGGTTAAAAGTTTCACATTTCTTGAATGAATTAAAGGGCCAGTCAAGCTTGACTCCCATAGGAGGGATCGGTGTTGTGTCCAGTGTATTACCTCTCGGTGATGGTGGTGAGCTCCAGGCACTTTTCCAGTAGGGACTTCTCATACTGTAGACAGAGGGGGACATATGCGAGACATCAGCTATTCCACATGAGAGATCTGTGTTCCCAGCGTGACATGGAAACCATTTCCAGGGAACAGCAACTCCACTGTGAGTTACAGCTAAATGGATATGCCGTTTGAGGGTCTAGGGTGAACAAGGCTGTGAACAAACTGACAAGCAGTAGAACCAAAATTCCCCAGTCAAATGCACTTGATGCTGGTATTTAAATATACTTCTGCTAAAAACCTGAATGCTTAAAAAGAATATGTAGTTGAACAATGAGATTCCATCAACTATATTACACCTAAATCCATATTTAGCCTACAGTAAGAAAGATCAAACCAATTTCCATGAAACCAATCTCAAATGTCTGCCTTCTGAAATTATGGGATGTCACTGACTGTGGAAGCAATCGGCATGGACGTTTAATCTGCAATTACAAGAGCTCAGTTTCCATTAAGTTTACAGATGATTATACTCATTCTGATTGGCTTCCCGATCTAAGGCACAGTATCAATCTTCACTAGGCAGCCCACACATAATGTGGCTGAGCAATTGTCTTTGTGCAAAATGAGACAGGCTCAGACATTTTGGGGCCAAATATTACCCTTTTCCACAAATTTATGTCCAGTGTCTATAGTGATTACTGATGCTGGCTATTTTTTTCTCCCTATGAAAATTTTGTCAGTTACTTTGGAAAATCCGGAATGAGGAAAATGACCGTAAAAGCATGAAGATCTAATCCATCTTCATGTCTGGAGGGAGACCTTTTATACTGCATAGAATGGCTACATGTTGTATGGGTCATATGAGTCAATCTTCAGCTTCTCGGTAATAAATACAAATCGGTTACAGAACCGGAATGCTGTAGGCCGGGGTGCCCACTAACGTCCTCTCTGAAGTCTGGAGGATCACGACCTGCAAAGGCCGGTTTGTGCCGTGACTGAAGAGCACGCCACTGGCGCTTTCCAGGGGGTGCCACGGTGAATGTGCTCAGCCTTATCGTATCAGCTCAACGAAAGTTCGTTAAAGGGTAACAAGAGACACACGCATAGTGAGCAGGTGCTCGGGTCAGGTTTTTGGTCACACGGTCACACGAGCACGGTTAAAAACTCGCCGTACCTTCTGCATCTCGGGCAGGGAGCCGCGGACGGAGGAATACTCGTGCACCAGTGAGCGCGTATGGGTGTGCACCCTGACGGCCGTGCTGTGCACGCGGGACCAGCGGCCCTTCTCCAGCCGATGGAAGATCTTGCCCAGCTCGGCGCTGACAGCGAATGCCCGCCGGAGCAACATCTGCAGGCCGTCGCGCGCTGCCCGCTCCCCACCCACGATGAGCTCGCCTGCCCCCGCCTCCTCCTCCACGCTGATGGGCTTGGACTGCAGGATACACATGCACTCCACCTCGGTCATGTGACGGAGGTCCTCCATCCAGCGCTGCACCGAGTCCACCTGCAGGGTGTGGAGCCTACCAAGAAGAGCGGGGGGGGGGGGGGAGTCACTCACACACCCAGGTCAGGTGGGTAATCAGCCCCAAGAACTGTAATATTTCCATCCATACTTCCATATTCTCACCCAGTGCTCCTCAAATCTAGTCCTCGATTCCAAATCCAGGCCTTGTTTTCAGTTCTCCCAGGTGGTTAGTTTAATAATTACTGGTTCTGATTGGCTAGAGGCTTCACACCTGGCTCACATGTAAAGTAAGGCTGGAAAATCAGCTATTTTGAGGACTGTGATTTGAATAACCCTGTTCTAACTGCTTATCCTGATGAGGGTGGTTGTGGGTGAGGCGATTATGCCAGGTAGTACAGGGCACAAAACTGGTGTTCACCCTGGGCAGGAGGCCAGCCCATCACAGGGCACGTTTTACACACCGCAGGCAATTTTAGAGAAGGCAGTTAACCCAACAGCTTTTCTTTGGACGGTGAGAGGAAACCCAGAGAACAGAGGGGAAGGCCTCACATGCCGTGCAGTATGGGTTCAGATCCCCGGCCCGAGAGCGAGGCAGTGGGGCTATCCGCCGAGAGGCTGTAATTAGTCATCATTCCAGCCAAAAGTATTTAAGTTGCACTGGCTCCTAGACAAAAGTATGATAAGGAGAAAAAAAAAAAACAATTTAGAAAAAATAAATGCTCCCGGGCAGCAGAAGGTCACCCTCCTTAAATGCAATTCCAGCTGGAACCAGGGCAGACAGGAAATTATCAATGAAATTAATCTCCTGGTCTCCAGCATATAGTCATGTTATTACAGGGTTCTAGGTGCTGTGTGCTGAAGGTGAGCACTCTCATAAACCCTCATCAGGCCATTAAGCTGCTCCCAAATCCGGCTTCCGCAGGTATCCGTCACCCCCCCATCCCCCCCCGACGAAGGCCACACGGTGACGCAGAAACGGTCCTTCTGAAGAGAACCTTGGCTGAACTTGGTCAAAGGTTGACTAAAAAAAAAAAAAATGATCGATAGTGCAATATGCTATGGAAACGGCACCTCCCCCCCACCAATCTATCATTTCACAGCTGAGGAGTAGGTACATTAATAAGGAGTGCAAGAGAGTGTAAGAGCAAGCAAACAGCCCCTCCCCAGGTATAATGACCCAGGGATTTAACAGGGATTCCAGTTGCTTTGGGAGATCAGCGAAATGGGAAATTAACACACCTTTTGCAGACGAGGGCAAAAATCTTATCAAGGAACAGTCATCGCCAGGCAAAGAGGTTAGCAAAAGAGCCCTGTGTGGCCATGACAGTGTGTGGCACACCCTGTATCCTCTGATGGGGGGGGGGCAGCTCAGCTGCAGAGGCTGTGTGCCGCTCCACATATCTGAAGCATTCATAACAAACGCTCCTTTGTTTATTTACCCCTTCGCATACCTGCTAAGCAGATGTTTTAACTCACTCATTAGCAGCCTCGATGGCGTGCAAACACTGTGACAGGCAACCCCGAGCCATTTTTGGTTCTGGCAACTGTTAGGATTGTTATTTTTTTAATGAGGCAGAAATGAAGCCTATTATTTACGCTCATGTACACAGGCAGCATATGGTCCCTCCTAACACTCCAAGATGGAAGACTTTGTTTCCATTGGGCCAGACCCACCAGCTGCATCTCCGCCGTGTGTGTGTGTGTGTGAGATTGTGTGAGGGTTCGCATAGGTCACACTTGGGGACCAAAACGTCCCCAGAGTGTGGTAACACCTCAGACTTACTTACTTTTGGGGACATTTTTCAGGTCCCCATTTGGATAACCTTTGGGATTGAAATCAAAAAAGTAAAAATGCCAAAAGTGTTGTATTTTGTTTCATTACTTATGGTTAAGGTTAGAGCTGGGTGGGGGTCAAGAGTGTTGTGATTGGGATTAGAATTTTTCCCATAGAAATGAATGGAAAGTCCCCATTTAGATAGGTATGCCAACATGCAACAGCAGGCATCTCTGCACTCCACCCACAGTGGGCGCCAACTGACAACATGTCCTGCATTCTTCGCAAAGTTGCCCAGAGGTCACGGGTTCAAATGTCTTTCCCATGCCGCACACGCCTACAGAAGCCCCAGCTTGGGCAGTATCAAGGCGCGCGGGGGGCAGGCAGTACCGCGTATAACAGCGCTCAACTGTCCCACATTAATCACTAGGGCTGCCCAAAAAGGTCACCGCTGCCATTACGCATGCATGAGAAAATGCGCTTTGATACAACAATCAAACATACACTAGCACCATTTATCAGATAAAACCTTTTTAAGGAAATTAGATTCAAGAGGCACAGATTATCCATAGTAAATGACTGGTGAAATAAAAAGCCTTTCATTTCACCAGTTCAGGAACCACCCTCTACCCCCCCACTCGGTCTCCACATTTAAAAAACCCATAGCCATGCCTGAAACATAACAAATGGTTCCTTACACGCAAGGTCGCGGGATTCCGCCATCTGATCAAGCACTTTCAGGGGTGCCAATCACAGTCCTGAATAAACCTCTGCATGGGACAGGGGGTGTGTAAACACAGTCCTCCTTTACCCCTATGGGGTCCATGGCAAGTTTAAGGAGTGCTAAAGTGAGACTCACTCTACCCACTCTGTCACTCTAAAGTACTTGCTGCATAAAAGCAGGCCAATGGCAGGTGACTGTGACCCACATGAAATCAAACATCAGTGGTCAGATTCACGAATCCTTCATTTCACAATAAGGGCGACAGGACTAGCAAAGGACTTTTGTGGTTTATACAAGTTACATAACAAATGAACATCACTTAAGTCTAATGTTGTTGATTTGGGTTATTGTGTCCAAGATCTGAACTGCAGATTTGCTAAAATTTACACAATTCATCAAAAAGAAATTTGATTTTACTGCAGAAGTTCTTTGTGTATCCTCTTATCCAGAGCAGCACGGAAAGCCTGTGGCCTGCCCCAGGAAGCACCGGGCAGGAGATACTGCAGGGGACATCAGTCCAGAGGTCAAACAGACCACCTCTTAAGAATGAATTTCCATCCATGATCTATACAGCTTAATCCATCGTGGTTTAAGAATGAACTTAATGTTGTTAACTCATTTTTAAATGTGTCAAGCTAAAGATCAATGTGGATATTGAGAGTCTGTACATGAACTGTATTTTCTGCACCTCCAAGGTGTCACGGAAAGCAATTACTGTGCAAGCAGTAAACAGCAGGGTCTAACGGCAGCACCATGAGAAGCCATGTGGGTTCAGCCCGGCTCAACGGTGCAAAACAAGCACCGGCCCCCGGGAGAGCAACCATCACGCACGGGGCATGATACAGGGAGGCCTCACCAAGGAGACAGATACGCGGAGCTGAAAGGAGGAGATCAACCAATGAGGTGCGAGGCCTTTGTCACAGCTGCGGCAGAAACAGGATCCTACAGACAGAAGACGACATTTTAAAGTATATAACTGAGCAATTACTGAGGTGTGTATTCCGGCAGCATTTGTCAGAGTGCCTCTCTGAAGTTTTTTATGCTTTAGAAACCAAACAGAACTTTACAGGTCCATCTAGGCACTCTGCTTTTCCATCATGACCCAAAGACATGCAGGTTCGGCAGAACGCTGACTCTGAACCGCTATCTGTGCGTGTCCTATGATGAACCAGCATCCTGCCCTGTGTGTCAATCGTACCTCCAGCAGGGAGCCACCCTATTCATTGTGTGACATTGATTACATAAAGCTAACAATGGCAGACCATCCAAAAAGTGGATGAATCATGCATCCTAAAGCAGTACGTTACATAAAGATGCCGTATCCATGATTTGGCCCCCATTTCTGTTACTGGCATTAATAGTGACAGAACGCAGAGTCCCATTCGGTGTTGATTCATCGACGCATGCTGACTTTGAGGAGCAGGCCCCGGAAGCCATGAGAAAGTTTTAGCCATGATTGCAGTCTTCAAAAAGGGTTGCTGCCATTGTGGAGAAGTGCCCCCCATCGGAGATGATCTATGACCCACAACTGTGAAAAGAGGGGGTGCTAATATTGATTAGAAATGCAGTGAAATTATTCCACTAAGAGATACAAATGACTCACTTAAAGCCAAAGTTTAACAATTTACAGTTTTGCAAGATTGTGACAGAGAAGCCAGAGGTGCCCAAAAGGCACAAGTAAATGATTAAAAAAAAACAATAACTAACTGGATCCGGAAGGCAGAAAGAGGTATGCAGAAGACATGGTGAGAGAGCAAAGCACAGCAGAGTGACGCAGAGAGGATGAGGGAGAAAGAGAGGACAATGGACAGAGACAGAGAGAGACTGTCAGAGGCAAACAGGCAGAGAGACAGAAAGGCTCCTCTGGAAAGGGCAGGGGTTAAAACCCAGTGTGGCATCAAAACACAACCGGCCCTGATGCTCCACTTTCAAAGGAGGACGGCTCCTTAAAATGACCCTTATATCCGTCTAATCGGTATACAATTAAAGAACCCCTCCCAAAAAAATAAAAATTTCCATCAGAGGTAATTCTAGGTACCCAGCCCCCCCTAGAAGTACACCACATTGCTACTGATGTCTGAATTGCGGCACAGAACAGAAAAGAATATATTAGCAAATTTGATAAGGATTATTATTATTTATGGATGAATCAATCCATCCATCCATCCTTTTTCTATACCCAATTGTCCCATGGATGGTCACGGTGCTCTGGAGCCTATCCTGGAAGCTATGGGTACCCGGCAGGGAATAACCCAGGACAGGGTGCCAACCCATCATAGGGTGGGCACAAACGCTCACTCAGACACCTATGGATAACTTGGCAACTCCACTTACCCTTAGCATGTTTCTGGTTCTCACGACAAAGGGAGAGAGAATGCACATGCAGCTGGACCGAAGACTCGAGGCCTGGTCCTAAGGTGTGAGGCAATCATGCTAGCCGTTGCACAAATGATGGTGCCCCAAAAGGAAGATGTTTCAGTACTGAATATAAAATGCAAAGAAGCACAGAACAGGCAGAGCATGTGGCAGAGGCATGAGTTTTTCCAAAACACTCACCCGATTCACCCATAAATTAGTGTCCCTCACAGTCAATAAGAAAACATATTCCACACCCATCAGTCATGCAATAAAATGTCAGGCATTCTGGGAATTCATCTGCAGCTGGTGGTAACAATACAGGAATCACCAAACAGCGGGTCTTTGTGGAGAGTGGAGGACAGAGGAAGCAGAAAAGAAAGTGAAAAGTCTGTGTTTCATGCGCCACATTCCCCCTGTACAACCCAACCTCACAGGAAGGTGATTTCACCCAAACCCCCCAGCCTGAAAGGCGCATCCAGAATACATTGGGGGGGCCCAGGGCTCGTGACCCAAAATTAGCCCACAGGACTATCAAACGGCACTTTTTATGTATAAGCAAACTGATTCATTACACCGTGTGCTGCGGTGAGCAGGGCTCCTGCAGTTTTTACATTTTTGTTTGGTCAGGCTGTCACTATTATTTGATTTTGGGCCAAAGCATCCATTTAATTTCCTCTAAACAAGCACAGATGATACAGGGACCAACGTGAAAAATTGATTTTTAGAGTACATTTTATTTAGCAGGAGAAAGAGTCCAACAGAAGGCTTCACCAGAGCTCAGCCACGTCGCATCAATTCAGTCAGACTGTTTAAGGTGGGGCCACGGGCCCTGGCTACAGGCACGGCACGTCCACCAGGGGGCACTGCGCACAGTGTTCAGAAAGTTACCCCCAGCCTGCGATACACTTGGGTGGAGTCTGAGCAGCGATCAGTGAATGGGAGACGGTGCAATCGTGCCCATTTAGCCTCTGTGCGGAATCCGAGGCAATCCAGACATCACGGGCCATAAATAGAACACAGCCCTCGTTAGCGGGTTATATGTACAGGGTGCGCTATCATTACTGTGGTGAAAATGGTCCACTGCAAACACACATCTCATCTTAAGGACTCAGTTTAAAAATAGAACTCTGGTCAAAAAAAAAAACACAATAAGGCAGCCCTCATCCGCACAGAGCCCGATCAAAGCCCATCAGGAGGGGGCAGCATCTGACTTCCAGATGTATCCTTAATCTCCCCAAACTGCCAGGTCAGCCTCCACCCCCCCTTTTCTCAGCCGCCCCCAATCCGCCCCCCGCTACCACAGGAACTAACGGAGCGACTGCTTCTCCTGCACGAATGGTCACAAACGCGAAAGGACTTAATGCACCGGAGATGGAGACGAGCTCATTCCGACACGCCTCGAACGACTCATCCGAGGCAGATCTGAGTCTGTAAGAAGCACGGAGACATGAGAGAGGGGCGATTCGTCCCCGGAAGTCCTATTAAATTCGTGGCCATGGAGTCTTTCAACCCAACATCAGATCACATAACAACCCAACAGCACCGTTACTGCGTCTCATCGCAAAGGAGAACGTGCCTGTTTCATTTTGCCTTTGTAGATGGAGAATAGAGGCCGGCACTGCCACGGAAACTACCGGCACCATGCCATCATCATCATCATCATCACCACCATCATCAGGCCCACTGCCAGTAATCGGTATCATCATCAGAGAGGAAGAGCTGTTCATAAATGCATGCTGAGGTGTTTTCTGGCAGGTGGGACGTCATTCCTACTTACCTTTCAGGTGGTGATAAAAGGGACTTAATGTGCCTGCTGTTTGGGGCCAACGCCATCCTCTCCAGCCTTCTGACGCCTCAGCATGGCACCTGTGATAGAGCCACAAACACCCCATCAATGCAATTTACTGCCATCACCATGGTAATGACCAGCAGAGTCCCGGCACGGCTGCTTACATAGCGACCGACCAGCTGCTCAGGCCTCAGTAGTAAACTCCCCTTGCCTTATAAGAGGCGCTTAACACACTGCATCTGCTTGAAAATCCTATTAAAGGAAAGTCATTTTTCCATAAAGCACCCCCAGCATACAAAATAAATGTATAGTTAGCAGTCAAAGTGATCAAATATGTGGAGAGGAAGTGGGGGAGAGGATTTATATAAACTGCGGGAATACAAAGAAAGAAAGAAAAAAAAAAAAACTATGAAAGGATTTGTATTTGAATTGGAAGTACAGACAATGGAGACTCCACAGCACTTTAATTAATTTTATAAAGACCAAGGTCAGAAGAATAAAGCGTCTATACACTCAATCACAAAGGAATGCAGCAGTGCAGCTCACCAGTAACCTAACCGCGGAGGCTGGAGGGGACCATAATACCAGATATTTCCCTACAGCCTGCCAATACGTCAATATGTTTACCATGACCGCCATTCCCACAGTCTGCTACTGGGTCCTAACGCCCACAAGTTTCCTTCCACAGCCCATCAGATAGACCCAAAAAAGTGACATCTTTGTTTAGTGGGGGGAAAAAAGCGTGTGCGCACACACTAACTTGAAATGTTTTCTTTGTTTGTATATATGGTCATAACTGTCTCCTGGCTTCAAAGAGACAAAAAGTGTTGCACATTACGGAAAATTCTTCCTCCATCCCGAAAAGATACCGCTATGGCTGCCCAGGCTGTTAAAGAAGGAAGAATCGCTTTTCATTAAGCCAATTATAAAGCGTGCCTGTATTCATTCCAGTGGCATACTGTAAACATGTTCTTACCAAACGATGAATCAGACACCATTTCAAAATCCACCAGTACCAAACAACTCTGCAGAATCAGAGGAGTTAAACAAAAAGCAAATTAGCCCCGTAACAACTCCTGACAAGCACTCTTGAGATCTATTTTCTTTTTCCTAGCAACTTAATTATCAATAAAGCTCTCATACAGGGCTGCAGTGAGCCAGCAAAACACTCTCGTATACATTCCTTAGCTGGCCGAGTGCCACTCCATGACGGTACTTCCGTTGGCGGTCTCTAATGATGGATATTTGGGGTGCTCTGCTTGAGTCTGGGAAGCACAGGGACCGAGACTCATCCAAATCCATGGAGACGCCTGATGTTTTCACTTCAGAAAAATTTACTCAGCATATACTGTGATATATAATGTTTTTGGGGCGCGCAGATCCCAAGCTTGAGAAAAAAAGAACGTCACGTGATGTTTCGGTAAAGCTATTTATTTTATCCCCCACTCCCGTCGGCGAGTTGAAGAGACCAAACTGTTGTTCCTTACTGGCAGCCTGCTGGTGGGGCTACGTGAGGCTCCTGTTTCCCAGACGCCATATGCTGAATGCCAGAAGCTAAAACAGAAGCGCGTCAGAGAAGCGCTGTCTTTCTGCTGGATAAACAAGCCTCTACTTATTAACTGTGATAAGCGTATTTAATAAGGGTATTTATCCAAAGACACACACCACGTACCATTGTTGATGCTTTGTTAAGCAGATGTATATTTATGAATTCAGAATCTGATAAAAAGTGGTAAAGCAGCATTAACCATTCTTGAATTATCCTGAAATTGTCGGTCTGAAAGTCAGTTTTTTCCTGTTCTTTATATAGATTAGGCCAGGATGCAGGAAGGACAGGAGATGGGAAATCTCCGTGGGTCATTTGATGCGATGCTCGTGGCTGTCCCTGAGCAGTGGAATGCCAGCCAGCTCATTCAGCACAAGGCACCTCACTGTGCCGGGCCCCGGAAAGCGAAGCCAAAGGAATTCCCAACATATCCCTTCTGCAGAGACATGATCAACACCTCCTGTAAGACTCCTGTCTTCAAATGGATTGTGCCTGGAAAACATACTGCCCTTTTTGTTTCGTGGATCTGAGACAAAAAAAGAGCTCAGAAAGTGGGGGATGAGATCACTGACATCTCTCATCAGGTTGGAGGAATGGGTGCATCCAGTCTATACAGACTAATGCTGTTTTGAGGGTGGTGGTCCAATCCGCATCATCAAGGCCCATGCCAGGGTAGCAAGGCACTGCACCACCAATACCAAGCCAGAGGGCAACATCTTCACCCAGAAACGGCTCAAAAACCAGAACTGGAAAGGAGACGAGAAAAGCATTGCAGTCCGTTCTTTGCAGAACACGCCCATGTGTGGTGGAAGCCAGTGAGCGGACCAGACTTCCAAGCCGACTGGGAGCACACAAGCATTTCATACTGAAACATGCCGTTCTTCCAAGTACTAGCAACAATATTCATCCTCCATTTTTCACGGCCCCATATCCTACTCAACACCAGCTGTCAATGGACAGCCCCCTTTCTGCAACAAATCCATGTTGCTTTGCGCTGGTCTGCGATAAAAATAATGCTGGGAATCAGCTGAGGTGCAGAAAGTGCAAGTCACGTGACGATAATGCATTTCACAGAGGAGTGTATATTTAAACAAGTTCATTACCTCCATGGATAAAATCGACAGCATTGAGCCACAGCTCAGTATTATGAAAGTGTACCCATTTAGTTCATTAAAGCACCTCAAGCAAAACAAATTATGGTCTGTTTTGGGCTTTTTTATTTTTTACATCATGCATGAAATATTTTGCCAGAAAAAAAAAAGTCGTTCGCAGCCCAGATGGAAGACATGGGACAGTTTAGAAGCATGTTAACTTGGCTGTGCCTTCAGATGACTGGAAAAGAACAAAAGCAAAACCGTAACTTTGATGAACCTCATGCACAGACAGACACTAAGTCAGATGCTGCAGTCTGTCTGGAAGATGTTTTGGTAAATGGGCAGCAGGTGAATCCTCAGCACAGGGAGCTGAAGAGGCCTGAAACACAGCAACCAGCAGCCCAAACACACCCATCTGCGCTCCACACACTCCCTCCTCCGTGTTACCACAAGTCACTGGAAACTATTTCCAGACAAATTCTGAGACTTTGTATGCGGTCAGAATAACTGCCGAGGGTCCAAGCAGAGCTGAAAATACAACTGCCCTCCCCCCCCAAAAAAAAAAAAAAAAGTTTCCAGAAAAACCACTGCCTTTATACTCAGAACTTTAGTGGAAAGGCTTGCCAAATGCTATACAAAACAGTACTCAAAGTACAAAAGCAATGTTATGCTGCCAGGAAGTTATGAATTATCCCACTTAACAAATTTTCAGTGAAAAGGGAGTTTTTAAAAAGCAGGTTTAACTTGCAAAAAAATTCAAAAACTGCCAAACTATTCTAGAATTTTGATTTCAATGTCTATGGTGTGACATCATAATTACACTCACTGATAAACCCCAGTCCCCTAGCTGCAGCGCTAACAGAGGGACCCGTTTCTGTCACATGGGAATGTCAACGTCACGTGGGAAGGCAGCTACCGCAGTTTCACTTAAAAAGAGTGGGGGGTTAGCGAGACCGTGAATATGGGAGCCCATTGTGACCACATGGGACAAGCTGGCCAATCACAGGCCTGTCTCCCTGAAACACCTGACGAGGTCCAGAAGACAGCTGGGACCCAAAGAAGGGCACAGCTGACACTCTGGGGATTTCAATAAAGACTGATCTATCAGAATATGACAAGAAGTGCCACCCCCCCACAAATCTATCAAAGTTACATGCTAATAAACAACCTCAAACATTTCTCAGCTGAACTACAAGAAAGAGGCATCCAGTAGCTGGCTAATAATGTACAGAACCACCAAGCCTCAAATTAAAAGGCAGACAGTGACAGCAAACTATTTTTAGCATCTTTCTTTTCCACATATGTGTTCAGTGACATGTGGTTCAGCTGAATTCAATACCTGGCCTTTAATTTAGTCTTGGACTATGTCTGGAGCTAAACTTCCTTGAAGAAGCTCAGGAGAAGCAAAAGCTGGATGTTCACAGTTCCAGATCTGATTTCAGGGTGGTGGGTGAAGAAGAACTGGGGGGGGGGGGGGGGCCGGTTGCTGCCTGTGAAATTTGTTGACCGACTCGGGGAGCGCTGGCAATATAATCTGTCAAGGTTCTTGCCATTTCCTCCGCCGAATAGCAGAATAACATTAGGTCATTTTTAATTCTGCGTGGACAGATTCCTGGGTCACTGTGCATCAGTTGCGGGTGTCACAGACTTGTTGTCCATTTGCAGGAGACTCCGGGAACTTCCAGGACATCTGGGATATCAGTGATCAGTGCTTGATTGCGGATGCTCACCAGAGGCACTGTGTTGAGGTACCTCAACGCAGCTCAAGAAGTTTGGCCATCAGGATTAGTGCGTTTCCTAAAGTCTCAATCATGTAAGTCAAAAGAAAATGACAGATAGAGCAGTCTGTGCCCACACAGCATTGCAAGGACACTCCGTAACACTCAGTCAGGGTGCTGTGCATCTCTGCAGGTTAGGAGCCCAGAAGGTTGTCAGTTTGAACACCTAAAACTGCTCTAAGGCTTTGGAAAAATAGTGGGTGTGTTTCTCTGATCCCAAGCTTGCTCTCTCTCATGTGTCTCAGGATGACACTTCAGGGACCATGCCTTCTGAGTGGAAGAAGCTCGCCTTGATGCAAAGGAGACACCGGTGACCGGCAGGGCGGCGACACTCAAAGCGGGGAGGACACAATGAGGCAGTGCTCCCAGGGCTAATTAACAGACCCTGTCACACAAGGAGGCACCATGTGGCACTGAAGGTGATGTGCAGAGTGATGCAGCAACGACTGCAGTGTTTATCAGTGTGGTTCTCGGAGACCCACAGACCCTCCACGTTTTCGCTCGTGAGCTGGGGGGACTGTAGGTCCCCACGGATCGGATTAGGAAACTACTGAAGCACAGTGGTCTGGTGGTGTGCACAGTGCACAACATCTGTGACCCAGCCAACACACGCAGAGATCTTGACACATCCTTATGTGGCCCAATGGGAAGCCCCCTCCCCATGGCCTGCAATGGCGGCGAAAACCTGCACCCAAGAGGAGCACCACAACTAGCCAGCTGGAAGTCTGCTCTCATTTCCCTCCTCATCTCTGGCCTCCATAAGCAGCTAAGGAAAGTTCAGCTCCATGCCCGAGACCCTCTGATTATTACCCTGACAAACTGACTCCCATGTATGGCTAAATTATCCGCATGGTGGTGAACCAAAAAACCGACAAGTATTTTAGCCCGCCTGCTTTCCAAAAGTATCAGATCTCCAGAATGTGGCAAATCTCACATTTAGTGCATTTTCTGCTTTTGGCATGTGGCATTTGGTGGGGCCAGATCAGGTCACCATGCCTTCCTGGCGCTGGTCACTGACCCGGTAGTCGGGGCCATGGATCTCTTGCTGAGTTCCACAGCAGGGCCTCGAGCCCCCATCATTGGCGTGAGTAAAACAGCCCAAACAAGGTGCTTCAACCACACCCAGCTCTGTACAGGCACCTCACCTGCCCTCCGCAGAGCCTAACCCTGCAAGCAGACAGCACCGAGAAATGCACAAAGGCTGCCAGGCTGTGTGAAAGTACAGGCAATGCCCAGGTTAAAAACATCCGAATTACAGACAATTCGTACAAATTGCCATTAAGCCCATCATATTAAAAATGAAGGTGAAATACAAAGGTTCATAATCACTCAGGAAATCATTCCATGGCTCAGGGATTCGTCGGCTCAAGGGTCAGTACAGTATTGTATATAGATACTTATACATGTTATATATTATACATATATACAATATTACAGCATTATTATTATTCTGTATTTTATCATCATATTTTCGACTTACCTGCAAATTCTACATAAGGACACATTTAGTCGTTCTTAACCTGTGGACTGTCTGTATTGTGACGCAAAGCAACATTTTCTGAGTCACAATTTACAACAGGTAAAGCTAAGAGTAAATGGGTAAACACACACAAAAACAGAGCTACAGACCTCACGCCTGACAGGGGTCCACAAGCTTGCTGACTCGAACCTCCCCCCCCCCCAGCTGGAATTGATACCTCAGCTGTAATGCTCCATGTTGATGCACATCATACCAGAACCTTCTGAAGGACAACTGGCAGGTAAAAGGAAGCCTTCGCACAGATCCCTAGGCGCAGCGATTCCCCTTGGTGAAGTGTGTGTGTGTGTGTGTGTGTGTGTGTTTGCGCGCGCGTGTGTGTGTGTGAGGAGGGGGGGGGGGAATGTGGCCAGGAACCCGACCGGGAGCCAGGCACTGTGACAGGCCACACCTGACACCGCCTCCCTCAGGCAAAGACGGTGTCCTGCTGAATAATAAACGAGTGGAAGGTGACACCCCCACCCATGGCCGACTGGCGGGGCCTCCCTGCTCACAGGCACTAAGGGTGGGGGGTTGGGTTAATGTCCAGCTTGTGTTCCCAAATGCCAAGCAAAACTCCCCCGAGATTAAGGAGGACCAAATTTGGCACAACTTGTGCTGACCCACTGAAAAATAAAACTAGGGTATTTCCATTTCCCGAGACACTGTTTGCTGGTATTCCTGTGGCTATTTTCATTGGTTTCAACCACTGTATGGCAGCATATCCATCTATCCATCTCTCTCTCTCTTTTAGACACACACGTTAACCAGTGAGATGTTCTGCAAGCCAGTCAGCAGGTTTAGTGTGGGTTTGGGGGGGCGTGGGGCGGTGTGCTATTGGGGGGCCCAGCTGGTTGCCATTAAAAAGGGCGTTTCCTGGATTTAGCACCCGCTCCCAAAAAAGCTCTCAAGCCAGGAAAATAAAGCCGTTCTTCGGAAACACAAAAATTCCCAGAGGGGTCTACTAAAGGTACGACCCAAAACACATCGGAGTCCAGAGAAAGAGCGGACAAAGGCAGGGGCCACCAGACAGGAGGCTCACCGATAGCATCATTCCTGAGCAGAGATGACAGCAGAATTGCCACGGGAGGCCGGTTCTCCCCAGTGGATGAAGAAACGCGGGAAGAGAATACTGAGGACGTGGGGGTCAGACAGACCGGCGCAGCAATTAGGGAAGACTGAAGGTCCGCATGGATGGCACCAGCTTTGCAGACAGCTCCCCCAGGAGTCCCCCCCCCCCCACTCCTCAGGGACCCTGGGCTCTCCCTGCCGTGTCGTCCGCAATCACAAAACAAGCGTCCGTACACTTACCCTTCAACACAACCACAAAACAAAGACTCGTGCCCTAGCGGTGCGATTAAAGATCCAAAGATCCAAATCCAAAGTACTGAGGCTGCCCATTGGGGGTTTTGTTACTCACCCTGTGCGAGGGGCCCGCGTTCCAGCCGCGCCACATTTCTGCGTGCAGCTCCTTAATTAGAGCGTGCCTTTGGAGGCTCTGAGTCAGCCTGCTGGCTCACGTCAGCCTGGCTGGCACAAGCGGCCCGCAGACTTTCCAGCCCCGAAGACCCTGCATAGCTCAGGTCAACCCATCCGTGAAGCATTTACTCATCCAGAACCTTGGAGTTCTTTAAAGAGATCATGCGATGATTCCCCACCACTCAGATGGACACATTTCACATGCAAAACATTAAGATACCAAGGAATGACCTTTCCCACAATTTAAGCCAATAGCCTCCTGCCTTACAGATAATTACCGCCCAAGGTAACAGCAACAGACATAAAATTCCTGTTTTTGTTTGGAAACCATCTGATTCCCATGCTAATTTATTTTCTTCTAGAGTGGAAGCAATTAATTACGACCACTGTCCCCCACCCCCAGAGACATTTGTCATGTCGCTGACATGCTGCCTTCACTGGCTCTGAAGAGAACTGCATTTGAAGAAGAATCACTACCATCTCTGCTTGAGGTGAGAAGTCAACAGCTGGAAGCCTGTCAGACCGCCTCCACTGGCGGCCTCACTGTCACCATGGCGACACCGGGAACGTCTCCGCTGCTGCCACGGGGCTCGATTCAAAACGTTCCCATCCAGCTGCAAGCCGAAAGTTTTGCTAAAACTTCCCTGCAGGAGCTAAACACCAAGCTTTGCACTATCGCACTCTCTACCCAGAAGATTTCAAAATCTGCTTTTTGGCTTTAAGAGGCACCTAATGCCAGGGGGCCCTTATCAGGAGAGAGGATCAACCAGCTTCACTTGCTCCACATTAAAACAAAAGGCTACAAAAACCCCAAGTTCACTGAATCGCTGGGCAGTAGCCGCCTTGTGGCTGAAATCTGTGGGAGCCAGAACATCGCTGGATATCCAGCAGGACTGCTGAACTAACCCCACCTCTAAAGTGCAGTAGCTCATAACCAGCATGGCACCATCAAAATAAGGGACATGAAGACCTAAGATTGAGAATGGAGCAATCTCGTGCAAGGGGGCGTGGCCTGTACAAGATCCCATAGAGACTCGAACCTTTACCAAGAAGTCCCCACTCCTTTTGCAAGGTATGGAACCTGATCCCACTGATCAGGGAGATGTCACTAACTCAGACTGACAGCCCCCACCAAATTCTTGATGGTTATTGATCACAATCACACGAGAGCTTTGTCCCCAACATGGGAACCGACATCACTCCTAATGCACTATGCCAACCCAGCATCAGGCACTGAAGGCAGACTGAGAAGATGACTCACTCATACCCTCAATACCCTCAGCAACTTGTTACAAATACATAATTAAATTAAAAACTCCGTAACAGCCAGGAAGAGTGGAGCACCTCAGTCGGCCCTCGTGGGACACAGCACCACGCTAAAAGCCAGCCATAGTCTGCAGGCCAGCAACACCAGCGGGGGGGCATGCAGGCAGGAGGCCAGTGACCATCAGCATTTTGTCCCCCCTCCCCAGACAAAGCCAAAGCTCCTCAGTCTGCCCATAACAAGAAGGCTGCTTACAGACCAGAAACAAACCAGTGGTTACAGAACAGGACTCTGCTCCAGTAGAGAAAGAGGAATTTTAACAAAGAGCCTTTTCTATAAAGGCACTGGAGAGAAACCGGATCCGCATGTCCTGGCTAAGGAGAGCAGCCGCTCTTAGGCTGGGTCTTAAAGTCTCAAAACACTCACAATAAAAGCATTTCACACCTACAGCTCAAATCCAAACGATCATCAGCACAGATCAATCAAGACGAACCCAACACCGCCACTCTTTGGATTTCAGTTTTACTTTAGGTCAATTTCACAGGATGGCCATCAAGCTTGGATGATGGAGCAATATGCGTGTAAGATCAGCGGAGCTCAGAGGTAAACAGTATTTAACAAATACACGTAGTAAATTACCCAGAGCAAGACTGCTGGTTGAGAGAACGGGAGTCGGACAGATCATCCAGGTGAGGCCTCATTGGCGACCTTCACGCTAAGGTCAAACATCTCAAAATGTGCCAAGACAGGTACTCCACAGCTGAAATCAAATCTACTGTAACTAGGGATCAGCTGGTAACACTGATGCATCCTGTCAACACACTATCACGATGAACCATTTAATACTCTTATGTAAGAGAGTTGATTTTAAAAAAAAAACTACATATTTTTTTCCTGTGCTGATGTACCCATCTTTATAAAAACAAAGGAAATATAAAACTGTAGCATCCTGATTCGAATTTAAGAATAAAACATGGTACAAGTAAGGGGACTAAAAGACTTTGAAACAGACCATGGAAAGGGGAGAAGTAGATAAAGCACAGAGGTGGTTGATTATGTACAAGAACACAGAGATAGAGCTGAGTAAGTCAGCAAAGCCCCCTAAACCAAATCGGAGAATCCATCACAACCAACACGGGGATACCTACTGTTCAGAACTGATCCAAACTCTCCTCCAAAAGAAGCCCTCCCCAGCTGGAGCCTTGACTTTCCCAAGAAACACCTGATTTAAGCTCGGAAATTGAACGCAGATGACAGGAGACTCTAGACTAGAAAGTAGACGCATGGAGGAAGAGGCAGGAACTATTTGTGATTAATAAAGGGACTTGCGAAGACTTACCCAGAATGGCAGAGTGCGCCTCAAAGTGCACCCGGCTTGCGGAGCACTTCACAACCGACTTCTGTACCCCACCGAAGTCAGCTCAATCTACAATGACCTGAGGATTTTCCCCTTTCCTTTGCAACTCCGTGTCAGTGAAGTAGCACAGCATAGTTTTGCGCTGGGCTGCAGTCCAAACAGACATGAAACTATTCTATTTCTGTCTGCCACACCAACACGAGGGCTGTACTTTAAAAGATCCTGCGGTCAAGCACGCAATTGCACAGTGACCGGCAATGGTAAGGGATAATTGCAGACCTCATCAGCTTCTACTAAGCTGCCAACAGGACAAGGTAAATTACTTTAAAGCCCCGCAAAAACAACACTAGCCACATAAATAAATGTAAAACTAAAATCCAGATGTCTAGCTGAGAGGAAGAGAACGAGCGATTGGGGGTTAAGACGCGCTTTTGCGCTACCTCGGCAAAACGCACATGAAATCATTAAAATCGCATGAAATATGCGCGATTTCAGACGGCAAGGGGGTGTTGTCTGGGTACGTATTATTGTTGGAGTGCTACCATGAAAAATTCAGGGTATCCCTTTTCACTTGAACTGTGGAAATTTCTGTCTCCCGGAAAAGCGCAGGAGTAGAAACGCATGTGCGTTTAAGTGAATGTGCCGACAGCGTGGTTTGAGTTACTGAGGATCGCCCAGGGCTTTGGAATGGGGATGCGTCCTGCTTACCTCGCAGATTCGTCTGGTTAGTGCGTGGCACAGCCAGCAGTTGCACAGTCACCCATCAGACAGCGCTTTACATTGTGCAGGCAATCGTATTAGACACATAACGATGATAGCCTCCTTACTACGGTAGTTCAATCGCAGGACCAAACGCGGAGAGCAGACAGCTGTTCACCATTAGAGCCGTGTTTCTCATTGGCAAGGCACGAGTTGCCGAGAGAGACAAACTTCTCAAAAGAAGTCTACGATCCCCATAATTATCAAAGTCTGTAGAGGTTTTCTGGTTTGAGAAAACTTTCCATTTAAATTCCATTATGATCCAAGCCTCCAGACTTATTTATTTCCAAACCTAGTCCACGAGTACAATAAAAGACTGCAAAAACAAATTAATGGTGAGAGAAGATTTTGGAGCCGCATAACTTTGCACTGCGGCTATTATTAACGCTACAGAATACATTTTGCTTTCAGGTTATTCCTAACATGATATTTCATGGGTGGTCTATACAGGCTATACACTATACTGCCGCAGCAGGTCGGCTCCTGAGCTCCGCCTTCTGACACATTTTGTATTTTATTATAACGTTGTTTTATAAATTGTTGATGGAATTGATATTTGCCGTAGCATATATATTTACCTATTCAAGGATACGTAACGCTTGATAAAACCTTAAATTTCAGCTTTCATTACTGTTTTTGGGCCTGCGAGGTTTCCATATTAGTAGCCGAGAGTTTTCTAAATATCTCTTAAAACGCGTCACATGAATTACATCCTAGAACATTGTTGCACCTTGCCAGGATTATGATGTCACACTTCTTTCAGTATTCTTACACCGGTTTCAGTAGCTACCTATTAAAAGTACCCTGTTTTACTTAATTGCAGGGTTAGTGCATACAGTAAACGGCCACTGTCCCACAGGGGACCCATTCGTTTTCACAGACACATTAGTAGTCAAATGAAATCGGTTTAGTCATACATAGAGGATATACACTTGTAAGTCCACCCATCCATCCATCCATCCGTCCGTCTATCCACCCATCCATCTATCCATTCATCCATCCATTCATCTACTACAACCGCCTGTCCTCGCATACAAATTAATCCACCTTTCACCTTAAGATTTAATATGCATAGTATTCTGCTCAACAGCTATTGTCCTCTTAACTATATTACGCGCAGAATAAAACTGGACAAAATAAAAATAACAGGCCGATATACAAAAAACAAAAAAAAAAATCGAAAACAGTAGGCTAATCAATTCATTAATTTGCAGTTACTTTTTTCACATAGTTGTGG
Source organism: Cyphomyrus plagiostoma (assembly GCA_019775915.2). Lineage (NCBI taxonomy): Eukaryota > Metazoa > Chordata > Actinopteri > Osteoglossiformes > Mormyridae > Cyphomyrus > Cyphomyrus plagiostoma. Next base: position 3,816,214 of record JABFEA020000021.1, on the reverse strand, counting down.
CTACTGTAGTTATGTCATCTATGCAGAAACCTGAAATTTAATGCATTACATTCACGGATGGTACAGGTGGATGCGGCAAACAGATAAATCAACAGGCGTGTTGAAAACATGCAAAACGTTTACCTTCCTAAGAGACAACTGCGCTTAAAGTCTCGGTTTTTCCCCCACCAACTGACTTTGGCTAGAATCGGACCTAGGAAGTACCACAACTCTACAGCAGCAGACGTGAGGAAATGAAATGCAGACAATTATATTAATCTGCCGTCTTGAATACTGCTTCGATGACTATTATATCGCCACCTGCTGGTGGATCTCAGAAGAAAATCCAAAAAAAAAAAAAAATGGAAGCGTGCTGAGTCCCTGTAGAATGCTCTTGTTGCAATAGCTGGATACTTTCACTTGAACATCCATCTGAGCACAAGCTGCTACACTACGTATAAATTATAGTATCGGTTCACGTCATATAACTTCATATTTAGACGATCAAGGGCTAAAACTCCCGCATCTCCTATTTGCAGAAGCAGTAATATGGGCTATTTATTAAAACGTCGATTTCTTTCGTTTATGTTTCTTGATCGGAAGAAAGATCTAAACGCAGATTGGTCTATGGGTATTGCTTGAGTCACATGGTTTGGAAAATACGAGGCAGATCTTACGAGCTCATGGCCCCTACGAGATCCATAAATCTGCACAACTGCTATTACATGCCCCCCAGTTAAAAGCACTAATATTTATTACTATGCTACAGCAATACAATTCAGCTACAGATCGACAGATTCAGCAAATTCAATTTTGTATATTCAATATTCAAAATGTAACACGTGGCTTTACGAGTTTTTTTTTCGATGTGGGGAAATAAAAACTGAGGCAACACTCCTGAGCGAAAAGGTTCATGCAGAATCCGACGTCTCATCGCTTTCTCTGTCGGGTCACACTTACTACATCCTACCGTGCTTAATCAGACTGTGGACTAATCAAAACAAGCAGTAGCGCATAACAGCGAGAATTAAGTGTTTACAAATGTCTGCTGGCTACAGACATTATGTCATTTATCGGGCTAGTTTCCTTGTTATATCTCCTGATAGTCCTATATTTTCATGTTGTTGGCTGTATTTCCATAATCACTAAACTGAGAAGGATCTGGACTAGGTTTTCGGTTACTAACGTTCTATTAAATTGTCCCATTGGAGAATTTAATGAAAGATACCTTTCCAGCGGTTTCCATAACTGGGTTCAACAGTTTGTATGCTGTTTGGCATTTAAAGCATTGGACCGTCCAGCAGATACGCCAAGTGAGTAAAGCAGGTCTGGTCAGTCCGAAGGATAGTTCGTCTTTTATGTGTAGGGCTTGGCAGACAGATACAGCTGGAAAATATAGCTACACAGGTACTACGGTGACTTTGATCGCTTAACTTTACTTGTCAGCCTCTGCGGAATAAAACAAGTAATCCAACCCAAATGTATCTAAAATACATTTTAATCTTGCTGAAATTAACATTTGTTACAATATTAGTTTTATAGATTTTTATGTTTTTTTCCAATATACTGTACAATCATGTCAGTTAAAGTGTTTTACATCAAGGCACAAGACAGGGTCAATGTGAAGGTAGCGTCCCGCTTTAATATAGGCCTACCCATTCCCCCTCCCCCCCAGCGCGCTACTCGGACGGATGGATGGATGACAGCGGGTCGCATGACACATATGTTTACGTTAAAAGAGAAGTATGGAACCAGTGCAGTTTTCCGTTTATTTCAAACAAATCTGTATATATTAAAAAATGTAGTTTTCTGTACTTTGAGGTTCTATGACCATATACATTATGAAAGTGCTCTATTTGATCTTTTTTCCATGTTCGACGAAAAGCAAAAATCATACGATCAGGAAAAAATGCAAGAAGTCAGTCCTGTTGTCTGCACGTCGTTCTTCTGCTTCATATGATGGTCCGTTTTTCGTGTGCCTGAAAGTGAATGTGATGAGCGTACCCCTGTAAAACAAGGAAGGGCAGAAGGGTCAGCTTCCTTACTGCAGTTGATTTCGAAATGGAAAAAGGTCATTCTTGACATTTCACGTTCATTTTAATAACTATGAAGATTACATTAATTTAATATAATTATTATTAATGTATTAATATTATTCTCTTATCGACACTGGTTATAATAGTGCCCCTTGTGGCCTAAGTTGTAGATTAATATACCTGAGAAGTATGAGACAGAGCAGGTGAACAGAGATAGTGACTTGACTATACTCACCGCCTTTCCAGAAAAGGCTCACATGGAGGTACTTCTCCTCCGCCGGCCGAATGCCTTGGCTCCGACGTTGGTGGGGACGAAGTTGCGGTTGCCCATGCCCCCCGACCGGCTCAGGAAGTCCGCCAGGCGATGAGTGACACAGGTAGCGGTGTTGCAGGCGCGCTTCTGCGCTGTCACGCTGCTTCGGGAGATAGGACGCGGTTACTGCAAGCCGCAAAGTATACATGTCGCGGGACGTCTTAGAAATGCCAGGCTACTGTGGGAGTGGCGTGATTGCAAATCAAAATATTTACCCTCTATCAAACATCACACTTAATCTAAATACAATGTACGCATAAGGACTACTGGCAATGAGTCTGCAGTATAACAATTAACAGCTTACCTGTGCCCCTTGGAAATGTCGAGATAAAGTACGACTTAGTAGCAAGGATTATTAAAAATGGATGAGCAGCATTTATAATAACATGTATTCATATGTAGCTATGATTGAATAAAATAGGGGGGACATTCTGGTAAAAATAGGTTTTATTAGGCATGAAATGCAGTCAAGCTTATAAGAAGGATGTAATATCAATTATATGTAAGTTTTATAACAGTACTATTGTTATTACTCTGGGTTATTAGGATACTTAAAAGCCTATTTTCTGCATTTTTCTGGTTCAAGTCAACCAGTGTAACTGAATTCATTAACGTTTGGTTGATTTTGGTTGTCTTATTATTCTTTTTGTGCATCGTTCTCTGTCGAAATAGGGAAGTATCACATTAGGAATATTTAAAGGGTCTTTAGTCTTGTTTCGAGGGTGTCAGTCAAGCAGACAAGATCCACATGCATCACAGATTAAATCAAAACGAAGGAGCAGGAAGACAGGGCGTTAGGGGAAGGTGGGGGTGGCAGAGGGAGGAGCAGAGCTGCCTAGTTGTTAGTGTGCGGTTCTCTGTCGCTCCCGGCGAGGCTCCGCTTCCTGCCAGGCGTGCCCGCTCCCACATCCGTGCGCGGGACGGCCTGCAGCTTGTGCAGCTCCTGAGACAGCTTGCCCAGCACACACGTGCTAAGGTTGGAGCAGCGCTTGGTCATGCCTCTGTCCGGGCTGTGGGGAGAGAAGGACATGCAGAGACAGGCTCGCGGGAACAGCAGCATGCGGCCGCCTCGTCGCTGCGGCAACCTCGTCCCCCCCTCGCCATGCAGTTAGGCCTGCCAAATGCATCGTTTAGTCTGGATGCATCTTTAGGGAAAACGGCATTCTTCCAAACCATGCTGAATGGGACATTCCCAGACCATGCCCCACCCCACACGCACTCCGTAGGCGCTACCAGCTGTCATCCTGTAAGCATGCTCTACCCTCATCTGCCAACGTGGCTGAAAAACACAGATCCGGTCATTACTGGTGTCATGCAGCATTTTCCTCTTGCACAACTTAAAGGGATCATGCAGCCGCAAGCTGTCTCTCGCACAGCAGACAAACAGACTCTGAAACACGGACTCATAATGTGAGGAAAGAAATCAAAACCAGTCCATGCAGGATGGATCGACAGAGAACCGCCCAACAGGAACTTGGAACTCCAAACCTAGGGATGGTGATGTGGTCCTTGCTCTGAGCACATACCTCAAGACTCTAATCAAACACTTGCAGGACTGAGTTCTAGCTGAAATGGTGCAGTATTGCTCCGCAACAGAGTAGAGATTGATGGTTAAAATAGAAGAGTGAGCCACTGAAAACTAATTCACCTGCCACATCATGCCAAATGATGGCAATAGAATGAGTTGGTTCATTTTAAGTGAGCATTTCATATCATCCAATTTGCAGAGAATATTCAATGAAGCTGTTGAGCTTCCAAAGAGATCGGTACCTATTTCCGTCGTTCTCCTGTTGGTCAAAGTCTTCCATCGTCATTTCCAAGAACTCTTTCATTATGGCATTGAGCAACCTCTGAGCTTCATAATTTGACAGTGTGACTTGGTCTGTCACAGACTCCAAGCCGGGTCTGCAGGCAAACAGGGGGAAGATGAAACTTATATCAGACATATGAGGAATTATTGCTGTGGCTTTCAGAAAAAAAAATTCTGGGAGTGTGTCACTATCATTCGTTACTACAATGGACCCCAGCCAGGATCAAAACAATCTGCTAAAAGTATCCCACTTAAAATCTGTCAAGGAGCCAAGTTCAAATTTATGATGTACACTAATTCTGAAAATGGAGTGCAGCATGAGGAGCACCCAGCTATCCAGACCATAAAAAGACCAGAATGTTTCTGCAGATCAGCAGCAGTGTCAGGCTCGCTTGTCGTGTAGTGTGTTTGCCTGTTTTGGATTGAGTGAAGCTTAGACTTGAACGTCATGAAAACAATGACTGCAGTGCTCTCTCTCACCTGACGGGGGCGGCATGTGAGCAGTACATGTGACAAATGACCAGGGCATAGGCAGCGAGGAAAGCCGAAATCTTCAACACAACCATGATTTCCTATGGCAAAAAGCCAGTGCTCATCAGTACCAGAGGCATTAGACATAAGAAAGCTCAGCCATCAGTAGCATCAAAGTCACTTAAAAAATATTAAATGTATAAAAGTCACACAACAGTTTGACAATAGTAGAAATGCACTGGTAGAAGATCGCTGATTCTCTCCTGTCGCACATGATGCATGAAGGTTGCCCAAGGTACTAAATCCCAAACAATCTACTAATGAAGGTACCCCAAAACAACTGCACCTAGAGCTCGGACTTTTCACAGCCTGTACAAAAGTAGCTGTACAGGTCCAACAACACATGCTTTTATCCTCCTGGGCTACCACTGACTCTCAGCCCAGAAGCTGTCGTTCTCCTACATCTGTCAAACTGCAAAAAGAAGATGCAACTTAATGCCTCCATCACCCATTTGGCTGCACATGAGGCAGGTGTTAAAGGGTTTTCAGCTTTGTCCTGCTCTGTGTGACCCTCTCTCTCTCCTCGGATGCCAACACCAGGATGGATGCACTGCAGTGATGCTGGACTGAGGGATGCTGCTCCCTGCTCCCTGAGGAGCTGGCACATTAGAGTAATGAGGTACATCCTGCTCTTTCAGGATGCCTTGACAGTCACTTCGCATCGCATGCTGAGCATCAGATCTCTGTTCTTCCTCTAACACTGCAAGTAAAAAATCTGGCCAAATGGATGAGTCTCTAATCTTAGTTACCTTAATTGAATTACATCAAGACATTTCCTGCAGATTTAGTCATCTGCAGCAAAAGAAGCAGACGGAAAGTTTGTGCATCTCAGCAAATTATGCCCTGTGGAAAAGGTCTTTACTTACCTTGAATATTAGACCTTTCTGCAAAATTAAGAGGATAAGTAGATGTCTTTCCACTTGTACACCCAACTCTTGATACTGCTGCGCACAGCTACAGAGCCCTACCCTATATATCTACCACTAGGGTTTGTGTATTGAGTGTGTAGGAGTTTAATTATCTGTCATCCACCAACCACGAAGCACAGCTTCATCAGCCAGCCAATCAGAGGCCACCTCTTACTTCTGGCGCACGAAAAGGTATATGGCAGTCCAGTTACGTCATTATTTAGTCACAAAGTGCTCCATTCACAAAATATGCCAAGATCATTTTAACCATTTCATGTCTAAAGAAGTGTCAAGGTCGTTAAGTAAACAGCAACAAATAAAAAAGAAAGTCATCATAATTTTTTAATTGGCCTCCCAAAGTACTTTACAGGTATCAAATATGAAATTATTGAAACCGAAGAATAAAACTTAACGCCAGGGACATCTACTGTGCAAAAAAGTGTACTGCAGTTTCTGTGGGTGGTCGCTAACATTAAGATTAAATTGTGCAAGAGTATGGATCTCTGAAAACAACACAGGTATCACAAAACAAAATGTATTAAATGGGTTTGCAAAATGAAATGTTTGCCTGCATTTTAATGAATAAATGGGACTATTTTAGAACTTTTTGGGTAGAAAGACAAATACGCATTTTAAAAGAGATAAGTTACGTAGTATTGCGTCTATATGTTGTTATTTTCTGAACCTCTTTGCTTTTTGAAACCGCAATTTCATTACCAGTGTAAAAAAAAAGTTGTGTATGATTATTACGGATGCATCATAAAGATATTATTTTCTGTTATGAGTTAAATATCATTTCATTCAATGCCGGTCACATCAATAGGATTCTTATCGAGACTATTCGGTATATTGTGTTTTTTTGTGCATATAATTGCCGAGGCAGTTAATAATACTGTTGTTATAAAATTATTATTATTTCCGTTGTTTTCGATTTCCTTCTTTTGACACTGAATAACTTGGTTTTAAAGTGTTTTTGTTTATCACTTGCCTGATTAGCCGCATCGCCTTATGCAAATGTAGCATTAAGATCAGGTTAAAATAACTTTCAAGTCAGGGTAGTATTTCAGCGACGTTTAATGGCGCTGTCGTTTTACATTTTTAATTAAACGCGTGTATATTTCTAAGTAATCCGGGTTACACAGCGAAATAACCGTTGAAGAAAAGCGACAAAGGCAACTAAGATTTGAGGAATTGTTTGAAGGAGCGTATCATTTTTCTTAGTTTTCATTATCGGTTTGGGCATCATTAAGCATTCCGAGAGGCTTCCTTTGCGTCACGGAGGAGCCCCATTAGCGGGGATGAGCCTTTTAGTGCTATTGAACGGAGCGCTGGGCAGATAACAAAACGAGTAAATCACGGGAAATTGGACAGCGCTTGGGTCCCCCCTGCAGCGCGGAAGCCAGCGGCTGCGGAGGTGTGCGCACATAATCCTTTTTTTATGAATTCCTGGGTTTGTACAGACGCGGTGAGAAACGGAGATGCGCTGTCAATTAGGAACTTGAGTGTTGCAGCCTTTCTTCCTATGCAATTGTGCAGACCACGTCTCAGATTACATGTCGAGCAGACTTCTGATGGACAGCTTGACAGCAATTTAAAGAAACACCTTAGTGCTAAACCAATGGCGATCACTCGCTTATCATTTAATGGCTCAAAAATCAGGACAATTTGCGCCAACAAACTGCGCGCTGATTAATCAAGTGTGTACACCAACTTCTACGGTTATACGGTACACACGCCCGTAAGTCCCGCTAGGAAAATATTTGAACAATTGTAGGCAGCGATTTACCCAAAGTGCCCCATTAGGTATGAAGAAAGAAGAGAGAAGGATTGACGAGAGCTTAATGTCAAGTTAACGATGACCTTCTTAATGTACATTTACGTCCGTAGTTTGAAGTTGAGTGTTATGTATCAGTTTGTTCTCCACTTCGGGAAAGAAGCCTTGTACACTGATTAAAATTACTGGTTCAATAAAACAGGACAAATTAGAATCCTTCCTGTGTTAATGGACACAGTAACTTTACTCAGGGCTCTGTCTTGTTTTTCCAGTCTGGCATTTCAGGTACATCTTGTACAAGTGTTTATATTTCAGTGTTCTATTATTTTCGTTTTGCTCTTTTACTGATGTGCTTTCGTTCTTGTGTCCCACTCAGGGGGCTCTGACTACCGCACTTCTCCAGCACCACTTGTTCTGTGACCACCCCGTAGTCAGTCGCCACAAGCCCTGGCAGTTATTTATCTGTTCTTATTGGTGTGATTGTCTAGTGGACTCAGAGGTCACTGGACAGTACACCTCACAGTAACATTGGGACAGACAAGTTCGGGATGTTATGCTTCTGTGTTCTACAGTATTGCAGCATTGAATCCATCCATCTTTCAACCACTTATATGGAGCTGGGTCATGGAGGGAGGAGTCTGGCTGGAGCCATTCCCAGGCAGAGGGGCGGCCTGGACAGGATGCACATCCATAACGGGACACATACAATCATACACCAATTAGCCTGCATGTCTGAGAGAGGAAACCAGAGGACCAGGTTATAAGTGACACAGAATGGAGACCGCATTTGAAACCACCTGTAAGCAGCAGCATTGCCTGCTGTGCCATCCACAATAAAGCCAGTCTCAGCTAAACCCGAGTTTGTGTTCTGACAAGACTAGAGACACATGGAGGAGTGACTTGGACATTTTCAAATGTGGGTGTAGAGTCATTCTGCAAATATGAAAAATTTAAAATGTGAAATACATTTCGAAATGACACAATACTTTGCAAGAATACTTTATAATATCCATCCATCCCTCTTTTCATGCAGTTACCCTGATCAGGCACATAGAGATAAATGAATACTTTACTGACTACTTTTATCTGAAGATATATAAATAAATTGGTTCTGGTTTCATTGTTTACAGTCCAGAGTCTAGGACACGATGGGATTTCTGCTAGGTGTCAGATTTTCTGTCGGTTGGGACAAGACTGAGGTTCTACGTCACAGAGGCAGGAAGACAGGAACTCTGGGGGATCGACTGACAATGAGCCGCTAAAAAAAGCCAATGGCTGATGTGTCCCCTGTGTGTCACCCTCAGACAAATACAAAAAGAGCCCCATTTTTTATAGAGGTGGAAGTCAGACTGGTAGCAATATGCGGTTAGGTGGACAGCCCAGCGTGTGTGACTCTAAGTGTGTGCCCTGTGATGCACTGGCATCCTGTCCAGGGTGTTCCCCTACTTTGACCTGTTCTGTTTGAGATATGCTCCAGAGTCCTCTGTGACACTGCACTGGACCAGTGGTTAGAAGATGGATGCATACATGTCTGTAGCCAGTGCAATATGCTAAATATACCAACAGCCTATGCTACAAGCTAAAAATGTTTAAGGCAGAAGCACTGTCACACTGACCACCCTTATGATATCTGACTCTAGGGAGGCGATGATTTAACTGCTCTTATCTATATTGCAGATCTCTTCGCTCCATTAAAAGCCTCTTGTTAAACTGATAAAAACAAAAATGCCAAAGTGTCCTGCTATGACCCTGCATCCCCTTGGATTGTACAGAGTCCATAATGACATGACTCATAACGTCCTGCGATGCTGCTGCAAATGTAGAAACATGTGTGAACTGGAAAAGTAACACAGCACCGAGGAACTTCTAGAAAATCAACCATGGAAGTGGGACAGGCCTTGTTACTGTCTTAAGACGAGTAAAAAAAAAAAAAAAAAAAAACTGATGTTGCTGGAGCATGGAGTACAAGAAACTGTCTTTTAATGGAGAACATTTAGCAGGTGCTGTGGCAGAAGGGGCAGTAGCTGCTGGGCAGAGGGACAGAGCCCTTCTAGCTTACACCAAAGACTGCCTTTCTGCTCCTGCTCCATGAAAGCTCAGTTACCCAAGAAGCAGCCAATATGTGAACAAATATAAGAAGAGTAGCACCAGGTGTCCTTAAAGAACCCAAGCTTTCTCATTCTGAGGCCAGTTCTACAGTTTAGTTGATGTTGTTCAGGTTGGACCCCTGATCTGCAATATTTTTAGAAATGCAATTAAAGAACTTGGCTCTTATCCAGATGCTACTTTCATTCATGACTCTGCCAGCAATGCTTTGAGAAATTAAGATTTGAGAAACTGCAGGTTTACATTAAGGCTCTGCTGCATTAAGTGACTGGCCATTAATACGGGTCCTGGATGGACTCACATATCCCCAACAGTGTTTGTGCAAGTGGAGAATTCAGCAAACATACATTTTGAAAAACAGGAGGCTCTAATTAAGACCTATCCATCCAGCAAGCAGCTTGAAATGTCCACAGAGGAGTGAGCAAGATAAAACCCGATAAGGAGCCAAGTGATTGGCTTGTATTTTGAGGACAGAGGTTAAAAATGCCAACAATACTTTGTGGAAGTTGTTACAACTTTCACACAGAACAGAATGCATTTGGGGAATAGCGATGAAGATTTGCAATCTGGATGAAACCAGATGCAAGCAATCAGGGTGGGTGGGGGGGGCAGGGGTTGTTTCCCACCTGACCCTTGAACTGCGTTGAGGTGTCCAGCTGACTGGGCCAAAGGTGCACTGTGTGCATCATCAAAATCCCTAAAGGGCAAGAGTCACATTCATGTGGAAGATCCCTCACACAGGCTGCAGCAAGAGACACTAATGTGCTTTGCATCTGTTCATTATAGAAACATAAACATATATCACAAAAGAACATTGTTTGCATTGAGACTTTCTTGGCAACATCCACTCCAGTGACTTACTATATCCACTCACTAACTATAACCACAGATCAAGTAAGCTACACATAGTTAGGTTTGGTTATAACTTTAAGGTTGGGCTCTAGATGTGGTGCCATTGGAACAATAGGGAATGTCTTTCCCTTAGGCCAATTCACATTCAGTCCCTACCAGAAATGTCCATAATAATTTTTCTCCTCATCACCTAAAAACTTAATTTATGGTCACCAATTTGGAGCAAGTTGCCTCCGGGGCATTTGTGTGACTTTTCAATAAGGCAAGGGTTAAGTACTGGGCATTTTTAAAAATCCTTCTTATTTTCAGTTTCTTGCATTGTATATTAGTGCAATAATTATTCGATGTTTAAAGATAACTATTTTAGAAGAATTGCAGAATTTCAGCAATTACAAATTTACTTCGATTATACGTGCGATCGGATGCATACCGTGCGGTCGCACCCGCATGTCTTTGGGGAGAAAGTGAGTTTAAAAATTAAATAAATAATAATAATAACTTGGAAAAGTCAAACAACGAATACGCGCTGGCATATCTCCTGTTTGAATTACATCGTGTGCACTTTCGAATAAGGACGAAATCCGCATTCTGCGAAAAATCCTTTACGGAATGACACGAAGTAGAAGCGCTTCCCAGTTACTCGACGGCGAAAGCGGTGGGAGTCTAGTCTCAGCGGCGACTTTAATCAAAGTTCGTCAATTGCAAATATCGCGGCTACGATGTCTAGCCAATGTTAGTGTGCTGGAGGCGGGGATAGCAACATGTGCGAAATGATAATATAATCCTTAGTTAGAAGAAAACTTTGCTTCCTATGGAAACCTCGGCGCGGCTTAGAAATGGTATCCAGCAGCAGATTACCGAGCCCCTGGACCGTGTCATATGGACAGACCTTCTTAGTTTTAGGCAGTTTATTAATCTGCTTTCTTTTGTTCTTATTCATCCGTCAGCTCGTAAAGCAGAGAAGACCGCGGGGCTTTCCCCCCGGACCTACATCTCTGCCCATTATTGGGAATATATGGTCTCTTGCCTCGGAACCGCACGTATATATGAAGAAGCAGAGTGAAATCCACGGACCGGTACGGTACTTCAACCCACGTCGGCGGGCGTTTTATTCATTTGCAACTTGAAGTAATGTCCACGGTGTAAAAGGCGGTGCATGTTGTAACAATGACAGCAGGACGTTTAATGCACTAACATTAATCGAAAATGGATTTCATGAATTATATATAAATGTTTTGCTGTACATTTATCTATACTGATGCAGAGTTAGCAAGTATGGAAGTCTGGGCCTGGTCAGTAAAGAAATGCATCGCATTTCAGCTATTCTGCTTTTTCTGGATGTATGTTTTACAGACAAAGCCCTGCACGTAAGTTAGAGGAGTGTTAAGGCAGCAGGGACCAGCTTTCAGGAGAAGCGCGACTAGGTTTGGGCAGCCGGCGAGACCCCGAGCAGATCGCAGAAATGCTGAGCTCGTTTTTCAGTCGGGTTACATCATCCGCTCTTCTGTGCTTTGTGAATAGTAATTACCGGTCCGACCGGTTTTCGTCTTTTTCCCCCTTTTTACTCAAGAACCATGTGGAAAAATTAACTTGTAGATACAAGAATCGCTTTAGATGTGGCCGGTTTAGTTAAAAAATGCATGTTTTATATCAAAGAACGAGTTAAACCCCAAATACACTTCCTCGTACCGTAGTTTCAGTACTGATATTCGTTTTCGCTATTTATTTACCTATCTTTGTTTTTTTAGATCTTCAGTCTTGACCTTGGCGGTATCTCTACCGTGGTGCTGAACGGGTACGACGCTATCAAAGAGTGCCTCGTGCACCAAGGAGACGTCTTCGCAGACCGACCTTCACTGCCATTGTTTCAAAAGATGACCAAGATGGGAGGTACAAGCGATTCTCATCTTTTCTTTAGCTTTTACCGTTTGCCTCAAGAAACTTAAGAAACTGGTTTGTTTGGTGCTTCTATCCAAGTTCATCTTACTTTGAATTCACTACAAAACATGAATATCTTGTCAGTTAGTCTTTATATTACATGCATAGTTGCATTTTAATATGGGTACCACTTTACAATCAGACCTTTATAAAGCGTTTATAATCAGGCTATTAATTAGGTTGTAACTTTTAGTAAATCATTAATAGACAAGTTACAGCAGTTTATTTACACTAATGAGTTATTACCATCTACAAGGCAAAAGGAAGCCTTGTAAAGTGGTATTTTAATATATGTAAAATATTTTTAAGTCTGCTGAAGAAGGTATAAGTATAATAATATATATAAAATAATAATATGATATAATCATAATAATATAAAAAAGATATATTCTCTTCAGTTCTGTTGTCTTCTGTGCAAAAGGGCTTCTGAACAGCAGATATGGACGAGGATGGATCGAACACCGCAAGCTTGCCGTCAACAGCTTTCGTTACTTTGGCACGGGCCAAAAAACGTTTGAGAACAAAATCTCTGAAGAGTGCATGTTTTTCGTGGACGCCATTGACGAGCACAAGGGGAAGCCCTTCAACCCCAAACACCTGGTGACCAATGCGGTGTCCAACATCACCAACCTCATCGTCTTTGGGGAGCGCTTTACCTACGACGACACGGACTTCCAGCACATGATCGAGATCTTCAGCGAGAACGTGGAACTGGCCGCCAGCGGCTGGGCCTTCCTCTACAACGCCTTCCCCTGGATCGAGATCCTGCCGTTCGGCAAGCACCAGAGACTGTTCCGGAATGCGGTGGAAGTGTATGACTTCCTGCTGAAGCTCATCCAGCGCTTTTCGCAGGGCCGGACGCCGCAGTCGCCGCGACACTACATCGACGCGTACCACGACGAGATGGAGCAGAGCACAGGAGACCTGGGCGCTTCCTATTCCCTGGAGAACATGATCTTCTCCGTGGGCGAGCTTATCATCGCGGGCACGGAGACCACGACAAACGCCATTCGCTGGGCCATGCTCTACATGGCTCTCTACCCCAGCGTGCAGGGCAAGAACGCCTCAATGAGGCTTTATTACCTTATAATGCATGTTACATAATGTCACAGCCCATATTGACATACCGCTCTTCACTCACTGGGTATCATTCCTATAATTACTACAGATGTCATTTTACATTAAATTAGAAAGAGGAAATGATTATCAAGGTCTACTTTCCAGGACATTATTTAACCTGTAATCCCTTTAGCTGAGTCCTTAATGATGTGCCCAGTGTGGTGGCTTGTTAGTAGCAGATGGGTAGATTAGGTCTCGTATCTCTCAAACAGTTTGTGGTTCACCTGAAGGGGAACCAAAAAAACACCCTGGGAAGTGGTTAAACCTAGAGGTGGATAGTTCAGGTCCAAAAAAATAAAACATCCAGATCAAGGTTTTGTTTCAACTAGCCAGATGCGTACTCTGTAATTCGTACTCTATAAACTGAACTGGTTGGTTGAAACAAAATCTTGGTCTGGATTTTTAGTTTCTGGAACTGAACCATCCACCTCTGGTTAAACCAGTCAGTTTTTGACAGCGCAGGTACATCTCATCCGCCATAGACTTTGAAGCCTTATTTCTTCCATTGCCAGTAGGGGGCAGGAGCCTGGCAATACTGTTGAGAAGGGCGTTTGCTAGCCTGTTAGACGACTGGAAAGATTTCGTGTATTAATCAGAGGCACCAGAGTAGATTAGGAAGTTATTGTTTTCCCTATCAGACAAAGAAAAGCCGACTATTTAAAAAGGATAGCGTTAGAAGGAAAGCATTTGATATATATTACATATCTCACTGCAAGGTCTGCCTGAAATTCAAAGCACTACAGCTGCTACCTGTATTTGCAAGCTGCCAGTGTCTCTTCTGGTGACCCTGTGGTTTTTCTCCTCCGGCAGACAAAGTGCAGAGGGAGATCGACGTGGTAGTGGGGAGCTGTAGGCCGCCCGGCTTGGAGGACAGGCTGAGGATGCCGTACGTGGAGGCTGTACTGCACGAAGTGCTGCGCTTCTGCAACGTGGTGCCCCTGGGCATCTTCCGGGCCACCTCAGAGAACGCGCTGGTGAGGGGCTACACCATCCCACGGGGCACCACCGTGATCACCAACCTGTACTCTGTGCACTTTGACGAGAAGCACTGGAGCAACCCGGATATCTTCTCGCCGGAGCGCTTCCTGGACAGCCAGGGCAGTTTCCTGCGGCGAGAGGCATTCCTGCCATTCTCATTGGGCAAGTCCCCCCCCCGTAACATCCTACACACACCATACTCTAAACAGCACTGAAGAACTTTCCCAGCTAATGGTCTGTGCGATCTATTGTGAATCACCATCAAGGCACTCAGGTTTTAGTGTATATAACTGAGGAGCAAATTTCCAAAATTGAACGGCATACAATTTAAGAATTTTGGAAATTAATGTCAGTTCTTCATCAGATTCCATGAGGACTGAGTTGAGTCTTGGTTACCAAAACTGTAATATATCATGAGGAAGCCTGATTTTTTATCATTGGTGGTCTCAAAACCAACAAAAATTGGACCAAGTAAGTGCTGGAAATTTGCTCTTCAGTTATGTTTATGGTTAGAGTGGTGAGAGGTTGATATATTATTATGATAGGAATGCTGGGTAATATTCCCTCCCACCGTTGTTGTCCCGTCTCATGTTTTTGCTCCTCCCCTCCAGGAAGGAGACACTGCTTGGGCGAGCAGCTGGCCAGAATGGAGCTGTTCCTCTTCTTCACCACCATGCTGCAGAGATTTTGCCTGCAGTTTCCAGCAGGCGTCGTTCCCAGCCTCACGCCCAAACTGGGCATGACCTTACAGCCTCTGCCCTACAACATCTGTGCAGTCCGGAGGCAGCAGTGAGCAGAGACCCGTGGCCACACTGACCCGCCTGCCAGTGAGGCTGGACTCTGGGCTTGTGAGCTCACACAGCATTTGAATACATCCCTCGAAACTGCACTGGTTCCCGGTGGACATTCTCCGGGAAAATCCCATCAGCTATGTAGAAAGCCATAGAAAACTCAAGGCCATGCAACTGAGAACAGTAACCCTGCATGGTAAAGATCTCGAGTGTGAAGAGCAGTGTGTATGTGTACCCTCTCTATCCCCTCCACACCACAAGGCATATAACCATAGAAATTCAGTCACACACACCTGTTCACACAGACAGGAGTCAGAGGAGAGTCCATGAGTGCGAGTGAGCGGGGTCCACCTCCCTCTGTGTCTCTGGACCGTGTAGCTGTCCACGCCGATAAACTGGAACGCTCAGTCCTGCTGCGTCAGGTGCACATCTGCTTTTCCCGGAACTTTCTACATTCCCTCACGCTGCGTGTTGTGCAAGTTCCCCCCCCTCCCCTTTGGCTCAGCCTGGTGGGCTCTGTGTACACAGAGATCCTGTTCCTAGG
Organism: Cyphomyrus plagiostoma; assembly: GCA_019775915.2. Lineage (NCBI taxonomy): Eukaryota > Metazoa > Chordata > Actinopteri > Osteoglossiformes > Mormyridae > Cyphomyrus > Cyphomyrus plagiostoma. The sequence goes on along the minus strand of JABFEA020000021.1, from coordinate 3,800,535 downwards.
ACTTTGCCTTAGGAACGCAGGTAACCAGAAAGCGGGTACATTTCAATACTCGTGATTCTGGCCTGGCAGGGTTAGTATCGGCCTGTCACGTAGCTAATGATACAAGCGTAGCAAAGTTGGATGTGTGTATTAAAACAAAAACAGATGCATTGAGGTGAGAAGTTAAGGATTACATTAGTAATTCAAGCAATTTCCATCTAAAAATGATACAAATAGAAATATCCAGTCATTTTCTTCATTTTTGCAACCCATTGCGCCATTTGTCCCTATCACAAGTAAAAACCCTTGCACTGTAAAATTTTGATACAATATTAAATTATATTTGTCTTTATTAATAAATATAAATTTCTCCAAAGGGTATTTATTTATTTTTAAAAATAAAAGCATTTCAACTATACTTAAGCACTTGGACACAATGTGATAAATCTGTAAAAGCGTCCAAACCGGCCCATAGGCCTATAACCATTGACAGTATCAGAACTAGCAGTAATCTCAGACTGAGTGTTTTCTATTTTTAAGTGATCACTAAAGGAAAAGTCAATACTGCTGGCTGTACACGTTCAGTCAATATCCTCTATCGATATGATAGTGGGGGCTGTGTTTGGCAACGGACCATAAACTAAAAATGTCACAGGAGTAACAGGTCTGGCAAACACCTCACTCTGGTGCATAGCTTGGCTTTTCTCACTGCGTCCGTGAGGAAATGTTTTACAAACAACAGACGATTCATACTTCAGTCTGCCCCATTGATCAGAACCAAATGGCATCACTGTGTAAGTCACATGGGTGTGTCATCGCCGCGGGTACCCGGTATTGGTCTAGTTCCGGGAATTCCGCTCTGCCAAAAACCTGGCTGTCACCCGCAGTCACCATCTGATCTGCATACTTTTCACTAGCTGGAAGTACCGCGGTGATGTGGCAACTACTGCCAGGTGTCCTCTGGGCCCCAGGCCATGCGAGGGGCTCTGGGCCCAGGGCTGACTCATGGCAGCACGGCGCCATGCAGCATGACGCAAACACACTGCCGCATTTGATATGTTATGTATTTTTACCATAGAGAAAATAATCACATACCTAAAGGCCAAACAATTACACATTATTGATTTCGATGAACATTCCGCTGCCCAGTGTTGGATCCAGAACAAAATTACTAGGGGTGTATCTGAAATTAGTGAGGAGACCCCCAGTACCCCCCTCCTCCCCCTGCCCAGTGGTCATAGACTGGTTGGCATCCACCTGAGGGTGCACAGTATCGGTTTTAGCGCAACCTTGTGAACCCAGGTCAGAGTCATACCCTGGTTTCTAATAAAACAAGCTGAGTCTGAATCCTGAGTCTGGCCTGCAAACTGATTTATTGTGATATTAAATGTGGTTTTTCATACTCCACCCAATTTTCGAATTTGAGAAAATGAGTTTATCAAAAAGCAGTGTCAGATTTACTCTCAACAGAATGGATGCTGGCTGGGGATCAACATGAGGCTGCGTCATGATATTCTGCTTGTTGATGGATTTAGGACATTTCTGCTGCACTGAGAAAGACAGAGGAACTGGGATACCTGCAGTGCAAGTGCTCTTCATGGCATTACTACTGCCTTGGTCTTATTACTGTGATAATATTCTTCTCTGTGCGGGCCAGAACATAACATTCTTACTGTAATTTAACCAAACCTCCGACAACACATACAGGGACCTCCAATGCAAATACAACAGTCATAAGTGGATAGATCTCAGTACCAAGGAGCATGGACTGAGCTGTCATCTAGACTTCAAGGCTAGGACATGACAACATCTCTTCATGGCCATCTACCTCCTTTCGAGCAATTTAGCACTCACAGATTTCTTTATCTTGTGGTTTGGTGGACCACAAGGGACTGGCGGCACACAGCTCTGAGGACAGCGTAGTCTTGAGACCACAGACAAACCACGTCTCTGACAGCAGCATCGAGCTGTCACAGCCGGCTGAAGCAGAAGGGTCACCGCCCGCTTACAGCTACATGCCTATCAGACTGTCACTGAAGGGCTGGAAATCCCATGGTAATGCAATGAAAGCCACAGCTGAAAAACTCATAGCTTTTTCTTGCTCTCCCCTGACACTAACTTTATCAAGTTCCAAGCTGAGCTCCTTGGTTCCCTGGGTCTTCTGACCATGCAGAAGCAAGTGGAATTCATCGCTGGGATATTTAAGGTCAGGGGCCTTCCCTTCATCTCTGTTCTTTACTGCTGGCTAAGTGAAGGGGATCCATTTATTCTGCATGGCTAAGCATCTAAAATCCTTCATACACACACACACGCAGGCACACATTCAATGACAAGAGAACAGCACCATACACAAACACTCCCAAAACGAATCCCAAAAGAAAACCAACTAACTGGAAAAGAAAGAAACAGGCATTTGACAAATAAACATTACTTGACAGCTCAGGGGGTATTTAGGGATGTGTTTTATGACAGCTATAAATAACAATAAAAATGACCCCCCCCCCCCCAACACATTCAAGAAGACTGAATGGTTACATCAGACATACATATCTAGGTGCTACATAGATGTGACAGCCATTCATAAATGTATGCATGGAAAGAACATCAGAGGACTATGGCTCATGAGACAGTAAAAAGTCAATAAACACTTAGCTTTCATGACATACTGAGTTGGAACTGAAGAAGGGGTAGGGGCAAGCTGAGGCATTACAATTGAGCTGTGCTCCGACTGGGGAAACAAAGCAACTGGAAATAAATTACTATTACTGTTGATGTTATTTCTATGTTACTTTGACCCAACATTCAGGTGATGCACCAGAGACAAGCGCGTATCTGTCAGACTTAAAATTACTCGCATAGGATGGCTCACGTTAATCGCAATGCATCATGGGAATCCGGGTTCAGCTGCGTCACGGATCAGTGGCGGGACGGGGAGAGTTTGGCACCGACGTTGCGTCCGGGAGGATGACGACGAGTCACGGGGTATAAAAAAAATAAGCAGCCGGGACGAAAGTGGTTATGGTCAGGAACACGGGACGTGGTGCACCGTGTAAAGAAAAATGTCGGATGCCCCAGACTGGTGAAAGCCGATTTCACATCCATAAAATAGTATTAGATAAAAACTCTGGAAACAGGATGGTAATTACAGATTCCCTATGTACAACATGTCAGCTGCAAATATAAAACAGATGCACTCTGATACGATTGATTATCTAAAAAAAATATATGCAGATATTCTTTCTGTGCAGAGGTTAAACACTTGTTTGGTAGTAAAAGGTGCATTTTTCTTTTTTCCTTTTTTTGTTTTAAATATATTCGACTGATTTACAATGCCTACTTGAGAACTTTCCTTCCCATACCTAGGGATTCCGAAAGGTGTCGAACGAGCTGGGCGCGCGCAAGCAGTCTCGGCCACCGGGTGGCGCTGCGTCGCCGGCGGGATGATACGAGTCCGCGCTTCGGTACGCGACATCCCGATGTCGTTCCGCGACCGACCGCGAGATACGAAGAGCCCAAACGCGTGGACGCTGCTGCTCAACCAGCTAATCCGCGCACCAGCCAGCTGTACGTTTGGCAAATGATATATTGCATTAAAATAGCTTTAAGCAGAATTACTTAAATAAAACCTAAAATAAAAAATACAAACAAAACTGTCTGTGAGTTTACAAGAACGAAACGTTAAAATAATGCCGACAGCAGAATGACCAACAAACGGCTGATCCCATTCAGATACAAAAATAACCTTGTTTATTCGATGTACGATTCTTGTCTGCGTCCGAGGCTGTCCGCGCGCACACACAAGCTTCGGGGAAGCTTTTCCTGGTGAGGACAGGCTAGGCCTGATTGTCCTGGATCCCACACACTGGACTGGAGTCTTCAAATGGCTAAAATGAGTTTGTAGCAAGTTCTTCGTACAAGGAATAAAAACGGTTACAATAACTGTTTTTATATAATATATATACACATATATATTATATAATATACAGCATGAGAAATTATGACTTCATGGGCTGAAACCCTGCAAAAAAAAAACAAAAACTACTGATCTACTGGTGAATCCTGAGTAACTGTGAAAAAATACACTTATCAAAATTAAAAAAAAATCCCTTAGTTGGAACATGTTCCGGTTCTCTACCCCATATGGTAAACACTGGGACTACTGGGGTTAGCTGGCTGGCCTTTGTGAATTCCTGAAATGAAAGCAAAAAAAAAAAAAGTAAAGTAAAATGAATCTCACAGGCCACACACAAGAATGAAGGGGTATTAAACAGGAAAGGAAAGCCTGCATTCAGTTAAAATGTCAGCTCCGTTGGAGTCTGATACAGTGAGTGTCGGGAGGCTGCAGAGAGTGAGGAGATGGTCCATGCTCTTCATGGTGCGCAGGGTGCGACCTGCACGTCCAGTTCAGACAGGCACATTTGAAATGTATTCCTACATGTATGTAAATTTTTTCACGTTTTTATTTTTGTTTGTCCCCATCTGCTTGGCTGAATAAGCCTCAGATTGACCCATCTTCCTCTTTTTCACGGTTCACTTTGGTAAATGGTGTCAGTTGCTTCAGAGGTTTGGCTGGGGGGAGGAGGGTGGATGTTACTGTTTATAGTAATTCTTACTGTCTTATTAGTACCTAATGGAGATTTAAGCGCTCGACGTTCAACAAGGCAGCATCACAGCTAGATAAAACTTTACACCAAGGCGTGGAGGTCCCTGCGTCTTCACTGCGTCCTGTTCGCAGCTTCCCCCTCGGCTGTAGTGCGTGTGTTTTTTTTTTTTTTTTTTATTAAACTTTTTTTAAATCCATGGGGTGAAAGTGCATAGGACTGGGGCTCCCACCATCGCAGTGAGAGTCAGCTCACAGTAATAAGGCCTTTTGTTTCCCCCCCCTTGACACGGCACAGTGACGGTTCGGTGTGCGGAGGGCTTCCCAGCCGGTTGGGGGGGAGGTGGGGTGGGGTGGCGGAG
>JABFEA020000021.1:3772751-3788983 GCA_019775915.2 Cyphomyrus plagiostoma | reverse complement strand
TTAAATAAATTACATAAATGCTCTAATAGTACACGTAAGTTAGTGGTTTATTTATTGTTAGTTACTGTAATGTTGCGTTGCTTTCTTTGATTAATCGTCCAGTCAGTGAAGAAGGCATTCAAGTAAGACTTGCACTGTAGTATGACTCATTTCCTGGCGTGTACAATTTATATTAGGTCAGCGTTCACGGTTCGACTTCTGATTTTCATATCGAGTTCTAGGTCAAACTGATTTGTTCAACTTTCAAGAAATTCGAATTCTACTGAGTTCGAGAACCGAGGTACCACTGTACTAATAATCAGTGCTAAAGAACACACATTCAAATAAATAACCTGTAAATTTACTTACAGGCGTTTGTTGCCTTTTTTCATTAACACTCCTGTAAACTCTATCTATCTGGGATATTTTTTTTGCATAAGTCTGGATTTACACTTCAGTTCTACGTAGGCTGAGAGCTGCCTGCATATCACCAATACTTATAATTTAGGTTACATACTACACAAGATACATAAAGCAAATTGAAGCATAAAGATTGAAGTGAAGTAAGAGGACATGTAGCTAGTCTATATTGTGAATGTATACATACACAGCATGTAACTCTCTACTGGGTAATGCCCAGGCCTACAGCCTGCCACACGTCAGCCACAGCCTGACAGGACGCAGTACTGACATAGCTGAGGATGCGGCCTGTCTTCCCTCCCGTCTGCTCCATCAGGTCAAATATCTGGAAGTTCCAGTTGTTGATGGCCTCCATGAGGGCCTCCTGCTCCTGCAGCAGGGGGTCGAGCACAAAGTCCTCCTCGCTCTAGGGAGGGGGAGATCAGGACAGGTTCGCAGACACCAGTTAGATTACAGCACTGTGTTCGCTTGACTGCATTAGAGGTAGAGCTAGTGTGGGCACCACTGCACCTCCACATCCAGGTCCGGCCGCTCCTGCGTGAGCTGCTGCTCCATGCTCCCCTGGACCCCGCTGGCTGAGCTGGGTCCGCTCTCTCCCTGTGTCTCTGTTTCGGGGTCCTCCACCCTGGACAAGGCATTGCCTGGGCAGTCTTCACCCTCTGTAAAAGCAGACCAGGTTCACAAGTCATCCTAAAGCAAGACAACGACTGCAGTACCAACATGAATCGATATAAATGACATGGCTAAAAGGACGTCTGTTCTAGATCAGATGGTACAGAAGTGCATGCTCGTCAGAAAGGGGGTCGTCAGCAGATGGGTGTGGTCAACACAGAGGGTGCGATCAATCAATGGTGTGGCCAAGTAACTTTAGTGGGATGGAAATGAAGAGTTGATCAATGCCGCAGGATTAAAGTGAGGGGAAGTAGAATGGAAGCAAGGATTGAGAGTAAGTTTAAAGATACAAAAAAAAAGAGCAGATCTGATGGTCACCCATGTGCCAAAGCGAGCCGCAGCGATGAAAGTTGGCCTCACAGCAATGCAGACTTCCCCCCCCCCTCCCCTCCCCTCACCGCGACGCGCCCTGCCAGGGGCATTACCTGAACGGCGCCGCAGGGGCTCTGCAGCAGACAGTAGGTGCATGTCACCCACATCCACACTGTGCACACTCTTCAGCACCTGCCGACCGCAACTGGGGGGACCAGACACACACACATGCACACACACACACACACACACACACGCACACAAGGAGATAATTAACAGATGTATGCATACATGGCTCAGGACCAACATTTTTCTTTTGTCAGTAAAGCACAACCAAAATTCCAAAATTGTGTGTGTGTGTGTGTGTGTGTGTGTTTTTTACTGTGCACAACCCACTGAAAATCATTTCACGACTCACGCACCGGGTGAGAAATACCGATTCAAAGCCTGTTCAGGTCTGATTTGGACACTAACCAAAAGGTTCACATTTTAAAATATGCATTCAAATAATGGATAATGGTTAACTTGGAAACTGCCACAAATTAGGGAATTACAAAAAATGGCAGAGGAAGGGAAACAAAATGAGTGACAGGTCCGGCATTTTGTCACACAAGCGGGAGGCGGTCACGGGGGTGTGAAATACGCACAAATTAACTGGCGTGCAGGACGGAGACTCCGAAACGTGGAGTATCTCACATTAGCTTTCATACACAATACTTATATTTATCTTAATAAGCTCAATTTCAGTGCCATTGTTTTGTCATACAAAGACGCCTCTTTTTGCACAATATGCCTTGTATATACATTTATATTAGTCTTCTCAGAAATAAGACCATTACTCTTGAGAACAGTTCAAGGCTTCTGTAATAAAATTTCTCAGGTTGTATAGCCTAAAAATATCCCTGCATCAGACTAAGATTCACCTCCATAAGTGACGCAGATACAGTACAGAAAAATTATTACTTGCGTGTGACGCCATCAGACATATGGATACCAAGTCTGTCCCCAGCTAATAAAGGCTTTTTACTGTCCTTTAATCACTGTTTTCCATCTCATACTGAAGCCCCCCATTCTCATAGAGAAGTCAAATATCAAAACAATCCACAGCTTAGATCTGGTTTAAACAGGTTGGATACACAGTTGTACTCCAGAATGTCCCTACCAAGTAGATTTTACTATTCTTATCCATACATGCCTCAATCAGACTTACCATAAACCATTTTGGGTCAGTAATACCACCCAGAACCACATGATGGCAGCATGTCTAAGGAGCCCGAACACTCAATGGATGTTTAATAACGCTTCAGTGGCACTGGGCAGGCGTGATAAAGATCATGTTAGGATTCTGACAGCTAGCGGCCCACGGTGCTCCCAGGCTCACACAGCCATGGTGCATAAATATCCTGAAAACTCCCCCGACTTTGTACCCCAGGGGGAGGGGCTTGGCGGGGGCTTGGAAGGCTGGTGCGTGGGGCTTGTTGTGGTGTGCGGGACTTAAGGGTGGTGGGCGGTGCATGGGCCATACCTGGCGCAGATGAGCGCACCGGACACCCGGAATTGGGGATGGAAGTCGGGCGAGCTGAGGGTGTACCCCAGTGGCTTGTGCAGGCTGACGCTGGGCTTGGTCAGGAAGTCCGCCGTGTCGGGGAACTCGACAGGGGAGCGCTTCACTGGGCCCAGGCTGGCAGACGGAGGGCTGTGACTGGGGGAACTGAGTGGGCTCAAGCTGGGGGACGTGCCTGCAGACGCACACACACACGGACACGTCTGTATGCATATCTTTGCGGGGACTCTCTATTTCTATGGGAAAAACACTGTCAGGTAGCAGCTCTATTTCAGTGTATCACTCCCCCACAAGACAGCTGAAGGTGCTCGGTGGTTCAGGCAGCCACGGGTTCGAAGCTCTAACCAGCAGTGCACTTGAAGCCTCAATATTTCTCCTGCGTTTGTTTGTGTGATGGTTTCACACTGCAGATGGACTGGGCTTGTAAATCAGCCTGCAAGTCCCTGTGTATCCTACTCACAACTGAAATATGTCAGCATATGGGATATACAGCACCCCCGACTTCCGGCCTCACCTGCCCTTCTGGGTGCTGCGTGGTATGTGAGGGACACCGAGGAGGACCGCGGTTTGGGGATGGTCAGCAGGCTGGCATTCGGTCCGTTGGGTGGGGAACCCTGGCTTTGAAACAAAAGGTCGTCTTGTCAGTCACACAGGTCAAGGCCTTGCCAGATCACATGACCCTCGAGCCAGGCCCGTACCATCTTCATCTGGAGAAATCACACTGCCCAAACATATCGCTACACACCCATGCGTCTGTGTACAAAATATACCCAACTCACAACAGGCAGAGTGCTTTGTCGTCAGCATGTGACGCTTAAGTAAGACAATAAAAAACTGCAAAAAAAACAGGGCTTCCAGAAAAGGCCACTGCATAAAAGAGCTGAGCTACATGGACATTTTGCAGACAAAACCATACACAGCATCTCAGCTGTTTACTGCCATCTAGTGGAAAATTAAGGACAATGCAACCCAGCCCATGTGTTATATCATATAGAACATAATGTACCATGAAAAAGTCCAAATGGTTTAAATGACAGAAAAATGACACTTCTTACCTTGCATGTGTAATTTAAAACACATTTAAACAATGCTACACTATAACCCATAAGAAGGCACTTGACTATAGAGCAGGGGTGGGCAATCTTATCCAGCAAGGGCTGTTCTGTCTGTGGGTTTTCACTTTTGAACATTCAGTACACCTTCATAATGCATTTAAAAAGCATTCACAGAGCATTCATAAGCAACATGTATGTATACCTCAACATTCTAACATACTTTAACAGCTTAAGTATACTACCAAAATTATATGATAATAGCAAAGTGTATAATCATATGATGTTTCTTATTAATGTATATGAAAGCTGTTAAGGGATGTTAGGGTGTTATGGTATACTTACACGCTGCTTACGGATATTCTTTGAATGCTAAATGAGTTCATTATGAGGGTGAAGTTAATGTGAAGCGGTACCTATTACTCTAATCGTGTGTGATTTGAATCCAGCATCTGCTCTGTGTGTATGAAGTTTGCATGCTCTCCTCGTGTCACTCCAGGTCACTCCCATAATCCAAACATGTATATTTATGCACCTTACCATCTCATTATTGCGCAGAGTGTGTGTTTGTAAGTGAACATGCTTGTATCTGTGCTCTGCTGTAAACTCCCATCTTGTTCAGGGTGTATCTCTGCCTGGTGGAACAAGCTGGAAGCATCCAAGGTGGTGGATGGTGAGATTATGCACCAAAATCATACCTTCCAAATCAAACACTCATCCAATCATCATCATAGCGGCTCTGGTTTGAATGATGTCACTGCACAGCTATCATTGTAAACTAAATGTCGTAAATGTGATGAGCCCCACAGCGGCCAAAAAATAAAAAGGTATAATTAAGAGACGTTGGAAGGCAGCGCGCCCTCACCTGGTCAGCGAGAGCTCCGTGTGGGGCCTCTTGCCGTTACTGCGCTCCCAGCGTGTGGCCGCTGCCGCCAACTCCAGCGGCGGGAGGGTGGAGGTGGTGGAGCTGCGCCGCGGCTGCGGGGTGGGCAGGCTGTTCCTGCTGCTCATGACCTGTAGGGGGAGACAGAGGGACACAATGGCCACAACAATTGTGGTCGGGCGCCTTTTACCCAGGATCTTGTCATTCATTTGTTGCTAAACAATAGAAATGCTATTAAATAAAATAGAAGTAAACTCTAAGGAACATCACTGGCATCCAGCCATTAGAATCCATGACTATATAAGAATATATTTGTCATATGACAAGACACCAGTTTTCCAGTCATTAGTGATCAGATTTAAAACAGTACGACTGCTGGGAATCAAACACCACCCCATGTTCATTCTCTGCAGGGGCAGACACGGACATGGTTCCGGAATCCGTGTCCTACCTTGTGCGGCTTCCTGTCGCCCTTGTCGACGGGGTCCTCGGCCCCGGTGCAGGGGTAGAAGCCGGGGAAGGGAGTGAAAGGGTTGACGCGAGGCCGGCAGGAGCCCGAGAAGGTGCCCATGAGGCTGCTGACAGAGCGCAGCGAGGAGGCGACCTGCACGGGCACCGCGGGGTCCGCCAGCAGCTCCGTTACCAGGTTACGCGCCTCGTTGATCATGGAGAGGTCCACCACATTCCCGGCCAAGGCCCCCTAGCGATGGGAGGGGGGGAGGCAAACTGTTCACATCAAGACGCTTCGGGCCCAGTTCTCAAGGTTAAGCCTGGTGCTTTTGTTAAACCGGATAAAACTTTATGGGGCCGATTTCTTGTCATTTACAGGGAAACCATAAAACGCACTTGCTTCCCAGGATCGGTCCCTGGTGTTTATTTTACTGGTTCTGGGCGTTTTTTTTAATGCTGCTGTGAATTTTCCAAGCATCGTCTAACAAGTTTTATCCATTGAGAACGTTTTCCGCCCGATATGCTTTATTAATCTAATAAAAAAAAATACATTTAAAACGTGCATTTCTGGTATCTTTCAAGTGATTCTCTGCAGAGTGGCTAGGAGTTTATTTTTAATTTTTTTGTAATCAGATAAAGGGGATATAATTGTTATAAAAATGTTATGCAAAAAAATACCAAGAAAAAAAAAAAATATCCATATTGCGCATTAAGTACTTTTTTTGCTCAAAATTCTTCAATGGAATAGTCCCATGACTTCAAGCATTAATGTCCTGGTTGTCTTCGAAAGTACAATTTTCCTCAAAGTAAGAAATGCTTGGCTGCTTTCTTATTACTAGATAATGTGAACAGGAAGTTATAAAATAGCTTCAAATCCATAATAAAACAATCTAATTTTAGGTTTAGTGGACATAACCTCGAGGCCAGGAGTCATGGACCATATGAATGAATAGATTGCCGCCGCTGCACGTTGCTGCCCTCTCGTGGCCAAAGCTGGTGTGACGTGTGACACCAGAAACTCTGAGACACAAGAGCGGCAGGCCAGCTCACAAAAAGCCTGCAGGCCTATGTTCGCAGAGGGCACAAAGACACACAGAAGGGCGCACAAAGCTTAAACGCATGTATGTGCTCCCCTAAACACAGCCGACTACACTGAGAAGGTGATGAATTATTATCATAAAGCCATAAAGCCCCCCCCAACCTCACAAGGCCATGCCAGCTGGGGAGCTGCCTACACAGAGCCAAGCTGGGCCAATCCTATCGATTTTGCGTGGCTAAAAGAGGGTCGGACATTTTTGGCAGCAGTGAAAGTAATAAAAGAAAGTGAGCCCACACTCCCCCCCGCCTGCCGCCACACAAACACCGCCCCACTGACTCGGTGACGTCAAAAGTGTGGGGCAGGAAGGGGAGGAGGGGGCGCACATAAATATCACCAGCAATAATCTTGCCGCAGCCATGCCAGAATGGAGATTTATCAGGGGCTGGCAGGAGTGGGACTGCTGCAGTGTGGTGGCATGCTGCCCCCCCCCTAAAGGGAGACACCCAGCCAATCAATGACCTGGTTACCTTTGCTTAAGGTGACTGAGCAGCTGAAAAAGTGGGCCTTCAGTTAGACTGACGTCAGCAGGTTTTTTCATCTACCTGTGTGGTTGTCACCATGGTGGGGGGGGGGGGGAGCAGTTTATTTCAGGAAATGAGTGTCTATGGGACTGAAACGGAAACTCGCTGGGGTGCCTCTGTGACGCTCGACAGCCAAGAGCCGCGCATAGAGGTGAGCGGACCGACCTTACTGCGGTATACCACCTTTACACAGAAGGGGACGGAGGTTAAGCCTGGGTATCTAGTTTAGTACTTCCGGGTTGAGTCCACCTTCAGTGTCCCTCTCGCATGATGGCCCCCGTAGGGAGTGCTGTCCATGCCATAATGCCAGGCTAACTACGTGCAGCCATATGCGGTGAGAATGATGACATCATAGGTGTGCAGGCAATAAAGTCCCCCCCAACACACACACACACACACACACACACATACACACACATACTGACCTGATACTGTGGCTTGTACCACTGCTTCAAGTCCCAGTCCCACAGAATCATCTAGAAGAGGAGGAGAGAAGCACAGGTTAGCTGGAGGGTTGGGGGGGCGCAGGACTGCAGAGACAGCCAGGGCCGGCTGTGAGAAGCAATCTGTACGCCTGGTGGAAAGACCACGCCTGGGAGAGTCACACCTGATCCCCCAACACTGTCGCTCCTCACGACACACCATAAAACTTTCTCAGGCCACCACAGCTGCAGCGACTGTGTGTTTGCATGAGTGTGAACACATCTGTCGCGGTGTGTGATACGGCACAATGGGAACCACACTCCTCACAGCCCTTCCCAACTCACACACACTCAGCGCCGCCGAATCCCCCGGTGACCCCAGAGGCTCAGACGTCACAGTGACGTGGGGAGCTGTCCCACAAGGTGGCATCTATTCATTGGCAGGATAACAGTGGTCAAAACACACACACACACACACACACACACACACAAATAAACTGAACTATTGCTGCATACTACCACTCAGATGCACACTGCATTTCAGGGCAAAGAGCGTCTGCCTCATACGACGGCATGTTCTAGGGGAGGACCTAATTTATATTCCACATTTCTTAACATGTATAATGCGTCTCAGGTCGAATAGCACAACAGATTCGCAGAGAGAGGGGGAGCCGGGGGGGGGGGGGGAGGAGCGAGAGAGAGAGAGAGAGAGAGAGAGAGAGAGAGAGAGAGAGCTGCAAGCCACTGAAACCACAGAGAAACGTCAACAACGAGCTTCTCAGATCCTATCTAGCCTAATTGCGTCAATTGGGTGGATTTTCATGTTATCTGTGCAGACAGAAAAAAAAAAAAACCTCACAGAGGAGAAGGGCGCATGCAGCTCCTGCATTGTCCCCCGCCAAAGAATGACAGAGTGCTTTAACCTGCATGGGGGGGGGGAGGGGGCACACCGCACACCACTTAAAAAGTACATTGTTACTTTGGGTTGAAAAAACAGCATGTGGTGGGGGGTGGGGAGGCAGCCAAGATGGTGGCTGTAAAGTGGACAGGGAAAGTGGATTGAGTAGATGGGACCCACATGGATGATGCACCCGGACAGCCGCGATCCGGACCGCCGCGATCCGGACAGCCGCGATCCGGACAGCCGGCCAGCGTGGCTCCCGGCAGGATGCCGATCGTGACAAGGCCAGAAGCTTCAGAGACCCGGCAGGCTAAAGAAGGGCGAGTTCCTAACGCCCTTTTTTAATGGTTAGTCTGAATAACTCCACTTCAGTTTGGCAGCTACTCTGGGGTAAAAAGAGTGAAAACAACTGTTTTACTTTGACTCTATTTATTGTTTTTCTGCATTTTTGTCCCGATTATAGGTTTTATTGCATGTTTGATCGTTTATGTGAGGCCACCACCGGCAACAACAGAAATTCTTTGTACTTTCTGTACTTGTGATTCAGAACATCCTGTTCAAAGTGTCTCACTGCAAAGCACAAAAGGCACTTTGACCGTGTCCATCCATCCGTCCATCTAGGTCAGGGTCAACCACAAGGTGGCAGGATGGCGGCAGGCAGGAGTGGACTTTTGAAGTGGTGCGGCCCTTCTGTCCCAGGGAGCATCTACTCTAGTTAAAATGGTTTAATTGTTCTTAAGCCTGAAAGGGGTGACGATTGGGACGGGGTGATAAAGTTCTCCACTAAGGCAGGTCTGTACCAGGAATGGATGGTACCCATGAACAAGATGCACAAATGACCCAACCCAATCTGGTGTCACGTCGGTGCCGGGACCCCACACTCTTACATCACAAGATGTCTCATTGAACAAAAAGGAAATGATCCGTGTCCGCCATCAGCATCTGCTGAACACTAGCCAGACATTAGTTCAGCAAATAAGTGTTTCCGTGGCAACCCAGAGGCACAGTAAGCAAACAATGATACAAACGCCATGGCAACTGGATGGCGGGCGAGAGAGATGGGGAAGGAGCAGGCTGGAGCCGGGTGTGTTTACGGAGGGCTGGCATGGCGACGCAGCGCCGAAGGGCCAAGCTGGCGTAGCGATGCGAACGAGGCGGAAACGTTATATCTGCGTCTCTCGCCGGCTTCGCTCGCTGCCTGTCCCCAAACAATGCGAAAGCAGAGAAAGCACAAATGAGAGGTCAGTGAGCAGACGTGTGTGTGAGTGTGTGTCCGTGTGAGTGTGCGTGCATATGGTGCAACGTCATGGCAGAAAAGTCAAAATGAGAGAAATGTGGGAAGACAGGCAAAGACACACAGGCAAAGACACACAGGCAAAGACACACAGGCAAAGACACATACACACACGTTTGTATTTAGAACTTTTGTGGCAGCCATCCATTCATTTCTATGGGCATGACCCAGGGGATGACGACCCAAACCCCCGCCCAGCCTTAACCTTAACCATAAGCAACCAAACACAATACGAGACTTTCGGCATTTTTAATTTTTTGATTGCAGTCACAGATTTTTATAAAATTGAGTTTCCCCTTGCGGGGACTGAAAAAGGTAACACAAAGGTAAGTTACAGGTTTTTAAAGTCTTAAGGTTACACACAAATGATTGAACGTCACAGTGAAAATCACTCATTGTACGAGTGCAGTTTTGGCAGTAGTGACGGACTGGCACTCTCCCCTCTTGTGCACTGTGGTGGCATGTACAGGTTAACCGTTAGGCAACATTCATAACTAATCAATCTGGTTAAACACTCCCTTACTCTTGAGTTACGATGTCACAACAAAGGAATCCTTTCTTGAAAATTGTTATTACCAATATTAAAAATGGGTCACTGCTCTATCTTCAATATAAAGGTACTTACTCATTGTCTAATTTGTCCCCTGAATTTCCAAAAGAAAAGATGTGAATCTTTCTTTTTAACTCACTTCGGCTACCCTAGGGCATCCCTGTGCTTCCCATATGCGTTTGCCCCAAACAGGACACCTGGACACAGGAGTACAGGGGACAATGCCACCAGGGGCTAAATGATGTCATAGGAGTAGTGAGTCAGGTCACAAGAAACAGCCAATTAGAGAGAAGGTAGGTTACGTGGGCCAATGGGAGTAAGTGCCCCCATTCTGCTGCAGTCCACATGTTGCTGAGCTGTCAGTGGGCAGAAAAAAACACCAAGCACTTAAGAAAAAGCCTAGAAAAATAAGAACAAACAACAGAGAGCATCTTTAAAAACAAGAATTAATAAAAGGTTTATCAGTGAAGGGTATACTTTTTATTTAACCTGTTTATTGCCTAAATCAACAAGAGCAAATTAAGTAGAGCATGTCAGAAATTCTTGTTTTTCCTGCCTTTGAAATGCTTTCATATCGATTTCTGTCAAACAAGTTTTCAATTAAATATCACAAATAAAACCTGACAGCATCTTATCGTGCTGCTTGGCTTCACATTGGGAGCATCTCACTACCACGTGCTACAACGACACCACGTGTGGCCTGTTTTCAGTAGCTCCTCTGATAGCTCAAGCTCACAATTAACGTGCATTTCAACACACACATAGCTACTCGGGTTCAATAGTCTCTGAGTGGTAAGTTTGGTTGCTCATGATGTTTTGCCCTCTTTATCCAATCAGATGTCTTGGACCCACCTCCTCTACAATCTGATTCATTGTTCATCCTCACATTTTTTGTGTAAGTAAAACTCTTATAAGCATCCCACAGACCCATGTACGGGCAGCAGACAACATTTCCTTGGGATACAGATTCCAACCCATCCAGGCTGGACTCACCCGACACCCCTGTCCAGCCTGGACAAGCCCGCCACCTCCGTCTAGCCGGGGAAAATTCTGGGCCCTGCCCATGTAGGGGGTTTGGTGTGGCACCACGGCACATAGTTCAGGGTGAACATTGTGGACGACACAGTTCCTGTGAGGTGGGGGGGAGGTGGTGCTGACGTGGGCTGCATCAAAGGGCTGCCATACAGCAGGAGATTGAGGAGCAAGAGATAACGAGAGGACACCCGCTTCCCACAGAAAGCGCCCCCCCCCGTCTGCAGGGCTGGGGCGCTGAATCAGTGGTGGCAGCCAGATAACGCTGGAGCCGGACCAGCAGATCAAAACTGGCCTCAGCTGAAGCTTAGGAGAGCCCAGTCCCCAGGTGTGTGATGGGGGGGGGGGGGGATGTACACTGAACAGGAAGAGAAGCACTTCATCTACAGTTTCAGGTTCATGTACCTTCCCCAAAGAGAGAAATACAAATAATAAAATGCTGTGGCCAGCCTGAAGGCCAAAACAAGAAAGCAAAGCAGAATCTTCTGCCCTCAGGCCGTTCATATCGGGACCCCCCCCCCAAACTAACAGGCCACTGCATGCACCTCCATCATACGACACTGTCACTGCATATCTTTTACTGCTGTTGATATACTCGTCTTCATTTTTATTGTCTATTTTGTAGGCCTTTTCAGGGGTTTAGTTAGAGAAGAATGGAAGCGTGGCTCAGTCTTTACTGGGGAGGGTTGATGGCAAATTATTCATGACTTCAAGCCAATAAATACACATTTATTTTGGAGGACTAACAAATATTTTAGGAGGTCTAAAGCCCCCCTAAAATATGCCTAACCACGCCCCTGGTTCTGTTGCCTTTATTATTTTATTCTTAGTTATTCTTATCTTTTTATAACATCTTGTTTTCTTTTATTCCCTCCAAGCACAATGCAGGAATAAGGTGGCAAAGCATCTCACTATGCAGTAGTACAGTGTTTGATTACTTATGTGACAAATAAAAACATGAAAATATGAAACTTGAACAGGTCTCACGTCTCTTGCCCTCCCTAATTCATGGGCTATGGGACAGAGACAGGGCAGGTGAGGGCGATGAAGACTGCCAGGGGCCTGAACTGGGCCCAGTAAGACAGTGGCGTGCACCCAGGAACAGGCTGGCCTGAGGCCCCACGCTGGGCTTCATGTGCGAGGGGATGGGGGGGTGGCTGGCGGATGTGTGTCACATTCCTCGGGGCGGAGGGGCGGCGCCCGGTGGTGCTGGTAGCTCCGTGCGTCTTTTCGCGCCTGTGCTGCACTTTTCCCCGCAGAGTCTGGAGCCTGTAAGCAGCACAGTCCTCTGGGCAGCAAAACCTACATTGACATTCACATTTTGTTCTTTTCACATTTTGGGTGTGCTCCCCAGGATTCAAACCCATGACCTTCTGTGTTCAGCTACAGGAGCCCAACAGGCAACCTTAAAGTCTCCTACATAATAAGTCCATGATTGTGTTCTGGTAAGAAGGTACATGCAGTTGTGTGTGTGTGACACTCCCCCGAAACTGAAGGCAGCTCTCCACCAGCCCCCCCCCCCCCACGCTCCTGCCCGGGAACACAGCACCTGGACGAAAAAGCTAGCAGGTTGCGCCCACAGTTGCCGGGCCGATTACAAAGCTAGAGGCGGCACTCGGCAGGAAAGGAACGTGCGAGTGGACAACTGATGGCCATCCTGTACTCGCCTGGGGGTGTCGCCTGTGACCCATGTGATTAGGGAAGAGTACGGCTGCTCTTCAGATTACAGGACACGTGGGCGGCCCTGTGTGGTGCCGGGACGACCACGGGCCTGTGTGGTGGAGAGAGCACATACCGGAGAGGAGGAAGGGACGTGAATGCAGGCACGCTCACGCCGTCAAGCCCTGGCTCACACGCCGGGGGGGCGGGGGCACAGGCCCCGGCATTAGCGTGACTGTGATTCTATCAGCATGTGACAGCACTGAAGCAATGTGGCACGAACCACCAAACACAAACAGCACCTATATGAGCGAAACAGAAGACAGCTAAGGTGAGCGCAGGAGCCCACAACAAACAGGCGGACGTGCACAGGCGGACGCGCACAGGCGGGCCCCTCTGTGCAGAGGTATTCACCGACAGCAGAAGCAGCCCCCCTACAAAGTCTCTACGCAAGGGGTGGAAGGGAGAAATGTGCATCAGCTGTACACTGCGGGTGGGAGAAAGAAAGAAAGAAAGAAAGAAAGAAAGAACCAGAGGAGAGAAAAGCCGAAGGAAAGATGGAAAGACCGAAGGTATGCAAGACCGGTGGACAGAAAGTAAGAATGAAAGAAAGTGAGAATGAATGATAACAAGAATAAAAGAAGCAGCTCTGAGCAGTTGCTGCAGTGGCGTGCTTACAGCCGACCTTCAGCAGGCCTCGGGCCGGCAAGCCAGACAGCTGCCGGTGATGCGGGCCGGGGGCCAGATGGGGCCATCCGCAGCGGCACTCCATACAAGCCAATTAACACATAACCCGTCCAACCGCCACCCAACTCCAATTAATGAACTACGGCAGGATCCCTAATCACACAGGCACCTCTCAGGCCCCAGGGGCATCAGTGCTGGGGGGTGGGAGAGGTTGTAAGCAAATGGAGTGGGGGGGCCAGCCATTGCTTCGAAAACATCCCAAACTAGCAGTCACCAAATCGAACCAGGCGGTTAACCCTAACCTTAACTTGTCTGGACCTAAACACACCTGCATAGGGCCCAGCATGTGATCGGCGCCTTATACTGACAGACAGTATTCACACGCCGCTTACTGTCAATGTACTGAACCCCAGCGACAACAGAGGCCGGCTGATCAGACACACGAGGCCTGTGACGAGTGACGTTTAGCCACGTCACATGGAACGGGAGGAGCGGCAACGAGACTTACAACTACAGAAGGCACAGGAACAGGGGAAGTGACCAACATGGCGACAGAAACGGAAAGGGTGCAAACAAGGCTACGTAGCTAAAGGGGAGCCGACATCCTAAGAGACAGAGCACTGGGGTGGTGACACGCTTACGTCTGCTACCCCAGCCAGCCAGAGTCCCCGAACTGTCACACTTTTTGTGTGGAAAAAGGGGGACGGGTTGGTGTCACGGCGACAGGGGACACAAAAATAATACGGCCGTGACCTGGGGGCAAATGACAAAGTGAAAGCTGATGAGTGAATACAAAAGAATTTGTATGCAGCCAAAAGACACTGGTAGAGGGCCGACTGGTCTACGCCTTTTCCTATTGGTTACTTATCTGGCTCCTATGACCACGACCCAAGTCCCACCTACAGCAGGTTCAGCAGCCAGATGTGTAGTAGACCCGTCCCTAGCTTTACTAGAAAGACCTCGAAAGTTCACAAAAGCAGAGAAAGAGCCCCAAATGGGCCATTCTACTGACCATAACGGTCCAATCACTGAGATAATGAACAAGAACAAGAAGTGCTTAGGGGGCAGACATGTAGAATGTGGTCACTTTTATAGAAAAACTCCCTTCTGTTCCACGCGGATAACAGCGGCTGATTTTAATATTTAGTTACAGCTTCTAAGTTTTAACTTTGAGAGGAACGGAACTGATGCACCTGACTGAAAGTGATAAAAAGTGTGAGACAAAATGACGGAAAGCTGAATAGATACATGTGCATGGGCGTCAGCCCTTTCGTTTTCTAAGGTGGAACCTCATAGGGGTTTTACAGCTGCTGTAACACTTTAAAGATCTCAAAAGAAACAAAAACAAAGAAAATGTTATATTTTGAAGGCTTCCGCGATGAAGGCATCAGGTGAGACAAATCCAGCCCATAATGTTAAAAAAAAAAAAACACAAAATTGCAAGGCAAAGAACATCTAAGTTCACGATCCGGACTCATGAAGTCACCACACAGTTTAAGCCACTCAAAACAATGCAATGAAGGGATACAGAGCGGTTACAGAGAAGCAGGAAGCAAGAAGCTGATCTTAACGCGGTGGTGAGAGAGGGATCGACGGGCAGACAGAAGCACACGGACGGCCAGCAGGGAGCAGAGTGACTCTGTAATGGTGTCCGGCGGGTGCAGAAACACAGACGTGCAAACAGGGCACATTCCAGGCCGCCTTCTCACCATCAGGAGTAAGCCCCCCACCCCACCCCACTCCACTCCACTCAGTCCAGACTGGAAATGCGCCAAGAGACATGCTGAGTGACATGCTGCACCGGGAAATGTGTCGAGAGACGTGCCGAACTGAGAGACGCACTGCATCGAGAGATTCACCGAGACACATGCCGATAAACGGGCTGCACCCAGAGACGCAGAGACAAGACATGCACTGCACTGAGACGCGCCGAGCTGAGAGACGCGCCGAGCTGAGAGACGCGCCGAGCTGAGAGATGCGCCGAGCGGAGAGACGCGCCGAGCGGAGAGACATCCAGCACGGAGATGTGCAGAGAGACATGCCTAGAGACGTGTTGTCCTGAGACATGTGCCAAACCAAGACGCACTGCATCGAGATGAACTAAGAGACACGCTGAGAAATGCACTGCAGCGAAATGTACAAAGAGACACGCTAAGACATGGTAGGAGATGTAGGAGATATGTTGCGCCAAGAGATGCGGTGGACCAAGAGATTCCAAGAGAGGCACCAAGCAACATGCAGCAGGAAGTGACAGAGCAAGTGATGTGCTGCACCGAGAGACACGGCCAGCAGCTTGATGGGCCAAGAGAGGAGCTGCACTTGGAGACACGCTGAGAGGGGCACAGTGTGGAGATGCTTTGACATGGGTTGCGCTGAGAGACGTGCCAAGAGACCTACTGCACTGAGACCTGCTGAAAGATACCGCCAGATACCCGCGGCACTGAGAACCTACGACAGATGCGATGAGAAACAAGCTGCACTGAGACCTGTCAAGAGTTGCGGCGAAAGACACGCTGCACAGAGAAGCTATGAGAGATGCACTGCACTACGATCCATCAACAGATGCGGCGAGAGACAAGCTGCCCCAGACCCTACAAGAGATGCAGCGAGTGACGCCTCGCTGAGACCGGCTGAGAGAGACGCCTCGCTGAGACCCGTTGAGAGAGACGCCTCGCTGAGACCGGCTGAGAGAGACGCCTCGCTGAGACCGGCTGAGAGAGACGCCTCGCTGAGAC
>JABFEA020000021.1:3758164-3772651 GCA_019775915.2 Cyphomyrus plagiostoma | reverse complement strand
TGAGAGAGACGCCTCGCTGAGACCGGCTGAGAGAGACGCCTCGCTGAGACCGGCTGAGAGAGACGCCTCGCTGAGACCGGCTGAGAGAGACGCCTCGCTGAGACCGGCTGAGAGATGTGCTGCACCGAGCCACGCCGAAACACAGGCTGAGCAGAAATGCACCAAGCCGGGCTGCACTGGCACATGCGCGGAGAGATGCGCTAAGCACCTGGTCAGTTCGGGTGACAAAGTAGCTGCACACTGAAGAAGAAATTTTTATTTATTATCTTAAATGAATTAATAATGCAAAGTGGAGATGCTAACATACTATAGTTCACACCAAAATCTGCTGTCAAAACCACAGACATCACCACATTTCACGGCTTAAAATAAGAAGGTCAGCGGGGCCTGATGCTCTTGGCAAAGGGCATCCCCAGTACCTGGCCCACTCAGGGACCCCCAGCCAGCCCACAGCCGCATCCCGATGACGGCAGCAAACAGGAAACCGGCGCCTAATATGGGCAGAGCAGCACGGCCCACGGGGCTGGAGACCTTGTAAGGGAACGTCTGCTGTTATTGGGGCGAATCGTGGCAGCCTCTCGGCGTAAACAGGGGACACAGGAGGCGTGGAACGGCAGCCAGCAGAGAAAGGGAGGGATGGAGGGAGAGCGCAATGACGACAAGAAATCAGACTGTTGACAAGCAAACGGTTTTCAAACAGTCCCAGCCCAATCCGGAATGCTCTCTCACGCTTTTATTTTAGCTGCAGCCTGCCCCCCCAAGGCCGAAATTTTACACAGTCAGACACTTGAAACGCCTTCGGGCTCTAGTGCTGTTTTCTATCACTCCCCCATTCCCCCACCCCCACCCGAATGCTGGTTCAATAGAATACGCAACTGTCAGTGAATAAAAGGCACAACTCTCATGGAACAACGGGAGCTTTCTTTCAATTTTTTGGGGGGGGGGGACCACGACGCACATGCCTCGCCGGGTCAGTGGCGGGCCGAGTGAGGATGGCAGCCACATTGCTCGCCGCTGCCCCCTGGAGATGCACACCCATGCCTGCAGGACACTGTACCAGCCCGCAAGTTGCCAGCTGAGGTTACACACCTTGCCCTGGGGCGTCGGTCTTACACTAGCAACTTCACTAAGGAATTTCAAATCATATTTATCTCCCCCCACCCCCCCTTAATCTGACTAGGATGAGCGGTGATGGATATGATGGATGGATGGATGGATGGATGGATGGATGGATTTAATGGATTCATTGCTTGACATTTGTAACCCTTATAATGCAACATCTACCTTTGCACCAAGCTAAAAAAAAATTTAAATATATAGGAATCAGCAAAGAAAAAAAATCCCTGCCTTAGTCTCCATTAATACTTCAAACATTACTTAACAAAATACAAAATATTAACTTTTCTTGTGCATCATTGCATTTGCACCATCTTTACTTATACAAACAGTGGGAGAAGGCGCAGCCTTCATCGCGCTCAGATGGGAAGAAAGCATTTGCAAGAGCAAGAAGAAGGGAGGAGGAGACTTGATTTGCCACCTGAACACTCTTCTTCACTCTTCTCTCGTTAACCCGGCGCCAACTAGCCACTTTGAATATCTTTATGTTGCAACAGGTCAGCAGCTACAACCCATGGCACCAAGAAGAAAAACAAAACGTAGTAAAGCAAACAGCAGTGGCCTTATCATAAACACAATATAAACCATCAGACGCCTTGGAGGGAGACGGGGGCCTCTTTACTGTGTACTTCAGGGCATGGGGTGGAAGCCCCCTTGAACAAACAAGCAAAAAATTAACGATTAACAGCAGATGGACGTTCGGGGCGTAAAGCAGTCTGTCAGCTGATCACACATACATTTCACTACCAAATTATTTCTCGCGGCAGAAATACAGCCGTGATTTTATTCCAAAATCTGAAGTGACCAAACTCACTCAACTAAATCCTGCTTTGATGCTTCCACAGGAACGCATGTTTGAGGGACAGATGCTTGGGGAAAACCAAAAAGGCACCGAGGAAGGAGCTGTGATGCTGCAGGGCCAATGTGATGATGGAGGTTCCCCGACTGACCTCACACCAGCCTTTTCCGTGTTCGGCCGTCTTGCACTCCACCCCTGGGACACCGCCGGAAAGGCTACAAATGTCAACAAACTTTAACTCGTTAAGAAGACATTGGCTTACATATTAGAGCTGGGGAAATAGCAGACTGATATCGGGTTGTGGTCACAGAAGGGGCTTGTGAACACAAAAAAGAAAAATGCATCCTACAGTGACAGGAAGGAAAATACTAAAAAAAAAAAAAAAACAGCCCAAGACACTCGCGCCAAAGCGTGACCGACTGGGTTTTGCGAATGATTTCACGAATCCTCGTTTCCCACCTATCCCTACCCGGATCCTCGCAGGCATGAGGCCCCTTCATCTTATCTTCTGCTCTTGGGATAAACATGTGCTGGCAATTTGCACTCGTCCAGCATCTACAGAGGAAGGATGCCAGGAATGCGAGGCACTGGCACTGCACGCGGGACTCGCTCGGGGTCATGGAAACCATTGATTTTCATTAAACTGAAATTGCTTTCAATTAAAATAATGAAAACCATACAGAAACAAAGCAAGACAGTCTTATCCAATAAAGCGAGCAAGTCTAAATATGTATACTGATTTTCAATAATAAATGTTATCTGGGAGTCTCCAGTATGATCATAATTAAACCGCTTCATGTAGGTCTTTGGCAACTTCAGGAAACATACAGTGACACATGCAAGTCGATCGAAGGCAGCGAATCTGAAAAACCCAGAGAGTGAAAATCTAAAAATAAGAGCAATTAGCTTGATAGTGCAGTGGTTAGCACTGTTAGCTCCTCGTGTCACTGTGGGGTTTCCTCTGGGTTCCCCAGTCCCCCCACCCACCCTCGACAGTCTGGTAACATGCAAAATCACCTGTAGGTATGAATGGTATGAGTGCCCTGTGATGGGTTGGCGCCCCCATCTTGGGTTATTCCCTGCCTGGACAGGCTCTGGACCCCTGCAACCATGAATAGGACGAGTGGGTACAGTGGATCGTTAGATGACAGAGGATAAACAGAGAAGGTGAGAGGTGTGACACTGCCAGAACTAGTGGTTTTTGGTGGGCGCTGACGTATACTGCTCACTGTGGAAAGATCCCGCCTGCAGAGATCAGGCTGAAGCGAGTAAGAGGCCATGACTGCCTAAGGCTCCGCAGAAATCCTGGTCACCGGCTGCCGGCTGTCCCCCTCCCTATTCGGCCTGAGAGTGGCGTTAACCCGCTGCTTTATCCTGTGGCATTAAGCAGACGTCACAGCCCGTTAATTCGTCCATCCACTGCCCGGGCAGGGCGCCTTTAAACTTAAGTGCCTGTCAACGCGGATCGAAGTCGGAGCACAGTGAAGAAAAGCACGCCGCCTCTTCCGTGCCGGAAGCCCCCTCCGCATCTGACACGCGTCCGCCGAAGTGGGCCAGGTCAGCGGGATCAATCGGCAGTCAATGCATTTCGCTGCGGCTGGTTCAGGGTCCTTGGGGACCCCTCCCTTTAAGCTCCCCCCCCCCCCCCCAGCAGGTAGCGCTAGGTTAAATCACATGAGGGAGGACAAGCTTGTGACCGGAGAATGCTGTCAACCTCCGTGCACCATTCCTACACAAGATCTCTGAGGGAGGCCTGGCCTGGCTGTCATGACACGTTCATGACGGTGTTTGTGCGTGCGCGGGGGGTGGGGGGGGCACTCAGTCAGGTGGTGGCGCCAGTGTGTGTTTAAAAGGCCTGCTCAACGATGGGATCTGCCCCGTGCAGCGTGCCATGTACTGTCAGCAGAAGCCTTCTTTCAGCCACAAATCAATCCAGCTCAGGGGTTCCTGGATCTGCACAGAACAGCCTGCAGCCCCATAATCGAGTCACTTCGCACGGCAAACGTTACGCTTAATTACAAGCATTGATTAGGAAGTGTACAGCCCTCTCAAAGTACGTAAACACTCTGTACAGGTCCCTCCTATACAGAGATACATGTACAATAGGTAAGTCAACACTCATTAAAACATCCCAGGCTAGAGGTTGTGCTTCTGAAAGTACAAAATTAGTTTATTTTAAAAATATATTAGTTAATGTAAAAAGTAAAACAAACATACTTATTAAAACCAAACTAGAAGCCATCCACCACATATCTATGCCAGGAAATTGATTTGCCTTTAATTTGAGTCATCAGACACACTATGTGGATTTCATGTACACTGTAAGGAATGTCATCCTTGCTACAGTTATCATTAATTATAATTTTACACCCACAAAAGCTGAAATACAAATATTTAAAATACACAAGGAAGATGTGGAACTACAAAATCTTCAAAAGCAGTGGTGTAATAAATTAAATCATCCCCCAGAAAAATTTACCATATAGCAGGGTTCAACAAGTATGATATCATGCATTTCTATCCGAATACATCACGCTTATCTACGCCAAAAAAAGGATCACATTATGATTCATTTAACAGCAAGCAAACTCTAACAATCAAGAGAAATCATACAGATTATGTGGGAATTATTCAGTAAAATTTTCCTTAAGGAGATCAGTAAAAACATCAGTAAAAATAGGACAAAACAGAAAAAATCATTAAAAAACTTTAAACTTTAAAAAATCATCCTGCATTTTGTGACACTTTTTCAGTTGAGACAGGGGACAAATTTTCCGGCTCTCCACAGATGCCTTACGTGAAGAGATTACTGGAGACGACGGTGTGAAGACTCCAGCCCAGAGAAGGTTGGGCTGGACGTGTGAAAGCAACAGAGAGGACGATTCAGAGCCCTTCCTTAGATGAGAGATTGATTTTTTTTCTTTTTTGTTCCTTCCCCCATCTCAGAAAAAAATCCTACTAACGTCATAGTTTTTTCAGAGAAGGGGGATCAGGACTGGGGGGTGTGTGTGTGTGTGTGTGAGTGTGTGTGTGTGTGTGTGTGTGTGCGCGTGCGTCACAAAGAGGGTAGCATAGTTACGGGTTCGCCGACAAAGAAGGTACTACAAAAATTTTAAATGCGGTACATCTCAATCGGACTTCTATGGGTGGCAATGCGCTCGATTATTTAGACAGCAGCTATCCTTGGACACGAGGACTCAGGTTTTTTCACTGCAATGACTAACAGCACTTCATAGGTTTGCCCTTTGCTGTGGGGTCTGCCCTCAGCAGCTAAACACACAAACCTTCCTCTGTAGCGGGGACTGACGTCAGCCGTAGCCTAGCAACGGCCTTTTGGTGTAGAAGCGCTGGTGCTGACACTGTTTTCAATTGAGAGAGAAAGACAGTAAGCAGCAGGGCTGGAGAACTTTAAAGGAACAGGAGTCCGAGCAGAACCCGGCACACCTTTCAGCGGTGACCTCGAAAACACACACACACACATTTTTATATTATATACAAATATAAAATTATATTATATATTATATATATGCATATATATTTATACACACACACATAGACAAGAACAAGCCCGCCGCAACGCAGGGAACATAAGATTGAAAATGACAAGTGAAACAGCAAATTCAAATATAAGTGCGAAATGCAGCAGTTATAGGAATGCAAAATTGGCCTATTGCAGGGTTTTTAACATAACAACATTTAACAATGTTATATGAAAACTCTCCAGTGCATGACGGAATGGCAAAAACGTTCATTCATAAAGATGGAACACGAAGCATGAATAAAAAGTTTTTTTTTTTTTAATGATAAAAAAAGCTTTGATGGGGCAGCAGGCAGAGGTGCTGTAAATGTAACAGGAATCGGGAAGGTTAGGCTTTCACATCTGCTATGTACGGATCAGCTCTAATATGTGGTCGTCTCATGACTACGGCACACAGGAATTATCCAAGCTAAATATAAGCTCTCAAGATTTGTTACATACACATACCATTCATTTCACATTACACAAGGTTGGCACAATAAGCCTAACCTACTACTGTAATATGTAAATGAAGAAGGTAACATATATGTACTAATTTTTCCCGAAGTGCATTTGAGAGAACAAGACACCTATGATGATGTTACGTGTATACTGATTGAGCAAGCTGCTTGCTGAAACAGCTAGTGTTTTGCCTTTATAAATGTTCTAAATTATGAAACGTCTTAATTCTGTATTTGCAGTGATCTACTTCTACGCTCATTACTTGATTTTTTTAAGATATCATTTTAATTAAAAGAACTCCCGTCAATAAAACAACCAGAAGTCATAACATCAACAGAAATTTAGCCCATAGCATAATCTATGACAAAAACTACAAATTTTGTATAAATTTTGTCATGACTTTAGGATGCACAAAACAAAACCAGATCAGTATCTCCGTTTGTATAGCTTGAAGTATCTATCCCCTGATGCATTTTAAAACTTACACACATGGCCTTCTCTGTCTCCCCAGTCTAACTGCTCTGAGAGTCGGCACCACAATAATAATTAAAAAAAAAAAAAACTTGGAAACAGCCAAATGGCCCAAAGGACAGGCCTCATAACTACATATAATCCAGTCCAGCACTGATCACCTATGGAGCAATACAAGCACAGCATTAATTCAGTGCACATGGATCACTTTCTATTCCAAAATGGAGATAATATTCCTTGTGTACAACTATAAAAATGCCTAATTTTCCAAGCAGCAGTGTATTTAATAAAATTCACATGTGAAGTTTTGTAAAGATAGTGTACGTTTTATTGCTTCATTTTGCAACTTGTATCAATATTCACAAGTATGAATGCAAAAAGGATATGTACGAACTCAGGAATTAATTGAATCAAAACAACAAAGAATATGAAGAACCAGAAGGATTACGGAGCAGCTGAAAGGGAGCGGGCGGATCTTGCTAGCCTTTATATGCGCCTTTCAGCCGGACTGTGAGGACCAAGCCCCGAGTCACCGCTTCCCTGCTCGCCAGCTGCCCCAGATCAGCTCAGCCCAGCCCTGTAAAACAGTCGTCGGAACTAAAGAGCTACAAGCTAATTGCCGGCGATAGTGACGCAAACGGTTGCCCGGGTAACAGCCGGAGTTGTGGAGAGTGGCCACTTTAGCATTTCCAATGCCGTCACCGAGGGCCCCGTTCGGTCCAGCCGTCCCCCAAACCTCGATCGGAGCATACTGAGCAGGTTAACTTCCCCCTCCCCCAGCCGTGCACACGGATCAACTTAGACCACAGTACAGCACCCCTGTTAAGCACCCCCCCCCCCCACACACACACACACACACCTGCCGTCTCCCCAGCAGGAAACGCAGCAGGCTGCTGTGAGCCACGATGCAAATCTGCCCATCAAAACAAAAGATGAATGATTCTGCCGGTGTTCTGCTTCCGTTTCGTTCCAGGTTTGGACTGCGCAGGAGTCCGCTTAGCACAAACTAAAAAAAAAAAAAAACACACCACCGCACAATACCCTCTCCATCCAATTATCTCCTTAAAAACACATACCTTCCTCTCTGTGACAACATAAGCTACTTACATCCTCGGTAAGCCGAGAAAATGCCTACAGAGAAACAGGATTTACGTTTACATTCATTAATTTGGCAGCCAAGCACGTTAAAACACAGACGAAGAGCATCAGCGCGGTACAGTCAGACTGGCCGCTGAAGCGGCGCCCAGGACCGCCACCTGTGCAGGCGGGGAAGCGGGACAGAGTGACAGGTGGAGAAAAGGGGAGAAGCACCGCTTCGATGATGTGACGCCACGCGAAAAGAGGAGCCTGCCCGCACAGCACACAGCACACCATGTTCCCCGTGTACTGACCGCTTTGTACTGACACATGAATCACACCTAATGACATTTCAAATGAATTCCTTACACCAAAAATACTATACATGAATACAAATTCTCAAGAATGCATTTATTAATATAAACCAATATAAACCAACTTATTTTATCCTACAGATGACTTAATATTCCTGGAGAATTAAGTGACAGTTAAGATGATGCTATGATTTCATTGTAATATTCATCTGACAAGAAAGCAGCACAGACAGGAAGTTAAAATAGAGGTACTGTTGCAAATCGGGGCAGATTGCTACAGTCGTTTTACATTAAAACCCTTATTTCCAAAGGCTTACAGGGGAACGAATGGAATGCTAGATAACGAAAAGTCCATCAGTTAAAAAGGAGGGTTCTTATCTGATAAATCCAGGCATTTGATAAGTACACTGACATCTAAAAATCAGATTGCTGCTAGTCACTATTAAATGGCATGCTTAATATTCACGCTAAAGAAATTTTTTAAAAATATAAACTGTGTGGTCATTTCATTTTCACACTACGCATCAATTAGATAAATCAAAACTTACAGAAAATTCTCTAATCCACTACTTTTGTCAAAATGTTCTCTTGAACTGCATGTGTTTTTTTTTAAGTATTCACCTGATGTGGGGTGGTGATTATTTCGGGAACACAGTGGTTCAGTGGGTAGCACTCACATCTCCAGGGTTACGGGTTCAAACCCAACACGTGAGTACGTGTTTGTGGTTTTCTCCTGTAATCCAAAAATTAAAATGAATTGTTTATTTTGGTCGTATGTGCCCTGGGATGGAGTAGTACCCCAGGTCTAAGCTACAGAGGACAGGCTTCTGAATAAGAGGTTAGATGGATCCACAATGTAAAGGCAGCACACAAGTGTGATTTTGCTGTGTACATATTTAGTGAAACATGCCCATTTTAATTATGTGCACATTGGCACAGTCATTATTTATAAGGTGGGCTGTTTCTTCTCTCTCCCCTCTTCTTCGTGCTGGAGCTGATGGCTGGATTTCTACATCGCAAAAAGTGTTTTTTTTTGTGTTTTTTTGTGGCACTTGCTACGTCACTGGCTGGTGACGCCAATGTAACATCATTCCACATGGCTTCACAGCGAGGGGACGTGACAGCAGCTGCAGCAGACCCCCCAATCACCGCTGCAGCCCACGGCTCTGGCGACATGTCTGTGAGTTAGTTAACAGTGTTACCTGCCCGGCAAAAATATCAGGGAGGACAAAACCTATGCTGCAGTGTATGTGGGGGGGGTCCAGTCGGGTTTCACCCCTGAGCACACCTGAGCGCAGTGTACGTTCTGCCTATGAACTATGTCCATGCATCACACAGATAAGATAAAAGGGTCTTCCAGGCCTACTTGAGGAGGTCATTAAACATCTCCTTACATCTTTTCCTTAATAAATGGGGTCAGCTGCCAGGCAAAGATCCTAAGCAAGAATAAGCCACAGGGCCAAGACGACATACTCAAAAGCATTTTTTATAGGTTACGCCATATTTTCAATGACATATTGGTGCAATTTGAGGTTTCGTGCATATATGTAAATTTGGGCTTTAATTTGTTCAACAGCGCAGCTTCCACAAGGTTATTTATTGATTAATGATTCAACTCTCATGTTTGGAAAGACTCGGTTGAATGATTATAACAGTAAAATGGGGCAGCCTGGCACCAACACCCTGTCAGAGGGAGGGGTCTTAGGCTAGGAGCAATGCTGATGATGTAATCGCCTTACAAGCAAGGAGCAGGAGAGACTAGACAAAGGACAGACTGACACAAAAAGAAACTCCCTTCTACCCCCACATGAGTCTACAGAAATTTTACACACACACACATATATACACACATATACACACATATACATACACACACACACACACATATATACACACACACACACACATATATATTTTTTTTCTTGAGAATCGAGGCAACGAAATGCTGCAGACCTATAGGGCATTTAAGCACGAGCTAATCTGATACAAACATGGTGGCACCGTCACCTTTACACTCGCATAGTGTAAGAAGATGGTGTGCAAGAAGCATTTTGTAGTGGCCAGACACACCCAGTAGCAGCCTTTACAGAAACAAAGGAGTCAGAGGAAAGGTTTTAGATAGATAGATAAGATAGATAAAAGTTGTGGGGGAAAAATACATTCGACTCCGATCACAACATGCCATTCGAAACTAATCTTGCCCCATAATGCAGTGTGCAGCATCAATATGCCGGGAACCAAAGTACATGTCACATCAAGAGACACGTGCCAGAAATGTGATGGATTAGGAGAAGAAGAGGATCAGTGTAACAAACACAGAGAACAGATATCAATCTCTTCACCTGCTTCTACTCAACTCTGAAGTTGTTGAGTGCCTGATCAAAATGAAACAGCTGGTACAAAATTCAGAAGCAACTGTTTGCGGAACCCCGACAAAATAACTCCCCCCCCCCCCCCATATCAATAAAGTTCCTTCATTCTCTCTCATTCCATCCATCCATTCATCCCATTGCTTCAACACTGAAAACCACCTGACGACTTCTGGGTTTCACCTGTGGGCATTCTCTTGAACACATGACTTTTACTTCCTGTACGGCGGTCAAAGTAAACCTGAAGGAGGCATGCGACCAAAAGAACACTGTCTTTTTTTGTCGGTGGATACTGTAAGTGCTATAACAATAGCTCAACAGTGAGATTAGACACTCCCAAAGCTCCCCTCATTCACAGACACACAGAACCCCACTGTGGGGGGGTACGTTGTAATAACTGCAGGCATACTTTGGACGCTCTTCAGATTCTTTTTTAATATAATAACAAGCACAATAGTACTTGGCAAAACATAAGGGCGAACAATTTCTGTTTTTTTTTTTTTTGGTTTTTTTACCACGAAGAAAACCCCCACCCCCCGGGGTTCATCCGCGTCATCCCTTTAATTAGGGGTTATTTCTGTGACATGGACCGTGTAAGAAACCTTTGTATTATTGCAGTTGCAATTTAATAATGTGTTGCCTTCCCCGTTACGTTAGCTTAAACTCCATCAATTAAATGCACAATACATAAACACTTTTACAAGTAATAAAATGTTCTTTGGTGCGAATTATGAAATCACGCTGCTCCTGGTATCTTGGGCAGTTTCACTTAAAGGTTAGCATGAGCCGAGGCCTGTACCCGCCTTTTTTATTGCGGGCTACTCATCTCACTCAACGCGATGATTTTACACTCACTCAGATAAGTCAGTACCCCCCCCCATGTTGTTTGGTGAATTATAAGATTATAAGTCTGGCCGTACGACCTCACATGGATGAGCAGTAAACAGTACAATCCGCATATAGGCCCCTCTGTCCTATGTCGGGACGCACATTTAAATTTACATCATGGGAAAATGAAAGAATGGTGCATAAAAAAAATAACTGCAAAAATATTTATGCTTGTTTTTCCAGTAAATAATTGTTCATCCATAACATCCTCAGTTTGCGCTTCAGCTCTTTAATCCCTCCGCCTTTTCCTGCCGGCTCTCGGCCGGGTATATCTTTTGATTATCGGCCCCCCATTAATCTTTGCCTGTCTCATGCTTCCTGTTGCGAGATGCATGAAAAAGAGGCCATTTACAGGTTCAAGCCATGACCTAAATGTATTTTTTCCGCCAGTGAGAAAAACTGAGAGAACTTTGCAGTGACTTTGCAGTCACTTGTGTAATTCAGAGATTCATCTTTTACAGGTTTTACTAGTAAACAATGTTTCTCCCTGTAAGCTGCAGACTCGAGTTGGGGACAAAGCCAACACAGTTCTGTTGAATTATACTGCACCCCCTGTCCATTTTGTCTAATTCGGTTTTTATTACCAGTAAAACAATCACTACTAAACTAAGAGCAACTGGCAGTCAAAAAAAAAATTTTTTACGCGAATGCTTTAAAAGCGATGACCTACGATGCACACCGAAGCAATTTGCTTGTCAGTGTGAACAGTGAGCATTTAACCATGGTGATCAGGAGAAGCATGTGTCAATTAAAAGCAGATAAGGTGCAAAAACAAGCACTCAGGGCTGTAACCATGATGTACGACACATAGCTTACACCAATCCACGTGTATGATAACACATTATATGCGCCGGTTTGTATCATGCATGTGTAATTCGTCAGAAAGTAATATAAATAAATAAATATTATTGTGGACGTTTCCTGAAGTGTTAGTGTTATATTTTCTTTTTCCCCATATTAAAAAGCATGCCCTACAGGATAACAAGCTGACAACCATGCAGATATCTGAAGGCAAATGATTAGCTACTCCGAAGCTACAACGTTCAAGCTAACGGTTGAAAACCTGTTGTCGATTTTGTGAAACAACGGTGTTGTTGCCACCAGCTGGTCCTTTTAAAATGGGATGATCGCATGTAAACACGTCGCGTCTTTGGATGCTTAAGATGAACCATTCAAGCACACGGTGAATTTAATGCAAAGCTACGCTCCTCTTGGCCAGAGATTCGGCACTTTCCTAATATTCAGTTACTTCTTTCCAACTCTGCTGTAACACTGGCCACAACGCCAATATCGACGCCAACATCAACATCCCCATTTCTGGAATGTATGTCTCCTTAGGAGAGACCCCCGTCCGTCCGCGAGCGCCCATGGGCACGCCCATGTCCGCTGGGGGCACGTCAAGCTCCCTGATGTCACCATGTAATAAAAGCGAAGCCGCTCGCATTGCTTGTCCACCAGGGTGGGCATAACCTGCAGGCACCGAGGTAAGGAGACCGGCGACCAGACAAAGAAAGTTAATGAGTAGCCCAGGGGGCGACGCTGTCCTCCTCCGGATCCCCGATTAAACGGGCATCCTCAGATTCTTCCTCGCCCCCTCAAAGCCTACATGCCTGACATAAAAGCTCGGATTGACCTGCCCGCGACAACGGGATAAACCGCCTCATTACAGATGCCAAAATTTGTTCAAAATTTAGTGATGTCTACTGCTGAGCCGGACAGACGGACGAACAGACCGACAGTAATAGATCAATACAGACAGCCAAGCAGACAGACAGACAGATTTAAACAGACAGAGATAAAGAGAGGCAGACAGACAAAGACCAAGAAATGGACAGAGATGGATTGAGGCAGACAGACAGAAAGAAAAAAAGAAAGAGAAGTCATTCTGGGGGGTGATGTGGTAGCTAGCAGGGATGTGGAATTTGCATACTCTCTGCATCCCATAGATCCCCTGCAGGGCCACTGGTTTCCTCCTGCAGTCCAAAGACATGCAGTTAGGTTAGCTAGTGTCTCTAAATTGCCCATGGTGTGTGTGTGTGTGTGTGTGTGTGTGTGTGTGTGTATAAGCCGCCTGCAAAAACCCTGCCTGAACAGAGCGTTGTGAGTTGACGTCACGTCCAACAGAGCAACCATTTAAAAAAAAAAAGCATGTGAAAGAAGGACGTCGCAGGCGCCGTTGGCCAGGCCCTGACATCACCGTGATGCTGACGTAGGAGGGACTGTTTGGCTGCAGTTGCTAGGATCCAGCAAGCCCGGCTGCCTCATAACCTGCAGGCGTTCTGTGTACAGATGGCCCACCTTTGGCTCGTCTAATACACGTCCTTCCCTGCATGATTTTCAGCCCATGATATGTCAGCAGAGTGCTAGGGGACATGGGGTGTAGCTCATTAAAGAAATGACCTCTCGGAGCAGACAGGTTCTGTTCTAAATGGCCCTTCAGTGTTCCCACCCAATCCACTGACAAGCGTGGGGCCCCTACACCCGGCTAAAGGTCAGTTTGCTTTGTTTCGGAATAACAACACATATCAAGTCCATAAACATTTCAATTTGCCGGCCGACTTTTAACCGCGATCAACTTCCGCAAATCAACCCAGCAACAGCGAACGGTGGTGAAATGTCAGAAACTGAAAGAGGCACGGAGATGCAGAGAACACGCCCAGCTATCCATCATCTTCTGAAACGAGGGATGCTGCTAAACGGTGTGTGGAGATTTGGTTCCCTGGACATGTGGACTGATGGGGGTGTGCGGTCACCATCATTTAGGCAGGACACTAACGGTGACAGTCCCCAGACCGAATGTCTAGCAATCAGAAGTCATTAAGAACAGCCAACAATCGCCACAACACTCAGGGATTTTCTCTCCAGCCTTTGAGCACATACGGCAAGACTGTCCTGCTTTCATCTTAAACAAAAACGTGCTTTCGTTCTAAATAAAAGCTGTGAGGACTCACTGACAATGGACCATTCCTTCCACAATGCAAAGGCCCCCAAATTCTGGATCACACTGAGGGATACTCATGGAAAGACCCGACTGATTTGATAGAGCCTTGGATGGTGGAAATGATTTATCACACTGCATTTATCCAAAAGTCCTAGTTTTGTCCCACCTGCACAACATAAATAAGACTCGGCTCTGCTGATGACAGTTTACTCCTGCATGTCTTGGAATTAAGAACTGCTGTAGCTGTCTTGTCCCTGATTTTAATGCCATATGTTTTATTAATGGAAAATAAGCTTGTTCCGGCGTGACAGTGTTTTACTACTGTTCTGGTACAGAGCATTAGCCTTCACATTACAAAACGCCTCTATTGTCCGAAGGCGTTTCTTATGAATGAACGAGTGAAACTCCACAGAGCAGAGTGACCCCCCCCCCCCCCGGGGGGGGGGGGGGGGGGGGGGGGGGGGGGCGGGGGGGGGGGGCGGGGCGGGCCGCCGCGGCGGCCGCCGCCCGGCGCGGGGGGCCGCCAGGGGGAG
>JABFEA020000021.1:3737461-3758064 GCA_019775915.2 Cyphomyrus plagiostoma | reverse complement strand
TTTCTTTGGCCTGAACGTGTGAAACTCCACTGAGGAGAGTGACCCCCCCCCCGCACCCCCACCCACCAACCCCCTGCCTGGTGTCCCCCCGTCCTCACGGCACCGTACGCCTTCATCTGAGCATCTGGGTTTATTTCAACCTTAAATTTCTAAAGGTATATTCAATAACAACCAAAAGTTTTTCAAAAAATAAAACTTGTGAAATTCTGACTTTTTAAAAACTTGCTTTTGAGACTTGCTTTGCCCAGTCTCAAATTGCACAGTACTGAATAATCATAAATAATGGCTAAGCTGCTGTTAATAATAATAATAATAATAATAATAATAATAATAATAGTCATACCAACACCCCCACAAATGGGGGGCGCTGCATGGCTCGTTGCCCCTGAGCAAGGCCCTTACCCCTGACTTGCTCCAGAGACTGTCTGACCCCACTTTCTCAAAAATGTACATCGCTCATAAAAGTGGCAGCCAAATAAAGTACAAATGTAATAGTAACACTTTGATGCATTCCATAAAACAACCGCTTCTCCCAAAATACAGAACATGAGAAAACAAAGAAGCATCAGGCAATTAAAAACCTTCATACCCAAATTATTTAAAAAAACGAGTTGTTCAGCATCTGAATACCGTATGGTATTTATGCTAAATGGAAGCACACCCTTATTACTCACACCCTACATGGGCACTACAGCAGGCCGGCCCCAGAAAACACTTGCACTCCCCAGGCACCTCACCAGCACAGCAAAGAGAATCCATCCATCCATCAGGGTTACAGGGGACATGGGCTCACACACACACACACACACACACACACACACACACACACACACACACACACACGTTTATAATTATATCTTTGTGGGGACTGTCCATTCATTTCTATGGGCAAAACCCTATTCCCAACATCACAATCCTAACCCCCACCCAGCCCTAACATTAACCAAACAAAACATGAAACTTTTGGCATTTTTAGTTTTCTGATTGCATTCACTGATCTTTGTGGGGATCTAAAAAAATGGTCCCCACAGTGTCAAAATAACAGGTTTTTATTACATTGTGGGGGACATTTGGTCACCGACAATGTCATGTAAACATAATCCACAGACACACAAGCATGCTCACATACAGTCTGGGCAATTTAGAAACTCCAATGAGCAGAACTGGAGGTCTTTCGGAAAAACGAAAGTATCTGGAGGAGCCCCAAGTGACACAGCATCAGCGTGCGACCTCCTGAACACACATGACACAGCATCAGCGTGTGACCTCCTGAACACACATGACACAGCACCAGCGTGTGACCTCCTGAACACACATGACACAGCATCAGCATGTGACCTCCTGAACACACAAGATGGAGGTGAGACTCGGAGGAAAAAAAATCCCCAAAACCAGAACTTCATCAGGGGGCAACTCTACTATAATATTTTATCACAGCCAGCTGTGTAAATGCTGTGAATACCTGGGTTTTGTATCTTTTAAACGAAAATTTTTACTGTTCACCGAACTGAACACAGCTTTGTTCTGTAATTTGCCGGGGTCTGTGTTTACTGGCAATATGCATATCAAGAGACAAAGGCAGAGTAGGGGTGGGGGCTTAGGGTATTTACTGTCATGTGACAGACCCCACAACCCAGAAACCATTGTTGTGTGTGTGTGTGTGTGTGTGTGTGTGTGTGTGTGTGTGTGTGTGTGATGGAGAGAGGGGCATTAATACAGAGTTACATTTTCCCATTACAGTCATTGGTTACCTATGGGCCAAATCATTCTGGAAAAAGGCCACAAACCTTGCAACCACATACATAAAAGTACATGGTGGTAACGCATAGCTATTAATAATATCAGATAGGATGTATGAACTGTAAACAGGACTGGGCTAGTTGTTATACCATCAGCAGGGATGTTTCGACTGTGCTGCTCACGCAACGCGAGCCCCCGCCAGCACCCGCACGCATCTGCACCGCACTCCACGGCGCTGGCCGGTGCCCCCCTCAGGTCACAGGTGACACGGGCATGTGTTGCTGTCTTCTGTCCCAAACTGAGCAGGTGAGAGTTATACACACACCCTAGGTGTGAGGGTTCCGGTGGCACTGCCAAAACCGTGCCATCTTGTCGACGGAGTCCGACAGCAGGCAGCAACACGCTTTCTGAGGCAGATAACCAGCCCACAGGTGAGAACGCAAACGTGCTTCTCCGGACCTGGTATAAAACACAGCCATCGCATTACACTTGATGAACCACAAGATCCGAAGCTAGATTTTATAAAGATTATTTTTAAAAAAACACATTACTGCAATATAAAATATTCACAAAAACCTAAAGTCCCACTTGTGGCCTAAATTTGACCATGCTTAGAAAACCACACAATAAATGCGGGTCAAGTCAAAAAGCAATAATGCCAAATCTTCAGCCCCACAATTTTTTTTGAACGATAAGTAATTTACTAACCACCAATATGGGTATTTGTGACTTGATACCATCTGGATTCATCTTCAGATCTAAGACATCGATTTTAATTGGTGGTTAGGAGCTCTAAAGTAGGGCAATCACGTCAGAAAGGGAGGGAACTTTATTACAGCATGGCACAGAGAAAAGCACTTTTCGCATTAGGGTGGGGGGTATTTCGAAGAGAGAGAGGTATTTCACCTCGGTATGCGGGGCAGTGGGGCAAACTCAGGGGGGTATTTCACAGCAGGGTGTAAGGGCTTCCGCACTATGTAACTAAAAATTATCTAAGCGTAATATAATAACCGCAAGTGGAAAACAAGACACCAAACGCGCTTACAGGACCTACTGGTGCCCAAAGAACATGGACACTTCTGCAAGTACTTCTTCCCACAGATTTTTTTAAAGCATATCAGTGATTGTAATAAATCCATATTGTCTATAACAATTCAATGCCAAAAGTGAAACCAACCTTGCATTTAAAGAAAAAGTTATTCAGTATACTGAAAAGAAGAGCAGTAACCGTGACAAGACTGCCCAGAAATGAAAGCCAAATTTCAACATTGTTATTTTAAATCACCAGGCTTTGATTGAAAACTCAGACAATCCACTTCGAAATGACACGCAGACCCTCAGACATATTTCAAAACGTGCAGCATATACACAGACAAAATATTTTTCTGCTCCGTTACAAACAAAGCCTGGAAATGTGGAACTCAGTAAATACATACATTTAGCTTGAAAGAGACATCACATTTATACAAAGGCCTGACTACAGCAAGATGACTGCACAAATGTATGAATGTAGCTGTGAGTACATTTCCACGTACTTATGTAATAGCCAAATCAATTGTACACCCCTAAAATTTTTGCAATGAATTAAAATCAAATAAAATCCTTTTTTCCTTTTACCCGAGATATTTTTACCATTGTTATTTGTGCGTGTGTGTATTTGCATGTACACAGACATGCAAAAAGATATGATTAAATACTGACTCTAGTCGTTTGGCATCAAAATGTCTGTCTTTGAAATTAAACAATAAATGTTTCACAGTTAGTTTTGTGTCTAGAAAGACTTTCTTTTGCAAAAGCAATGAACCATTCACAGGGCAATTTGTAACAGAACCACAGTAAAGCTGCACAAAGTACTGTAAATTATTAAAACAAGCAGCTCCAGTTTAAAAGCATGGGTATGACAATGTTAACAGGATGTATGAAGTTACGCTTCCCTGAGGCCTCAGAGTGCCTGAACCACAGCTCTCAGTGGCAACTGGCGAAAAAACGATAAAATTGTACTGTACACTACATATTATTCATCACCCTGTATTTTTTTCAGTCTAAAAATCTTGTTCTTTTAAATTATTTTTGAAGGATATGCATTCAGAATTGCACCAAATGAAAGAAAGACAAATAGGTGAAGAAATGCAATTAAATGAAATGATTAAATTCAATTTAATGATGCCTAATAGGGTTTTAATTTTGCATCCGGATGCTAAACCTATTAACCGGTATATTCAAGGTTTATTCTTAAAATATTTTATATACTAAGTAGTAGACCATTTACTTGCCTTATACAACATAAAAAAATTAATATGAAAAGACAAACAGGGAATGGTTTAATCATCCTGTCTAACTATATTTTATATTCTAAATTTTAAAATTCATCTGAATATATTGTACAAATTTTGGATTATTCAAAGGTAACACACTGTATTTAACTGTACTGAAAACTTTTCAAAAACGGTGATGAATATTTTTTCTGTATGCGAGGTAAGTTATTAACAGTAGTTAGTTAATTTAAAAAAAAACAGTTAACGTTTATTATTATTTATTTGGTTTTCTGAAAACTTGTTTTCGAAGTTTAAACTTTTAATGCTTTGCTTACATGGAACTACATTTTGAGGTGCTGAATTCCACTGGTAAACATCTTCTACTTGAATAATAATAATAATAATAATAATAATAATAGGAGCTTAATCATTGAGTTAAAAAACAGAAATACGTGTAAAAATAAACGCGCTCTCTCTATTAACTACTGAGATAACATTAATAACTCCGTGCAGCAAATGGAATGACAATATGCATCTTTGCATTGTTTCCAAGACGTTCAAGATTGCACTGACTATTTATTATTATTTTTTGTAGTGTATTATATAGCATGACAGTCGCTGATATTTAAACAGCCATTCGTGTGTAATTGCGAGAACATACCTGCTCTTTGGAAATACAGGGCAGCGAAGGTCTCCGGGGCATCTTACAACTGCCATAGTAACTGGTGGACGTTTCTCCGAGGGAAACGCAACTGGAGCGTCGTCTGGGTCTGATCACGGGGACCTTCTCCTCCAGGTTTGGGATCCTGTGAGAGGCGTCCCTCCATGGGTAGCAGTTCTCGAAGCAGAGAGCCAGGAGGGAGCCGGCAACCCCTGCGAGACACGCCGAGAGGGGTCTCAGGGACGGGGGCAGGGAGTCCAGACTGGTGAAGGAAACCAGCCACACGGAGCTGGCGAAGACCAGGATGAGGACACTGTGTCTGAGCTTCAGAGCCGGGATCAGGGTCAGCAAACCAACGCAGCCCAGGACGAAGAGCAGCCTGCCCACCATTTGCATTTGCCGATCGTCCCCCCATTGCAAGAACTGCACGACCAAGAAATCCCCGAAGAAGCAGGACGCCGGCAGCGACGCCAGCCAGCATCTGCAACTTTCCTGCTTCTTCCTCCTCAGGTAAAACGTCAGGAAGAAAAACGCGCAGCCGATACTGAACAAGGGACTGACGGATTGCGAAAAGCCCAGCAAAGTCCGCAGATCCAGAAAGCAAAGTCCACTCTGCAAGCTCCGGGAATTAAGCAGCGAGGCGACAAGGACCGCAAATGCGCCGAGATACAGAGCCGAAGCCCGCAATCGGGTGCCCAGCAGATCCGGATTGCAAAATCTGCACAAGTTAAATAAAAAGCCCCTCCGGTGATCTTCTTTTAAAGGGGTGACGCAGCCCTTCGCATAGCCGTTCCTGAAGCTTTCTGTGCTGTTTACACTGCCAATCCCGTCGTGGTGCTTGCTTTTACTGTGCACAACATCTCCTTCTTCTCTCACAGCCATGTTTCGCAAGGCGTACCCTTAAATTCCCGTTAAAAGTT
This sequence comes from Cyphomyrus plagiostoma, assembly GCA_019775915.2. Taxonomy (NCBI): domain Eukaryota; kingdom Metazoa; phylum Chordata; class Actinopteri; order Osteoglossiformes; family Mormyridae; genus Cyphomyrus; species Cyphomyrus plagiostoma. Next base: position 3,752,488 of record JABFEA020000021.1, on the reverse strand, counting down.
TCTTTGCCCCCCGTTTTTTCCCCCTCGCCGTATTATTGTGTTATTGCATGACAGCGAACGCACTCCATGGCCACTGTAACTCGAGCATTTTGGGTAAAAGGAAAAGAAGGTGAACTGTTGTTTTTTTCCCCCGAAGATGGTCTCTATGGCGCCGCCTAGAGGTGACATGATGTTATATAGGTTTCGCGTTTGACACGAGGGACGTGCGGACAGCTTGAACGCTGACTGCCTGCGTCCAGCACTAAAACACATATTCCCATGCCTTGCCCTGCATACTGTTTTTGCTCCTGGTAGATTCTCTATTAATTATCATTAATTGGGATGTTGTCTAATTGAAATTCACGTCATATCGAAAGATATGATAAACTGCATTTGAAACTCGTAAACCTAGACTGGCCATCTGGCATTCCCGGCATTGTCCTGGTGGGCCAATTGGTTAGTGTCCCCCCGATCGGAAAAAATGTACCTTGGGTATGTATGTCTGGTGGACCTGTCTGGGCATTCCAGCCCAGGGCTAAAGTGATGAAAATACGTATATTATGGATACAAAGACATTCTGTGCAATCTAAATAGAAAATTCACTGATCATTTGGAATCACAAAAAAGAAGCAGAACAACTTACCCTCTAATCAAATAAGCTATTTAGTCACTTAACTTTTAAAGGGCTACTGATTAAGTGGCCATTGAACAATTGACGTTTTCATTTAGTGGCATAGGGCTATTGTCCAAAGCAACTTAAAATTTTATCCATGATATTATGTTAGAGAGATTCATAGAACAACTGCAGTGTCCTTACTCAGAATGGGAATGGCTACAATACAATTATGAGCCACTGTCTTTAAATACTACTTTACCTACTGGCTCATAATTGCTATTCCATAACAACAATTGCGAACGACTGCAACTGTTACTGTAGTGTATTAAGCACGTTAAAAAGACTATATATCGCCCCCTAGATGTGACAAGATATAATGAGATCTAACAACGATCATTCATCCATTTCGCTTCCATGGACTTGTCCTAGTCAGGGTCACAGGCCAGAGCCTATCCTGGGCAGTGCAGGACATGAAGCTCATTTATAACCCGAACGGGATGCCATTTATTCACAGGGCACAAATGGTGTGTGTGTGTGTCTGTCTGTCTGTCTGTCTGTCTGTCTGTCCGCCTGTCCTGCAATATGACAGCACCTCATCCTGAGTTTTTCCCTGCATTGTGCTCACAAAAGGCTCTGGGCCACTGCAACCCTGCATAGGACAAGTTGGTATAGAAAAAATATGAAGCTCAAGAGTCTAATTTAATACATTTCACCTAGACAGCACCACAATCAAGGACAGTTAAGAACTAAACAATAATAACATCCAGAAAAAAAATTGTCTAGCAAGGCTTAGAGTCAAAATCCATGGATCTATGAAATATATTTATATTCTACATTAGAAAACACACACACACACACACACACACACACACAGAAACATGCACACACACTGAACAATACTTAATTGTGCCATTACATGGTGTAAAATTTAATTGTAAAAGCAAATGAATGGAGTCACATTAATCTAAAAGAACACATTTAGATTGGGCTGGGTCAGAGGTTAGCAGTGTTGTTTCCCCCCAGTGGCCTAAGCTTCTTATAATGTCTCCCCCTCCTCATGTCCATGCATGCAAACAAAGCCTCTGGCCCCCGTTAAATGTTACAGGTGTACTATGCATCTTTATGAAGTATCCTTAAGTACTGTACTCTACATGAATTTTCATCACCTTGAAATAAAAAAGAACAATTATAATACAATGCAATGTATGTAATATGCTAATAGATCAATAACCTCAGGGTCTTCCCCGTGAAGGGGGCAATCGATCCTCCGTGGCCCCCCCTGTTTCTGTGTCCCTGGCTGCATTGCCTGTAGTTCCACCAGTACTGCACCCTCTCCAGGGTTACTGGATCGAATTCCACCTGTACCACATGTTCCATTTGCATGTTTCCCCATGTCACAAAGTCCAAAGACAAGCAGCTTGTTGCCCAACCTTATATTCTATGCTTTCTGGTAAAGTCTCAAGCTCCTCGCGACCCTGACCAGGCAGAGTGGCTAGATGATGAATGGAATACAGTTAAATTGATAATAATGTCTAGAAGACTATAATTCTCGATTGAACCATGAATACGATATTGTGTGTAGATGTAAAATGATAGCGCCATACAAAAATGTAAATAAATATCAATCATTTCATTGTGTTTTTATATTCTGAGAAAAATATTTTCATCCTCTGGGTTAAACCTCCATACATCGTAAATTGTAATTAGTTTTTCTTACAGATCTACGATCTGTTGCTTTTGCCTGATCGTTCGAAATATCCAGGAAAAGCAACAGATCGTCGATCAACGAAGGAAAGTAGTGCCTGTCGCAGGGAGAACAGAATGGTAAGGATGAATAAAAGTTCATAATGTGTTTTGTTTTGCATCCGTAATAAGATACTCCTAAGTTGTTGTTTTATGTTCATTTATAAGAATAATGCTAGTGAGCGATGAAAACAAGTCTGATTTACAGAACGTTTACTCGAACGCACAGGACAGTGAGTAAGCGTTTAGTTTCCTGCGTTGCCGGCCTGCTAAGCTACTGCATCATATAAGCGGCCAGAGAGGTTTCGGTCACTGTTTAGCAAGAGCAAAACCACACACTGGCTTTAAACATCTTCCAAATTGCAGTGGCTTTATTTTTTTAAGGGGAATTCAACGTTAATTTTGCATTTTTTAGCCAGGTTTTGCAAATAGGAAGGCCTTGGCTAGGGGTCTTTGTGATTCACAATCAACATCAATATTTTTGTTCTCGAGCCGGGATATAAATGAAATACTTATAGTCGCGACGTTCAGTAGAAAAAAATAATAAAATTGCATGAACATACAATTGTATGAACATATAATTTTCTCTGGGAAATTAATTTTACTTTCGGTTTCAAGTTCGTTCATTGGAATCTAGAACTAATGGCGCGTACATGGAGAAACTGAGCATCATGCCTTTTATTCAGAGAAATGGGGAACGAAAATCCGGGCGATGTTAATTATGTGTGGTTATGTTAGGGTGACCATATGTAATTTTTGCCAACTCTCACGCATCTGGCGCGACACTCACCCTTTCAGACTCAGGCAGGAAATCTTATTCTATTATAAACCTAAAATTAGCTGCATCAGAAGCACTGGGGCAGTTTGCAAACCCTGCAGACTTTTTACAACGTAATAAAAGTCTTACATGTATGTACATTCGTGTAGACTTATTTCGAATTGAAAATCTCAGTCAGCTGACCAAAGTTGGCATCCCTGCGTTTTACAAAGTACTATCCGTAGGCGTATTTGCGTTGCTTTGACGCCTCTTTGTGTCCTGCCCTCGCTGTCCGCTTTTTGCAAAATATGGTCGCCCCGGTCATGCTAGACTTGTAACTAAGATGAAACTGGGCAAGCATACATGTAACAATCATACACATGTATTTCACTACGCTTAATTGGAAGGAATCGATGTAATCATTTAAAACACATTTGTAGTTGTAAATAACCTGTTATATGAACATATTTCCATGCTGCAGTCACATCCTTATCGTTAATGCGATTCTTGCCAATTTTGAATATGCATAAATATATACTAATCCCATTGTAAAAACATTGATAAGTAACAAGTAGTGAGATGAAGAGCAGCCAATTTTCCTGTCAAGGTAAGAAGTGATGTCAAGTGAGACTAAAGAACAGATGGTATGTGTTGATTATTACAGCCCTGTTAATTATTCACAAGTTGGACATTTTATATGTTGTGGTATATAAGGACATAGGAGAGGATGTTCATTGTGTGGGTATAGTCCTCCGAGATGCAATATCAAGACAATTCGGTAAGTATGTATGGGACAAAAACATAGGTCTATTTAAAATTAAGCTCACAATTGATTCCTTTTTTTTTTTTTTTTGAATCAATGTAGTTTCGTAACCAGTATGACAACGATGTTACAGTTTGGAGTCCTCAGGTAAGTAGGCAATTTTGCTATGTTTCATAATCCCTTAATTCAGCAAAAATAAATCTGTATTAACAGCTAATGCTGTTAGATCAGGACAAAACTGTATTCATATTCAGAATAGGGCTGGGTGATATGTCCTAAAAGTGATATTTTCAGAGATTTTCACGATTATTGATGTTTATCACAGTGTTCTAAAATTCATATGTAGAAAACAGTAAAATATGAGAGTTGGTTTTGAGGTTTTCTGATTATAATGACCAAATTGTTTTAATAGTTATGGAGCGTGTGCTGTGTATAATGATAAATGAGGCGAACAACAGACTCACGCCTTGATGGAATTTGTTTAAAAATAGTATATTGCAACTGTTAATTATGCAAGACAATGAGCTTTTAGGCTATATCACAACACTCATGATATTCAAATGTATGTATGACTATACATGTTCATAATCACGAAACAATATTTTATCAATATATCGCCCCACACACTAATTCAGATAGTCATATGCATAAGATTTGTGTTAAGCAGTTTAGAGAATACAAATAAATGGTGTTGTATGTGTTTCAGGGGCGTATTCATCAGATTGAATATGCTATGGAAGCAGTGAAGCAGGGATCAGCTACTGTGGGGCTTAAGTCGCGGAGCCATGCTGTGCTTGTGGCCCTTAAGGTATGGGCCTCGTATTCATCTTAAATACGCAGCTCAGATATTAAGTTAGTATATTTATCAAAGATGTGAGATCTTTCAAAGATTATATTATTTTTGTTTGTGGTGGACCAAGCAGTATAGTGTTTTCCAACCCAGTCCTCTTGAAACCCCAGACAGTCCTCCTTTCTGTTCTCTTCCATCTCCAAGCACATTTGTTCCAGGTATTTTCTGTTCTTCATTGGCTGAAAGCTGTGAGGGAGCAAAAATATGGACTTTCTGGGAGTTCCTGGGTACCGGGTTGGGAAACACTGTGTTAATGGTTTTCTGCTTGAATTATATGTATTGGCTATAGAAAAAATTCTGCTACTCATCAGTGTTGGGGGAGTTACGAAAGTAATTAATTACAGATAGAGGTGAAAAGTTCAGGTCCAGAAAGTACAAATCCAGACCAAGTTTTTTTTCCAGCCAGCGAGCTGAGTATGAGGAGTCACAGTCACAGAGTACTCAATTGGTTGGTTGAAACAAAACTTTGATTTGTTTTTTTCCTTTCTGGACCAGAACATTCTACTTCTGTCTGTAATGGATTCATACTGACATTGCCTGGACTGGACAATGTTGTAATGGAAGTTAGAAATCAATCTACTTATTCTGTTGGTAATAATCACTTTGCATTATAAGTGAAAGTTGTTCTTTTTTGGGGGCAAATAACAAAAGCATGTTTTTTTTTTGTTGTTGCTGTAATTAATGCTGTTTGGCACTTCTCTTTCCAAGAGGGCCCAGTCAGAGTTGGCTGCTCACCAAAAGAAGATTCTTCATGTGGACGACCATGTGGGCATCTCCATCGCAGGCCTGACAGCGGACGCCAGGCTCCTCTGGTCAGCAGAATTGCATGTTCAGCACCATTGGGGGGTGTTACCAAGGCAGCTACACGACTTGTGATGCCTCTTCTGTTCTCTCACTTATCTACAGTAACTTCATGCGTCAGGAGTGCCTTGACTCCAGGTTTGTGTTTGACCGACCGCTCCCCGTGTCTCGCCTGGTCGCCCTAATCGGAAGCAGTATCCTTCAGAATTTCTCTTTCATAATCATATTACCTGAAATCCAGCTTTTCAGATTCCGTAATGTGAATGCTGTTTTGTGGATCCCTTCTCTCTGAAGCAGTTAAATGTTCTTCTAATGCTGTGCTATTGCAGTACAAAGCTTTGCCTTTGACCGCTTCTTCAGAAACCCAAATTCCAACGCAGAGGTATGGTAGGCGGCCATACGGAGTTGGCCTGCTCATTGCCGGCTATGATGTAAGTAGATTTAAAAGGAGATTAAAAGTTGACTGTGCTTTAGCTTACTCTTCATCATGAAGTGTGGTGGGTTAAGTACATCTACTCTACCACATATCTGGTGCGTTCCTCTGCTCTGTCACTAACAAGCTTCTTGAGAATAAGTAGCATTTTAATTGAAGAAACTTGATTCACATGAGAGGTACATCTGGAAAGGATTTTTTTCTCTTTTGCTCCCAGGACATGGGACCACACATCTTCCAGACGTGTCCCTCAGCTAACTACTTTGACTGCAAGGCCATGTCCATCGGTGCCCGCTCTCAGTCTGCCCGTACTTACTTGGAACAGAAAATGGAACGTTTCCCTGACTGTGAGTAAAACGCCATTGTATTTGTTGTCCCAGCTGATGATGGAGTGTTTCATTCAAAGGTTCCCATGGTTGTCTTCCAGGCAGCCTGAATGAACTGGTCCAGCATGGTCTGCTTGCCTTGAGGGAGACCCTCCCCACAGAGCAGGATCTCACCACTAAAGTAAGGGCATTTCGTGGTTAAATGGCTGCCTAACAGCACTAACTGCGTCCTGCCTAGAAATAAAGGAATTACCTGGTGTTTCTGTTTATTCCAGAATGTGTCTGTTGGGATTGTTGGAAAGGATATGGAGTTCACCATCTATGATGACGATGAAGTGGCCCAGTTCCTAGAAGGCCTTGAAGAGAGACCCCAGAGAAAGGTATGGATGATGCATGCAGATGGTGAAAATGGTGTATGTGTTTTCACTGTCACTTTGGAAGGAATATTCCAAAATAATATTGTGATTTTGCATTGCAGTAGCTTGCCTTTAAGGGGTTTTGTTGCCGTATGCTTATCGATTGTGAATGAAGATTGTGCTGCATTGTATCATTAAAACAAGAAGCCCATAAAGTGCAAAATGTAAAAAAAACATTTACTTGGTTATATCAAAGATAGTATTGCTATTTTTCACATTTTTCAAGCAAGATTCCTTTTCCTCCCACTCAATTTTAGTCAAGCTTTTCATGGATGTAAACAAAATTACAATACTGATTATGTACAACTGATTATTCCAGAATTTACAGAGACCTTTAAATTTTAGTCTCATTTGAAACTTAACTGTTACAAGTTGAAACAAGTCAGTGATGATTGGTAAATGTGCGTCTGTAATGGATACATCATCAGGGTTTTTAAGAGAAACTAATACTCAGGATGAGGTAGCAAAGCAGCAGTCAATCTGATAAAACATGTTGGAACATGAGGTTTTCAGCACACTTTCTGGTGTAAAATATGTTTTACTAATGGTGAGGGTGGAGTGGACTCTTCGAAGAAACTTTCCCTCATAGTTCAACGAAGTAGTGAAGACAGGCCAAGCAAACAGTATGAGATACAATAAGAAATTTAAGGTGGAGAAGCAGTGGTGTGAGATTCTTGGGGTGTTGTAAGGTTGTAAATACCTGCCATGATTGTTTAGGGTCTATCTAGGAAATGCAGTGTCAACTTTCCAGAAAACAAGACACAGAACTAGACTAGTGTCATAACTCCATCTATGTTAGTATGACCATCTCTCCCATAAAGGTCCTGCTAGGCAGAGTCCTGCACGGGTTCGGGTACCTGACGGGTGACCCGCAAATTTTGTTGAAACGGGTGAAAAATATTCTACTGTGTCGGATACGAGTTTGGGTCGGGTCAGACGCAGGAGAGCTAAATTGCGGTTTTCAAAACATCATGTGCCAACAAAAAAATACCCTAGGGCTATATTTTAGTGTCAAAATCCCTGCATTCAGGATGATAAAACATAAAATCCATATCAGTTCATGCCTGCACGCGCATTCCCGGGAATTTCTCCCACTTTCATTTTCAAAAAACGCATACGATCTCCTCCAGTTGTTCGAAATGGATGCTGTAGTAGTCAGCTGAGGCCATCGACTGCGGAGGATATCCGTTTTTACACAGTAATATAAAGCACCGCACCAAACGCTAGTCTTCGCCTTTGCGTAGGAATTTTATTTTATTTCTGTCGGATAACGGTTCGGATACGAGTTTAAGTATGACAGGTATGGGTGGGTGCGGTTTGTCAAAATCAGACCTGTGCAAGACTCTGCTGCCTGGTGCTGCAATAATCATATAAACAATTTTCATGTAAATCATACTAATAAATTATTTATTTGACGAGACTTCATTACGTCATTTTTGCGGGCGAGGAGGGGAAATTTCTGCGGTAGGATGGTATAATAGAAATTTGGCCAACGGGAGAGATTTCGATCGTATATTGTTTATACCATTTATACCGCCCAGTACTAAGGAGTAGGGTTGCAAAGGGGCAGAAAATTTCCAAAAACTTTCCATGGGAATCGAAGCTGGGGAATTTTGGAAATGCAGATCTCGGTACGAGCTGTCATACAGCAGAGAAAGCAGACTATACGAATAATGAAACACATAATATGACTTATAAGCAGTGCATTTTGATGCAGATGCTTATTTTGGGATGTTTTTACACACACAATTACTCACAAGCACTTGGTGTTACACAAATTACTATTGTGATATTGTATAAATGTCTTTTTTTTACAACTACATTTAAGTTCCCTCTTGTAGGCTAACCTGCAGTTTTGCAAATTTTCACTTTATTCCCATTAATCTCCATATATTCCCGTTAATTCCCATGGAAAGTTTCCAACTTTGAAAATATCCAGAATTTTGCGACCCTAGAGGATTCATGTATGAGTTGCGAGACTGAAGATTTTTATTGCTGATGGGGAGGGTGAATGCTGGGTATGATGTTGAGTTCACAAGTGCTGCTCCCCTTACCGATATGCTGTAGGTTGCCCCACCTCCAGAGGAGCCGGCAGCGGAGAAGGCTGAGGAGCCCATGGAGCACTGAGGCGGTCCACTCCACCTCACAGGCCGTCATCATAGAGCTCTTTCCCCAGTCACCCACCTCTGTCACTCAGCGGCCATGTCCATAGAGATATAGTCCGCCTGTCATTTGGGTTGCATGGGAAAATCTGGAAACATTACACAAATCGCACGACAGTTAATTTTTGTACTGAGAAATTTATTGTGCAAAATGCAGTTTCAATTACAACAAGAGCAGGAAGTTTGTTTTTGAAAATGCCTCTGGTGTCATGTCTTTGTTTGCTTTCCGCCTGACCGTTCAAAGGGCACGGCTTCACAAAATGAATTAAAAGACACTGCATTGTCTGATTAACTTGTTTTGTCAGGGAATGCATTAAGGTATCTTTCTGCAGGAGCAGTAGCCTCTTGCCACACCCCACAGTTAACAACTTTGTATTTTCCAATATGAACTATATTTAAAGTGGTATAATTTATTATGCATATGGATCTATGAAGTAGCATGATGATTTCAGTAAAATGACATTACATTACCGTGACTGGAATTAGTTCACGTATTTAATGAAGATGATTCAAGCCTTGGCTGGGGGAACTCACAGCAATGCAAACTTATAAAGCAGGTTACCTGTGTAGTATTCAGGAATTAAAACTTTAAATCTGCTTTTGAAGTACACCATATAGCCATAATTCAAACAGATAATGTTATAGGTAATGACATACTAGGAAGGCAGGACAGGACAAAGGAAAGATGGAAAATTATATTGCAGAATGATGTTTTTTAATCAGTGGAAAGTCCTTTACTGATTCCATTGACACATACCCTGCCTGTCCAAAAAAAAGTTGCCATTTGAATTTTTCGTTGAACTGCCTTTAGCTTTGATTATGGTGCACATTTGTCATGCATTGTTTCCACAGGCTTATGCAACATCTCACCCTTTTATCTCTCACCAAGATCCTGTATTGACAGTGAATTGAACCACTCCATAAAGCCTCCTTCAGCACATCCCAAAGACCTTCAATGAGGTTAAGGTCATAACTCGGAGGTGACCAAGTTGCGCGTGAAAATGATTCCTCATGCTCCCTGAACCACTCTTTGACAATTCAAACCCAATGAATCTTGGCATTCTTGTCCTGGAATATGCCCATGCCAACAGAGAAAAAAACCCACTGATGATGGATGGAGGTGTAACCTGGCCTTTCAGTAGATTCAGGTACTCCGCTGACTTCACTTTACTGCTGTATAACGTTGCTGAGCTGTAATAATGATCCAGTCATTGACTCTTAAGTATTTGCTGATATAAATTCAAAGGGTGACTTTTTTTTTGGACGGGCAGTGTATATGACAGGAATCTGAAAAGGATTTTTCTTTCTTAAAAAAATCGAAGTATGGGATGAGAAGTGATATGTTAAGTAGTTCAGACTCAGATTCATTTTTTTATACATGCAGATGCTCTCAAAAATGAGTTGTGTGTGCCTGGTCCATTACTTTGGTATTTGCTGTTTAAGGTATGATTTGCAGTAGATGTATCAATATGATGCATAATTATAAGTTTTAAATATGGAAAAAAAATGATGTAACCACAGAAACGTGACGCGGTGGTCATGCTTCTAGTGACGTCGCCTCACATCACCACATATGTGGGTTCAATCATGCTTCAAGTGCTCAAGTTGGTTGCTATATTGTGGGAATGACAGCTGTGTAAGATAAGGTAAGACTTCATTGATTCCACACAGGGGATATTGTAACAGCCAGTAAATAAATAGCTATTGAAAAGAAACAGACCAAAAAAATACTGTAGCAAAAACAATAAATAAAATTAGTGCACACAATTACACATATTGCACAGACCCAAAATGCACATACATACATATACACATATACTGTATACGGATTGCACAACTGGTGTAACTATAGTTGTCTTGCACAATATACAGAATCGTGACATAATTTATGAACTTTAGATGACTGAGATATTATAAAGTCTGATGGCAGAAAAAAATGTGTGTATTTGTGACCTACGACTGACTAGACCATATCCTAGGTAGCACAGAACACAAAGTTTGGGTACACTCTGGGCAGTAGGCCAATCCATTTCAGACCTAAGTTATTTCAGGTTTAAGGAACTATAAACGAGTTGCGGGCAGAAAAGCGTTGGCGATAGAGCGTTACTACTGTTTGTCCCTCTTCGCTACCCATTCAAAGAGTTGGTCCGGAATGCGGAACCTCCACGTCATAGGGAAACAGTCGATGCGGGGTAGGAGGTAAAAACAGGTAAGTGTTGAAACAAGCAGTCGTCTGCTGTTAAATCGTAAATTAATTGTAAAAGGCATTTGAAAAACATTCCATGTCGTGTTTCTACCTTGGTGTTAAATTCGTTAAAGGTGATTAGCGAAGTAGGTAGCATATCTAAACCAGGTGTTACCTGCTAACTTCTTGTCCGAGTGAAAAACGTCATGCAACATGCAAAACAGGAATATTTTGCCTGCTGGGCTACAGTTCGGTATTTTGGACATTTTAGCAGGTTTTGTGTCACTTAGCCTCCGTAGTGGACGCGAATCTAATAGCGAAATACTTTGATGGCACTTTCCGTGACTTGTGTGAGTTGGTATTTCATCTCAGATAGTTACCTGACCTTGGAGTATTATTTTAGGCTGTATAATAAAATACGGCCAATAAAAACTGCGAAGTAATGAACGAACATAACGAACATTAACTAGTTAACTGTACATTATCTAGTTACCCTGTCTGACCTTTGGTTACTTATTATATGCCCTCCGTTATAATGCTTAACGTTTACGTGTCTGAAATTCTTTCGCTGTATACAGTGCATCCGGAAAGTATTCACTTTTTCCGCATTGTTATGTTATAGCCTTATTCCAAATTTTTTTTTCTCAAAATTATACACACAATAACCCATAATGATGTGAAAAGTGAGATTTTTGCAAATTTATTTAAAAAAAACTGAGAAATCACATGCCTTTGTTCAATACTTTTTTGATGCACATTACAGCCTCAAGTTCTTTTGAATAGGATGCACAAGCCTGGTACACCAATCCTTGGGCAGTTTTGCCCATTCCTCTTTGCAGCACCTCAAGCTCCATCAGATCGGATGGGAAGTGTCGATGCACAGCCAATTTTAAGATCTCTCCAGAGATGTTCAATCGGATTCAAGTCTGGGCTCTCGCTGGGCCATTTACAGAGTTGTCCTGAAACCACTCCTTTGATATCTTGACTGTGTGCTTATGGTCGTTGTCTTGCTGAAAGATGAACCGTTGGCCCAGTCTGAGGTCAAGAGTGCTCTGGAGCAGGTTTCCATCCAGGATGTCTCTGTACATTGCTGCAATCAACTTTCTCCTCTATCCTGACTAGTCTCCCAGTTCCTGCCACTGAAAAACATCAGCACATCATGATGCTGCCACCACCATGCTTCACTGTAGGGATGGTATTGGCCTGGTGATGACCGGTGCCTGGTTTCCTCCCAACGTGGCATTCACACCAAAGAGTTCAATCTTTGTTTCATCAGACCAGAGAATTTTGTTTCTAGTGGTCTGACTGTCCTTCAGGTGCCTTTTCGCAAACTCCAGGCAGGCTGCCATGTGCCTTTTACTAAGGAGTGGCTTCATCTGACCACTCTACCATATAGGCCTGATTGGTGGATTGCTGCAGAGATGGTTGTCCATCTGGAAAGTTCTCATCTCTCCACAGAGGACCTCTGGAGCAGAGTGACCATCACGTTCTTGGTCGCCTCCCTGACTTACGCCCTTCTCCTCTGATTGCTCAGTTTAGATGGCCGGCCAGCTCTAGGAAGAGTCCTGGTGGTTTCAAACTTCCACTTACGGATGTTGGAGGCCACTGTGCTCATTGGGAAATTTTTCTGTAACCTTCCCCAGATTTGTGCCTCAAGACAATTCCTTTGACTTCATGCTCAGTTTGTGCTCTGACATGCACTACAAATTGTGTGACCTTGTATAGACAGGTGTGTGTCTTTCCAAATCATAACCAGTCAACTGAATTTACCACAGGTGGACTCCAATTAAGCTGCAGAAACATCTCAAGGATGATCAGTGGAAACAGGATGCTCCTGAGCTCAATTTTGAGCTTCATGGAAAAGGCTGTGAAGACTTCTGTACATGTGATTTTTCAGTTTTTTTATTTTTAAGAAATTTGCAAAAATCTCAAGTAAACTTCTTTTCATGATGTCATTATGGGGTGTTATGTGTAGAATTTTGCGGATTTTTTTTTTTTTTATCCATTTTGGAATAATATTGTAACATAACAGAATGATGCGCTGTGAATACTTTCCGGATGCACAGGACATAGTCACAGTATCAGGTTGGCGGACTTCAAGAACGACGTGGTGATGCTGAGGGTGGTAGGAAGGTCAACACCGTACATAAAACCACTTGAGTGGTTTTCTTCATTACACATGGAATAATTATTCCACCGGTTATAGCACAAGGGATTGTTCTCCGGATTAAATAAGTCTGAACTATAACCTTAAACATCTCATCTCAGTGCCATTAAAACTAGATTCATTCTATCCATTTCAATGGATTTCTTCAGAGAATCATCAGAGGGGAATATCAACTGGAGTCTTCTAAGAAGACATCCCAATCGGCACAATGACAGCCGTGGAAAATGTGTGCTATACCCTTATAAACGTGCAGACGGACTCAGAACCTCCGTCAGAAATCAGCCTGAAAGCAGATTTAGGTAAGTATCTGATGAGTTGACATCTGTGACTTATTGCAGGTTTCTTGATCTGATCACAGATCAGAACCCTAACCTCCCACTCCTGAAGGTGTAAAGCCCAGATTTTTTTTATACTTTATTTGCGTCTTCCAGAGGTAGAAAGTTTAGGTTTAGAAAGTACAAATCCAGGGCAGTATTTCGTTATCCACCATCCAGTTGAAGACATCCGGTCATAGAGTACTGGAGAGGTTGGTTGAAAGAAAATCTTGGTCTGGATTTTTACTTTCTGGACCTGAAATTTCTACCTCTGATTGCTTTAAATACAGAAAAGGGTGAAATCAAGGCCAAGACCGAAGCTTTGAAGAAGGTGATCATCATGATCCTGAATGGGGAGAAGCTGCCCACACTGCTGATGACCATCATCCGGTTCGTTCTTCCTCTGCAAGACCACACCATCAAGAAGCTTCTCCTGGTCTTTTGGGAGATCGTGCCCAAGACCACACCAGATGGCAAGCTGCTCCAGGAGATGATCCTGGTCTGTGATGCCTATCGGAAGGTACCCAGGGACCGGGGGGGAGATGGGGTGCGGTGAGAACTGCACTGCGGTGGCTTGCTAAGACTCAGTCTGCCCCTTTCAGGACCTGCAGCACCCCAATGAATTCATCCGTGGCTCCACGCTGCGCTTCCTGTGCAAACTGAAGGAGGCAGAGCTGTTGGAGCCCCTGATGCCAGCCATCCGCGCCTGCCTGGAACATCGCCATAGTTACGTGCGGCGGAATGCTGTGCTGGCCGTCTACACCATATACAGGTGCACTACAGTCTGTGCTTGTGCCTGTGTGATGGAGCACTTCTTAAAACTGATGAGAACGTAGCTCTCAACTGTGTGCATTTGGACAGACATTTGGGCTCCGGTAGTCTAGTGCCCCTTGTGTTAGGAATGTGAAACTGAGTTGTTTCTTTTTTTTTTTTTTTTTTGCAGGAATTTTGAGAGTTTGATTCCTGATGCCCCGGAGCTCATCCACGATTTTCTGGTGAACGAGAAAGATGCCAGCTGTAAGAGAAATGCCTTCATGATGCTGATTCACGCAGACCAGGTAAAATGGGGATAAAACGTAGAGGTTTGAGGTTTTCCCCTTCCATGTATCAAGGTGTGTCCTTCCAGTGTCAGAGGAGATATGCTTGTTTCTCTTCCCTGTGTGCTGCAGGACCGAGCACTGGACTACCTGAGCACCTGCATCGACCAGGTCCATACCTTCGGGGACATTCTGCAGCTGGTCATCGTGGAGCTAATTTACAAGGTGAAGGAGTGGGTGCTGATCTTGTAATTTGGTACCTGTGATTACAGTATCTAGATAGAACAGTCCAGAAAGACAAAATAATGTTACATACCTCATGGTCAGAAGCTATAAAGTCAGATCGAATTCCACATGCTCCTGGAAACTCCATCCTGAGGAGGGATTTAGTCAGGCACTTTTGCTGGCTGTGATCTATGTGGGGGGGGGGGGGGGGGGGGGGCGGGGGGGGGGGGGGGGGGGGGGGGGGGGGGGGCCG
>JABFEA020000021.1:3711854-3737361 GCA_019775915.2 Cyphomyrus plagiostoma | reverse complement strand
CATGGTTTTCATTCGTGTGCTCTTCCTTTTTTGGTGGGGGTTTTATTTTACCCCCCCCCCCCCCCCCCGACGGTTACATCTCCATGGTGACCACCAGTTGCTCATCAAACGCCCACCCATCCGCACAGGTGTGCCATGCAAACCCATTGGAGCGTGCCCGCTTCATCCGTTGCATCTACAACCTGCTGCAGTCCTCCAGCCCCGCTGTCAAGTACGAAGCAGCGGGGACACTGGTGACCCTCTCCAGCGCACCCACGGCCATCAAGGTACCACTGGGCCCCAATGGGCCCTGCTGAGACTCACGACTCTCCTTTATATGTTCAGTAAACTGTTAAAAAAAAGTATCATTGGGACTTCAATAGAAACCATATGCATCCAGAAATTTCCACGATGTTTTTAATTTTATTCATGTAATGTATGAAATATTAATTTCAGATTTATTTTTTAAATTTTTCTATTTTCTGTTATTTATTTAAAAAATTGGGTTTGTACATTTTTGTTTATATGGTATCTATAAGATTTGAGTGCAAGGTAATATTAATCCTTGTAATGTTTAATCTGTGAATATGTTTGTGTTTTAAGAGGGAGATTAGTAGCGATGGTTTTGGCCGTAATTTGTGTCTCCGGGTTCCAGGCAGCTGCTCAGTGCTACATTGACCTAATCATCAAGGAGAGTGATAATAACGTCAAGCTCATTGTCCTGGATCGCCTGGTTGAGCTGAAGGAGAACCCCACCCACGACCGTGTGCTCCAGGTGCCGCTGCCCTAACACTAACCCCACCCACACATGTATATGGCTGGATTTCACTGGGGCTTCAAAAACAGGAAGTGTGTGTTTTTAGTCTCTGTGCTTTTAGACTGTATCATCTTTACATTAGAGATGGTATCGCTTTTTTGTATACTGTGACTAATGTGATTTAAAGCAGGGACTGGCTTAGCAGTGACCGCTATACACTCTCCTCTCCATGAATTTCTGTCTCTTAGTTACCCTTAGTGTGTGGCCTTTGATGGACAAGCATGCCATCCCGTCACAGGGGAGGAACACGTGAAACATTTACTTCAGACATTTATACGTTAATGTGAGCTGTGGGAGAGAGTGTTTTACGTCTATAGCCTAATCTCACAAAGCAAAATGTTATTTTAATGCACAAAAACACTATTGAAGCTAAAACTACGAGACTATACTGCCTGAGTTCTCATCCCAAGTGTCGTTCCCACTGGCCTGGCTTCCCCCTAATCCCAGAGTCCCATATTCAGTCACAGTACTTACCTGTGTAATTTCCCCTTTTCACACTGTAGTTCGCACCAACTGTGTCCCTGCAGTTTGATATGTATTTATTAATGTTGAAGTCTGGCTTGGCCGCAGACGGGCCATAGGTGTATAAATCAGCAACAGTGTCGTGGTCACCTGTGTTGTGCAGGATCTGGTCATGGACATCCTGCGAGTCTTGGCAACGCCTGACTTGGAAGTCCGGAAAAAGACCCTGCAGCTGGCTTTGGACCTGGTTTCATCTCGCAACGTGGAGGAGGTGCGTGTGTTTCCCCAGGCATCTGCGTCTGTGACGTGCCTGTCGCCTCTGTCAGTGACCGCAGGAGATGGCCAGCCGTGCCAGCACATTAGAAAGTGTTTTAAAATAATTTATGTACGTTTTACTGTTCTGCTCTGGTAATTGTGCAAAGTCATAAAAGATGTCCTCTCTTCCTCGATGATGAGGACGGTGATGATGAGGATGAGCTATTCTGTTTGTTTGAGTCACACGGCAAGCCTTTTTACCCACAATGCCGTGTACCTCACAGCTCGTGATCGTACTGAAGAAGGAGGTAATCAAGACCAATAATGTGACCGAACATGAGGACACAGATAAATACAGGCAGCTGCTGGTACGGACGCTGCACTCCTGTAGCGTGCGCTTCCCCGACATGGCGGCTAACGTCATCCCCGTGGTGAGTCCGCGCCCCACTGGCTCCAGCGGGGGTCCTGCTTGGCATGGGGCCCCAGCCCCCACCGCTGGACCTGCACGGCTGCTTTCACAGGCCCTCGTAACGAATCGGTGCTGTCTGTGCTCCCTCTCAGTTGATGGAGTTCCTGAGCGACACCAACGAGGCAGCCTCCGCCAACGTGCTAGAGTTCATCAGGGAGGCCATCCAGAGGTTCGACGGTCTGCGGCCTCTCGTCTTCGAGAAGCTACTGGAGGTGTTCCACTCTATTAAGGCTGTGAAGTAAGCCGGCCACATTCACACACAAGCTCGCGGCCGCTTTTCTCTCTGAGCAGTTAGGCAGAAAGAAACCGTACCGTGAACTACATACTCTCATGAAGACACACGGGCACTCAGCCCTAGTTAGATTTTATTGGGCGTCACCGTGAAATCTGAAGGCTGAGCCTCAAAATATTACTTTCAGTTGGGGATGTAGAGATGCATCTTTCAAGTTGGTTATTAAGGTGGTATTTCAGCTGCATTGATCCTTCTTTGTATGCAATTAATACAAGTCAAGGAGTGTAATGGAGTTCCCATGGCCGTATTTGTGAATTTTCTTCAGTTAAAGAAAAAGGTTTGCATTTAGGTTATCAAAATGATTGAATAATCGATTCATGGAATTGAATCGTAGAAAAATTGGTTCGTAGCTAGCCAGCCATGAGCTCAAAATCCAGCGTGTCACTACAGAAACAGTGTTTTGTTCAGTCCCCCCCACACCATCCGCATGGCCTAGATCTCCACAGTATGGACGCTGTGTGACCATGTTGGTATTGTGGCAGGATTTTCAGGGGAGCACTGTGGATTTTGGGCGAGTACTGCTGCACCAAGGAGGACATCCAGAGCGTGATGACAGAAATCCGAAGGTCCCTAGGAGAGGTGAGGGCCATCAACAAGGCTGTAAAATTCAAAGTGCTGCCCGTTTGTGACATATAACCACACAATATGCCATATTACTGATGTAATGCACACTTACTACACAGATTAAGATGCTTAATTTCTTGTGCTTCGTGAGTCATTTACCCCCCATTGTGTCACGCGCAGATCCCGATCGTGGAGAATGAGTTAAAGAGAGAGCTGGGCGAGATCAAGCCTGAGGATGAGGCGACGGTGACCCCAGCGCAGAAACTGGTGACGGAGATGGGCACCTATGTGACTCAGAGCGCCTTGGTCTCCACAAGGCCCACTAAGAAAGATGAGGACAGGTAGAAGAGACTGTTTAGTGTGCACAGATGTAGGGTGAACTTTTGAACTCCAGAATCCCTTTCTTAGTGATTGTAATTTTGTTCCCTAAATGGTAACAGAGAATGAATTTGTTGTAGACCTCCCCTAAGGGGCTTCCTGATGGATGGGGATTTCTACGTTGCTGCTGCCTTGGCGACCACCCTGACCAAACTTGCCCTTCGCTATGTGTCTATCATCCCAGACAAAAGGAAGCAAAATGTGAGCTCTGTAGGAAACCCTTTTGTTTCTGTCTATATCTATGGCTTCACACTGCCATCTCACTCTCCGCATGGTCCCCCTGTTGCCTCCTTCCCCCCCATTTTACCCACAGTCCTTTGTGGCTGAGGCCATGCTGATCATGGCCTCCGTGCTCCACCTGGGCAAGTCGTCGCTGGCCAAGAAGCCGATCACGGACGACGACGTGGACCGCATCTCGCTGTGCATCAGGGTGCTGTCTGAGTGCTCGCCACTCATGGACGGCATCTTCAACAAGGAGTGCCGCAGGTCGCTGTCGCACATGCTGACTGTCAAGCTGGAGGAGGAGAAGCTCTCGCAGAAGGTGGGGCTCCCCGACACACTAGCAGGGATGCCGGGTCAGGACGTCTTGTTCATTTTCATTTTAGTTTTTTTAACTAGTTTGATGTGCTCCATCCATCTTCATTGCGCCTCAAACTTTTATACTCAAGCCGTTCTCTGTGAACTTGTGGACCAGTAGAGTCACTAGTGAATAAACTAGTTTGTTTTAATGCAACTGTTCACCCCCCAGCCAGGAAGTTCATGAGGAGTGCCCTGTTTTTTTATCCTTGGCTATGAGATGGATGCTCCCTTGGGTGCTAACTAGCAACAAAATACTTCAGCTCATCCTGTTTTTAATAGAGGATAAATATCTGTATTAACACAGAAGAAGCAGGGATATCATGGTAAAGTCATCCTGGAAGATTTCACTGTCCTGTAAAAACTAGCGTGAACATCTGGACAGTAAGTTCTAGGAAAGCTTGGTAGAAGAAACATTTCCAGACTAGTGAAATCCTTAACCTGTGGCACAATTTAACTCTAACAGGTTTGGTTCAAAGGTTTCTAAACTCACCTTGTCGCTCCCTGCAGAAAGAGTCAGAGAAGCGCACCGTGACAGTGCAGGCCGATGATCCCCTCACCTTCATGCAACTCACGGCCAAGAGCGAGACGGCTTCCACGGAGGACCAGTTCCAGCTCAGCCTGCTTGCAGCCATGGGCAACACGCAGAGGAAGGAGGCCGCTGACCCATCGGCCTCTAAGCTCAACAAGGTACCTGCATGTCCCTTGTGTCAAAAAGTACTATTAAATAGGGTTGCAAAAGGGCGGTAAATTTCCAGAAACTTGGGAAGATAAGCTAGGAAATTTCTGGTTCTATTTCAAGTTAGAAACATTCCATGGGAATTACTGGGAATATATGGGAAATAATGGAAAATCCCAAGATTTTTGCAACCCTATTAAAACTGGTAACTAATAATGGATATGATTTCTTTGGATCTAAAGTAAGTATTCAAGACACCTGTTCAATTTGTAATTTCGTAGGATATCTTTCTGGTTGCTAAACCTCGAGGTGTTACTGCTTCATCAGTATACGGTGATTGTTTCTGTATTTTTCCAGTAGGTGGCACTTGTGCCCAATAGTAGATGTGATTCCTAGGGTTACCTTCAGTGGTGACAATGTAACAGTACTGTTGGTCCTTCAGTCCTTGTGCTGTACCTGTTTTCAGGCTCAGTCCTTCAAAGTAATTTTACATTCTGATTAGCGCTGTTATCCTGGGGGTGATTGTACCTTTCAGGTGTCATCGTTGGACCTTCTCTGTACAAATGAACCCCAAATGACATTTGGAGACGTTGTGTTGCAGGTCACCCAGCTGACTGGGTTCTCTGATCCAGTGTACGCAGAGGCCTATGTCCACGTCAACCAGTATGACATTGTACTGGATGTGCTGGTCGTCAACCAGACCAGTGACACCCTGCAGAATTGTACGCTGGAGCTGGCCACTCTGGGTATGCTCCTTTCCCTCTGCACTATCGCGGCTCTTCATCTGTTTGTGTGCGCGTGTGTGCGTGTGTGTGTGTGTGTATGTGTGTGTACCCTCACCTCAGTGATCACAGAACGTCCACATATTTGTTTCTGTGCTTTACAATGTTTTGGAAATGTTAAGTGTGTGTTGTAAAAACAAAATTACTTGCACAAAATTGAGCTATGATTTTTGTCGTTTGTGAAATTAAAGGCAGTGGAATCATCAGCTTAAACACGTTACACAATGAACACACACAATTATATTTATTTTTTTACTTTTGTATTTTTTATATATATATATATATATATTGTATTTTTCTGAATAATATTTTTCAACCAAATCACACTGCAAACTTGCATTTAGTTGTCTGAATACTTGTACTTTGTGCAATAACAACAAAGCTGAATCTAATGTAATCTAAACACCTTTGGGTATGAAATCACTGTGCTGTAGATGGAATGTAATGCGTGACACTGACTTAGGGTGATGTGACCCCGACAGGTGACTTGAAGCTAGTGGAGAAGCCTTCCCCCCTCACACTGGCTCCCCACGACTTCACCAACATCAAGGCCAACGTCAAAGTGGCGTCCACAGAAAATGGCATCATCTTTGGAAACATAGGTTAGACCTCATTATCCCCCTCTTAGAGAAGAGAGCTGTTCCAACTCTTTCTGTATTAAGTCAGGTACGTTTATCAAGGACAATGAGCCCATTGCTCACTAAATTACTCAGTTAGGTATTTTGTTATTTAACTATAGGGTTTAGCTCCTGGCTAATTGTAGCAGAGCCCCTGTTGGGATTTGAACCTGCGGCTTGCATTTTGATTAGTGGGCTGGTTCTTTTATCCAAAGCAGTAGATGATACTTATTGCATTTATTCAGCAAGAGATTTTTTTTGTTACTTTTTGGAGCAATTGAGGTTGAGGAGCCCCTCCCGGGACCTGATGCCGTAACCTTCACATTATTAGTAACTTAGCAGTCTGCCCACCTATGCTGTCCTAACTGGGTCCCTTTGCATCCCAGTGTATGACGTGTCAGGCGCGGCCAGCGACCGGAACTGTGTGGTGCTGAGCGACATCCACATAGACATCATGGACTACATCCAGCCAGCCTCCTGCACTGACGCCGAGTTCAGACAAATGTGGGCCGAGTTTGAGTGGGAGAACAAGGTAGGCCTTCTGCAGAAAGTCCCAGGGTCACACTACCGAAAGTCTGTTGAAAACCGACACATGCCCTGCCTGCCCAGGTCACGGTGAACACCAACATCACAGACCTGTATGAGTACCTGCAGCACATCCTCTCCTCCACCAACATGAAGTGCCTGACTCCAGAGAAGGTAGTGTGCCCCCGCCCCCCATTTTTGTTAATGATACATCCGGAGTAAGTCATGGAGCGTTTCTCAATTCCAAGAATGCAAATATCGTATCTGTGTTTCGGCAAGACCAGTTTTGCTAACTTGCCTTCCAAAAACGAACTTGACATGCAATGAGTCATGGAAATGGTCTCGTTCCGGGAGGATGCAAAGCGATGCATCCTTGATACTTAGGGGCAGAGCAAGAAGGACATCCCTGTATTTTTACCACCCTCTGTACTTATTCTGTTCTTGAGAATTGGAACTTGTCTTCAGCAATGGAAGATGACGTGAAATGGGTACATGAGAGCACAAGTACGGTCCAGTACGCATTTTGAGAAACACCAGAGCTTTCTGTTGTGATCTCACTCTCTGTGTCTCACTGGTTGATAATGCTTTCAGTCTGCTGACTGATAAATACACAGCCAGTAACCACTGAGCCTCCTTATGACAGAAATTTGCATATGTGAGACACCAATAGCAGAAAAGGGGACCTTCTTGTAGCAGACAGGAACCTCAAACATGGTGCGTGGCTCTGGAGCCATGTGACTCCTGAATAAGTTCCCTGTCCTCCAGCATCATTATTATGGCTAAATAAGCTTTCATTGATGTCCTTGAGCACTTCTGCTGCAAACTGCAAGCTAATGCACTCCAACACCGCCCCCAAATAACAGGCTCTATCGGGGTTCTGTGGCTTCATGGCGGCTAACCTGTACGCTCGCTCCATCTTCGGGGAAGATGCCCTCGCCAACGTTAGCATCGAGAAGCCTGTGTACCTGGGCCCTGACGCTCCAGTGAGCGGCCACATCCGGATCCGTGCCAAGAGTCAGGTAGGCGACCCCGAGCCAGCGTTCCCAGCTTAGCCATTTGGTGCTCAGCCTCACTGACTTTGATTTAGTGCTGAGTTACATCCCCATCACAATGACATTGCTTAATGCTTAATGTTTGCTTGAGGACAGAAGAGGCCTTCCCCGTACACATCTCCTCCACTTCCGTCTTCCCAACTGAGCTGTCCTTGATATTAATTGCACAGTGGGGGTGGGGTACAGAATTAAGTGAGCCATGTAAACCAGGGGTGGGGAGGGGGGAAAACCTCAGAGATATTGCTCTGTCGATGGGACGAAATCCGATCCATCTGGAAGACATAAAACTCTAGGGCAGTGTTTGAAAGGAAAGGCTTTTTAAACATGGCTCTCCTGTTTTTCACAGGGCATGGCGTTGAGCCTTGGAGACAAAATTAACCTGTCCCAGAAGAAGACCAGCATATGAATGGACCAGAGAGGCTGTTGGTAGATAACCCTCGCCTTATGCGGACATTTCCCCTTCATGTTTCTGTTACTTGTGTCCGTGCAGATACACTTTACTATCCCCCTTCCAGCCTTCCGACTTCCCTGGTGTGCAGAAATACTGATGGATGTGATTTTGTAACTCGCTTAACTCTGTGCCTCGCAATAAAGACATCTGATTTGATCGCATTGTTGTTGTGTTTGTCATTATCCTGTTACAGCCTGATGTGTGTTTGCAGTACATGGATATGAGCACAAGGTCATTTGTCCTCGAAAGGTCACACATTCTTAACCATTTTTGTCAGCGCTCGCATTGCTATTCATCTGCTGTGTTTTATAATTTCACAATAGAAATTTTTCCTGTCGATTATTTCACAGTGTCTTTTTTTTTTTTTTATCCAGAGAAAATTTGAAAGTTGTTGTTTGTGGGCATCGCTGTGGCCAGACTTTTTAGGTGTAGACCAGGGTTATTCAACTTGCGGTCCTCGAGGTCCGAGCACTGCTGGTTTTCCAGCCTTCCTTTACCTATCAGTCAGGTGCGAAGCCTCTGACCAATCAGAATCAATAATTATTAAACAACTACCTGGGAGAACTGAAAACACGGCCTGGATTTGGAATCGAGGTTCAGAGTTGAAGAACCCTGGTGTAGACTGACACATGCTGAAGGTACCATTGAGGTCTGTATGGTATTGCCAACATATACAGACCTCTGGAGAGAGGCCTACACACATGAGTGAACATGGGTCTCGAGTGGTTACGGTGCCTGATGCAAGGGGAACAGAACGTGGGCATGGTGCAAATTCTAATAAGTGCTAGAGGGATCTCAGCAGTTGGTGCCTAGTGCCTTTGTGGACGAAATATGATCGAAACCAGTGAGGTGGCTAGTGTTGCACTTCATGAAGGTTCACAGCAGTATCAGCATCATCTCTGGACTTCCACTCATTAAAAGCATGAATAGTATCAACTTAAGTACCGTAATAAGGAGAGGTGGCGTGGATCTGTCCAAAAACACATACTTGCACAATAAGTACTGAATTTCTTCAGTTGCTTGAACTCCACCATTAATGTAGTGCGTGCAGAATGTATGCATGAGAACAGTATGCATGGCAGCTGCCATCTCGCATATTACATGGCCCGAATGTTTACCAGTAATGTAGTTTGGCCTCTGTGAAAGTTAAAAACTGTTAAGTATCAATGAAAAAACATATGTATACATATTCAAGTTGACATGTAAGTGACAACATGTAAGTTGTTTTCCCACTATAATTTGCACAGAGATGGAACTTCCTCCACCACTTTCATAAAAATTTCTGAAAAAGCAGTGTTCTTGGTCTTTGGTCATAGCTCCCTTTGCCTTATAGGATAAAAATAATGTGTACTGGTTGCACTCTTCATAATTTTGCAGAATGTAGTATGTCATCCGGATACTGTTTGCCTACTTAGCCATACTATACATCGCATACTATATTTGGCCTACTACATACTATACAACACATACTATACAACTATGCAATTTTGAACACACCTGGTTTCTTTCAACAGTAAAGTATCTTTCACTTTCCTCCCAGTTAATTATGTCAAGCACTATTGCAAGGTCCGTACTGGCAATGGTCTGTGTATGCTAGCCTTTGGTTCCAAAGGTTTGCTAATAAAAATAAGGGTTTCATAAAGATTTATTTATGGTGCTACTGGTGGGTAGCACCACTGCCTCTCATCGTCAGTGTTTGAATGCATATTTCCTTCCACAATCCAAAAACACGCTGTTAAGCAAACTGTGTCTCTAAATTACCCAGAGAGAATGTTTGTGTGTGTAGTTACGTGTGCACACACATGGACCGGTGTCCCCTATCTTGTGCCATAAGTTTTATGAGCTAGAGTCTTGGCTCACAGTGAGCCCATACAGGGTAAGTGGGTGAAAAAATGGGTGGGCGTTCTAATTTTTAAAGTCTGTTCATTTTTTTTAAGCCTTAGTTACGATCTGACATTCAGCCAAGTGCTTGTGCTTAAGTCTGGTGGCAATAGCCCACATGCCAGTATTCCTGTTTCCTGACACTGAAATCTGCACTGGCCACAACTTTAAGAACTGATCCCTCCAATCCTCGTAAATCCACAGCTAACTTTGGGGATCATAATTTAGTCTAGTAGTCAGAAATGCATCTGCTATTCTATTGGACGGATTGGTGTGGTTAGCAATTAAGTCTAAAAGGTTAACAGACTCTCTGCTTTGATTCCATCCGTGTTGCCTGGTTAAGGGCTGATTTACGACTCTGGTTGACAGCTGTGCTCTCCAGGCCCTGAGCATTAACCTCTGCACTACACCCCCCACGTTCCACTGACCACCTGCAGATCGAACACCAGTGTCTCCTCACTCAGGACAGCCAGCACATTGCTGGTGCTTTAGGTCACATGACCCATATTTAATCTTCCCAGTCATTCTAATAATTGATTCTTTCTCGTAAGGATTGTTTTGAATTCGGCTTCATTTTTTTCTTACAATATTAGTATTCTTGCTGGGTTTTGAACCTTAAAGTATAGCCTTGGATCTATTTGTCCCACCCCCTACATAATTTGATTATGAAGAAGCATAATCAAAGATATATTCATCACACGCAGAGAGAACATTAACTCCAGGAAGCTGTAACTGATTGGAAATCTTTACTCGATTACCAAGCTCTCTCACACGTGTTTAGCTTAAACCTCTTGAATCTCCCTCTTTCTCTCCTGCTTATGAACTTTGTCAGGAACAACGGATGCGAGACACCGACTCCCTGGCCTGTATATGGAAATGCATGCTCATTTTCTTGGGTGTAGATGAAATTTTCCACAGTTCAGTCCTCTTCCCCAAATTTAAAGTGCACGTTTACTTGCTGGGTTTTAAATTACAGTGCCATGTGTTTTAAATGCTGCTTTATTCCTGTGAAATTACCTTTGATTTTCAAAAAAGAATGCTTTTGGATGGATGACATGGTACCTTTCTAAATGGGATTAATATGCATTCTCAGGAATGAGGCCGCATGCATCAGATTGCACTCCCCATTCCGAGTTCAGATGTTGCTGCTGTTGGAACAGGCCAGAGACTGTAAATGTTCCCAAAATGCAGGGGTACATGACAAGGCTCGATTCTCATTTTGCTCTGCCTAGGTGCTGGTTTTGCCTAATTGGTGGAGTGCATGGTTTACTGAATAAGGTGAGTGGCTCCGTGGGCTAAATTGATGAGCTTGTAAACAGAAGGTTGTTGGTTCAAGCCCTGGCTTTGACAGGACAGTCCCATGTCTGTGGGCACTTGAGTAGGGCCCCCTGGCTCCAAGGGTGCAATATTATAACTGACCCTATGTTGTGGACCCCCCCCCCCCAACTTTCGAGATGTGATTGGCAAAGAGAAGCATTCCAATGTAGTTGTGCAAATAAAGATGATTGTTTGTTGTTGTTGTGTGGGATTATGTCCAATAGGGCATTTGAGTGACTCCAGTATTAGGGTTCTTGAAAGACACTTGAAGCCCAGACTGAGCAGTTTATGTCAACTTCTCTTACTTCTAATTGACTTCCTATGAATAAACTTCCTATGTGATCCAACGGCCCCACCCCCCAGCCAAGCCCCCAGAGGGAGGTGGGTTGTTAACTGCCTCTCTTGTTGTGAGCTCAGGCATTCCTAAAGGTAACAAGGGATTGGGAATTAAATGAAATTCCTCAGATTCCTGAAGAGGCCGTGTCACAGTTGTAGGAGTGCTTTGGAATTTGGCCAGTCGCCTAATGGCAAGAGCTGGATCATTCAGAGCCTTCTGGAAAGTGAAAATGAGGGCATCAAAAAAAAACTGATGATAAATGGGCAAATGCAAAAGAGCAGAAAGAAGCTACATGGCAATAATGTTCTCAGATGGCACGAGGCCAGGAGAAAATACATATTCAGCAGAGGCAGGGTTTTCCAAGGGCTTTGCCAAGGATTTACTCCCCTGGCTGAGCCCCTAGCGAGAAGTGAGAGCATCAGCCGCCCTACTAACCTCTAGCAGTCAATTCTTATGTTCTGCTCTAAAATACCTGCTGATGGTAAGTGTGATGTCAGTGTCCCGGTGTGCAAACAAGGAGCTGTCCTTGCCTTTGTTCCTCAGCATCTTAGCTTTCATGCATGTGCACACTTCATCAAGTTAGCGTTCATCGACAACCGTCTTGGCGTTTCTCTGAAGTCAGACTCAGCTCTGCGCTCCCTGTTCAATGGGTATTTATAGGATTTTACCCAACAGGGAGTATCGCGTTAAGTACTAGCAGTATTTTGATGCAAGCCACGTAAAACAACAAATTTAGACATGACCCTCAGTGACAACAGCTGAGATCCTCCCCAAGTCTCTGGTAGTAAGCATGTGTCCCACCTCCCTGACCCATGATGGTGTCAGTCGAAGGCTGTTTGAAACATTGTTACCAAGAGTACAATGAAGAGCTGAGATACCTGAGCCAGGCAAATGATTTATGACTATTCACCCTTATTGTGAGTGATTTCACAGCACACGTTACATGGCAAGATTCAGCAACAAGCCATAAATACTTGAGGCCAAAATATAATTTTAAAATGGTTCTTTTTCACTTCAGTGAGTAAGGATTTGACTATTTTCTATAATACTGTAATTTTATTCAATTTTAGTGCCTGGGCCTTAAGATTGCAGTATCCTTACGTAATGACGTCAGTAATCTGTTTAAAACACTATTAGATCATTCTAAGCTGCGCATGTGAGATGTAAATGCGTGGCTAAAAACAGAAGAGGCTCTAATAAAAGACCGGTGAAAATATGAACGCAACTAATGGCATTAATGTTGGTTAGTATATTCTGGGTCTTTGGCAGCGCCCCACCACACAAGTAACACTGCACGGTGCTGAGTCTAATAAGAACCATTAACAAAAAGCCTGAACTGACTACCCAGTTCATTTGAATAGTTGGTAATACACGCTGCATGCCAGGCAGACTGTAATGCTGCTCACGTCAGCTCTCACATGCATGGAAATCGGCGGGACGCTTAGACTGCCAGAACTAAGCATGAAAACAAAGACACCTTAAATAACGGCGCATTAGTTACACATCTTTAATTACTCCAAAAGTACACAGAAATTGTAAAAAAATGGTACCCTTGTAACTGGACCTGATAAGGTACAGAAACAGGTACAGTCTTTAAGGAACATCCAAAATGTACAGCTAGGGTACAATTGGCAGGCCCTTGAGGGTACAGCGCCAATAACAAGCAAGGGTAAAAATTTAAGGATCCTGTCTGCAACTATGAATATATAATAATGCTTTCAAATATAAAAGTTGCATCTCCTGTGACTTTTAATCTCCTGAAACTAATGTGTGCTCTGTACTCCGCCGTTTAATAAAAGTAGAATGTTAGGACAAGAATTTCGTTGATTTTTTTTTTTTTAATGAAAATCACTATAAAAATTATATATAGGCCTAATTGTGTTTTTTTTTTTATCTTGAACGATTAACATTAATCACCAGTATGTGAGTGCAGAATCCGTACAACCACCACAGCAACTTTTTCTGTGAAATTTGTGTAAAGTGATAAACTGGCAGCGTCACCGTATTTCAAAACCGAAAATGAATCAAAGTTGTCTCTCAGATATTGTCATAGGCTCATGTATATTCATAAAGTGCTCCTAGCCGAGAGAAGGGCCTCTAGCGACGGCCATTTGTAGTGAGGGAGCCTCTCCGCCCCACATCTCACTGCCGCGGAGCGTCTTCATAGCAGCGCCTATGGACTGAGACGGGCGCAGTCTCTCGGTGCGCTTCGAAAAGGGAAACCATCACTACGGCGTGCTCTTTACAAGCGGATTTCGGTTTTTCCTCCATTATTTAGAAGGGGTTTATTCTTTTGCGGTCTTTAAGCAGAAGGCCTGATCGTGCAGTATAAAGGTGTGCGTTCATCGGTTGTTGAAGACAGCGGCGAGTGCGGCAGCGTGTCCCCGATGGCAGGGTGGAAAGACGGATCGGTGCAGGAGAAGTATCGGCTGGTCGTGGTGGGAGGCGGCGGCGTCGGAAAGTCCGCTTTAACTATCCAATTCATCCAGGTCAGTAAAGGCTCGCCGCCTTGCACGGTTGTCGAGCTGCGTCTGTGCGAGTCGGGGTTTAAAGGGGTGGATCTTGCTGGGAAAAGGGGTCCCCAGTAAGGGGGCTTATTTTCTACGGTAGATTGGGCCTGTATCACAGTTAAGGTTCGGTTTACAAAAAAAGCGAGAAATTGTTTCAAAAATAGAAAAGTTTCCGATTTTGAAAGTAAGCCAAGTCTACCGTTATAATACATTAACTATAGGTGGGGAAGAAATGCAGAGTTTTGACACATTTACAAAGACTTTCACGCTTTCAACTCGTATGGCACATTGTACATCAGGTTGTTCGACTTAAATACATGATGAGTTTTACTATTTAAATACTTGAACGATATATTAGTTATCTTTAGTTTCTTTATAAGACCGCGTGTGACATATATCTAGGCTACGCACAGTACATGCATACATGTATACATAACCTAGATACATACATATTTATGGATTATTTATGGATTATTTTCTGATATTCAAGGGACTAAGGAGTGATAAACGGAGTGTGCATGAGTGATGTATGACAGTGTGAAAGCTTGTATTACGGCCCCAAATTAAATGATTTGCTAAAACAATTTTGTAACCATTAATCATTCTCAGAAATCGTCTAACTTCCCCACGGTGTTTTTTTTTGTCCTCACTCGCAAAGCGGTATAAACATTTAAACATAGTTTTTTTTTATTAAGAAGGGAAAACTGAGTTTTGTTTTTTGCTCTCCGGTTGGGTTTACGGACATGGCGAAATAAAACCTTAAGGTCCAATTCAATCAGTAATGCGATGCTCTTTAATGGAAAAGTTTCTAGCCCATTAACTGTTAGAATGTTTGTCGACATCGGTTTATATCCGAAAAGTCTTGAAAAGGGATCGTGTAGCTTTCTTCTTTGGCACAAATATGTAAATATTTTCCCGTACCTTAAATAAATCCCAATGAAAAATAGAACGTACGTGCCACACCCACTATACGAACGCCTGGACATTGTAGCCACAATAATTTGGTATAGGATACTTTTGTGCCTCAGTAAAGTAATACATATAAATATAATTACATGTGCGCAAATTACTTTATGTGGGAAAAAATATGCATGTTATAAAGATATGATGTGAGGTTCTGTGTCCGTTTAACATAGCCCGTTGGTTTGCGTATAAATGAAAGGCTTTCTTGATGTCATGTTGTCATTGTATTTTTGGTATGATTTTTATAAACAGAAAAGTGCGTTTTGCGACATCAGCTAGCAGTCCTTTTGTCTGAAGCAGCTGTACTCCCTAACAGCTGTACAGTGCAGCCCAGTTGTCCTGAGTCACCCTGTCACAGACGCCAGACATTCCAGGGGACAGCCACCAAGCACGTTGCTATATGGCTATGTAGAGTTAAAAAAGCGAGCAGTCACTTAATTTTTATTTCACTTGTGGATTCCGTCCAGTGTTTAAAGCGGCAGTGTCCAGCTCCCAGATGCCCCCAGCTGATGAATCCAATTCACCCAAACTGCTGGTGAAATTGTAACATTGTTAATGTAGTTGCTTAGCTGTGTTTCTCAATGTAATTGACTGTTTGAAAAATGTACTGCAAACTTGGACATATTGTAGTTATGTGAGTAGTGAGGAATGTAGTCTTTTTTTCCCCAGGGGTTACACACATACACATGATGTAGAGTACCAGTGTAGCGCCGTGTTGCATGTTAAACGGTTTAATTCATCACTCATATTAAATTTATTAATATTACCAAAGTTTTTGGTTTTCATGGCTAAAATTGCCCAGAATGGACTTTATTATTCAAAGCTTAAATACTAGAAAAAACACTAATATGAATAAGTATTTTGTTTTGCTCTGAAATGATCTCAGCGTCTCACATGCCTTATTGCTAATATGATGTGGGCTGCGGGACGACACACACACACACACACACACACACACACACACACACTAATATCCTCGGGTTGTTTGCTGCTGTTTTGTCTCCTTAGTCGTTTTATAACCTGGGCAGCCAGAACATGAGGTCTACAGCTGAACAATAAGCTCCTTATAGCCATTGTGGTTTTAATAAATTAAAACTGCGATCATTTTGGTCAATATTGAGATCACGATTATTTAACATGAATGGAAATATCATGCATGTATTGAACTTTAAAAAAACTTGTCTTTTTATTAGTGGACTTCCTTGAACTGTGAATATAATTCAACCGAGAAACAAATGAAAAGGGGCTGGATGTATAACAGAGGATAAAACGGTAGGATGCTGTGAAACGAAATGTGGCATGACAGTCGTTTTTTTAGTTTGTTTTGATAATCATTGGAAGCAAATTGTAATTGAATTTAAAATTCAATTAATTTCCCAGCCCTAGTCTAGGATTTTTGTAACTCCACATCCATATTAAATAGCAGGAGGCAGTAGCATCTAGCATTATTTGAGAAATTCTGATAGTAATTCTGATCATGCCATGATCATGCCATTTCTAGTCTAAGTCCTCTAGCTCACTGTTACACGAGTCCTGTGGTTTCGGAAATGGTGTTTATATTTGATCCTTGTTCAGTTAATGACCGTGGAACAGCTGAAATCCAAGCACTGGATAAGGCTGTCACTGTGCAGGCCTGGATAGTCCCTACAGACCTCTCTGATAAGTGTGGGAAATCATGAGACACTGTTTACATCAGTGGGTCAGGAGCATGTTGGTGAGTTTTGGCATCAGTTCCTTGGACGTAAACGCAGTTAAACCTTCTGTATGTCAGCCTTTCTTGTGGGGAAGCCAGAACGAATTTTGTCATGTTGAAGATACAATGAAGTTTAACTTCTTCATCCTCATTTCCTCTTCCCGCTTAATGTTTGTCCTCGTGGGAACGTGTTCAAAATCTGACCAGGACAGGAAGTTTTGGATTCTTAAAGCTAGAGTGAACATCCCTGTATGCCAGATCCCCCGATTCTTCATCGTGATTGGAAGATCAATGGGATTACTCAGCAGTGGAGAGTTTCATGATGATTTTTCAATGTTGCTATGCCAATGAAAAAGAGAGGATCAATATTTATCTTGATTAAGTAAAGTGGTTACCTACTTAATGGACAAAGGTTTTTAGAGTGAATCCAAGAAAGGCTTCTGTTATACGTCTTCAGTGGAGGAGGTGTACTTTTTATCTTTGGTCTGCAGCTGTTCTTGTTATGTTGCAAACAGCTGAATCCAGAGGCAGATATCCTGCAAGTGTCCTGGGTTATCTGTGTCTCTTGCTCTTGAATAGGGTCTCGAGAGGGGGTGGCCCTCGGCCCTTGTCCCCTTGCTCTCTGGCCCCGCTGGGGCTGGTTGTGATTACGGATATGTGAGGTCATCTTCCAAGCATGCGACTCTGGTCAGTAAATTGAATAAATATAGATCAGCTGTGAGCGATGGAAGCTACTGAGAGGTGCAGGCGTATCTCCTCATGCGATGAATGTGGAAAGATGCAGCTTGTAAGTGTGGCGGGGGGGGGGGGGGGGGGGTTGATAACAATCCAAGTAATGAGCTGCCGATGCACAATAATCCGTTAATATAAACCCCAAAAATTTTCAAGCTTTTGTTTATATGAGGCTTTGGGTTTCGGCCCTTTATCAGAAACTGATGCATCTCACACTACATGTTATGTATGAGAAGATGTTGTTTTCAGTTCGACAGAATTTGCAGGCAATTTCATTAACGCATGTTTTTTTTTTTTTTAAATAAAATGATTGATATATAGAGGAGTACGCTTAATACTCTCATGATAAACTGAGTGGTGTTCAGTATGTAACAACAACATCCATCATGTATTGTCATTTTTAATGCTTGGCACATGGAATAAATACATTTTGAAAACCGTGCAGCTTAAATTTGCTGTCTGGATTTTCCCAACATGTGAGTGGTTATGTATGGAAATTATTGCCGAATTTAGATTTGGGGAGTGTTTGTGCGTGTTTGTGCGTGTGTGTGTGTGGGGGGGGTGGGGGTGTCACCTGTGGATTTCTCACACTGGCTACAGTGTAGGCAGGCCTTGATTACGCACCATCACTGCAATGCATTTAATCAGTCTGAGGAGGGGGGTGAAACTAGCAATTTTTTGGGCTATTTCTCCTTGAGGAACTAGGGAACAGATTATGACTTTGCTGATTTCATACCTACTGCAGCTAGCTAGTCGGCAGCTCAAGCGGAATCTGTGCTCTGAGGAGAGGACTTGGGTCACATGACGGAAAGGAGCCAATCATTAAGCGGCAGTGTTGGCGCCTGCTTGCATGGCCATGCACAGCTTAATGACACGATGTGCTCTGGGGAACTGGCTTTGGGGTAAACATTGCTCATGCTCGCATGTGGTCTGGCTGTGGGTTATGCCCACATTTCAGTGAGTTTTGGAATGATTTCTGTTAGATATGTTCTTTCCGGATGGTTCTTCTCTGCTCCCTGCTGTTATGTACAAAATGAACAGTCCATAAAATAAAATTGCAAATTAATTTGGCCAGTCATGTCATAGTGAGCTAGCTAATATGCCTAAAACCCCTTGCATAAATACTGTAAAATGGACTAGGAGTTCATGTCCTGTAATGGTACCTGTTTGAGTTGCCTTTAGACCAGAGGTTCATGCCTCTGGTCTTTTAGAGGTACTGTATTAGAATACAGGTAAAAGCCCCTGGGTGATTTTCAAAGTTCTAAAAGCCACCGGGAGGCAAAGAGGCAGACATGCAGCCCCAGGGGGGATGCGCCCATCATCGGAGCCCCGGCACTAATATGTCAACAGACAGCCCATTCCTTACTCTGTCACTGTCCTCCTCGAAGCCACCACCAGAGCCAGATTTAAAGAAGAGCAGAAAGGGACTCTCACCATCTTCCAACATGGGAATGCTGTGGGTACCAGAAGGTCAGGATAAAGTTGCCTGTGGTGACCTTTAGATGCCTGTCAGAGCATAGATCAAGTTTCAGTATATCTGCTTGGAGACTGGAGAAGCTTTATCTACAATGTTTTGTCAGGAGTGTAGATTTAACTGATTCACACTGATTTTGTCTGGGGAGGGAGTGTTTGTCCATTTCGTTTACACCTTTCTTCTGATACGTCACATTTAAAGTGTGCATTTATATATGCTTTTTGTTTGATTTGTAATTTCCTGCTCTTTCAAAGGCTATTTAAATTTAATTAGCTTGACACACACCCACTTGTATCAGCAATAGACTGCTGAAAATAAGGTAATGTAATGAGAAACTAAAGAAAAAAGCTTGTTTGAATGTGGACGAGGTGGAATATTTACTACACTTTAACTGCTTCGCTGTTGTCTTGGTAGGAAAACGGAGACTTTGACGAGAACACACGCTTTATACATTGTTTTTTTTTGTAACTGCTTTTGTTCTGAAGTGACATCAAAACGCACCGTAAAAAGAAAGTAACGCAGAAAATGTGCGGCTTGCACTTGGCTGACGCAAACTAACACTTCAAACATTGTTTTGAGAAAGAACGTCTGAGCCTCAGTTTGGGGAATTTTTGTTGGTTAATTTCACGTCTGCAAGATGTGAAATTAACACATCGACTTGCCCTTTTCAGTTCGGATAACACTCTACTGATACCTCAGGTAGTATAGTGAATGGATAGAAGCAGGGCTGGATCCTGTTGTGTCTCAGAAGGCCCAGCTGAGAGGTCCCACAAAGAGCAGAGATGTCTGCCGTGGGAGCTGTTGGGTGTCACCCTGACGGTTTCTCAGTTGTGATCAGCAGCGACCCATATAGTGGGGAAATAACCATAGTTCTCACTGTGGTTTCTTTATCTCAAAGCTACAGGGGACAATAAGAGGCGGTATTGCCTTCATCTTGTGAACACCCACTCATAAACACCTGACTGCACTGGCGAGTCGAGGCGTCTGATTGAACCACGCAGTTAAATTTCAGATTAAATGCTTTATGATGATAAAAAAAACCACTGGGGGAGAGATTTTGGTTGTTTTTTACATGTTTAACCAAGTGTTCTTTGTTAGCTCAACTTAGTCGTCTCCTTGAGGGTACATACGTTTGTAAGGTGCGGTGGGGGTGGGGGAGGGTGTTTGTTTCTCCCCTGCTTTCATTCATTTCCAGAAGGTGCTAATTACAGAGGAGCCTTGTTCAGGCTCCGGAGCCGGACAGCTGTGTGAAGGCTTTGCAGATGTGCCCTGAAATTCTCTCATTTTTATCATTGGCTCCCCAGCTTCAGGAATGCCACCCATAATTACCAATGGTTCCCTGGTCACGTGTCCCACCAGGCCAAGGCTGGGTCTGTGAAGCCAGACTCTGGGGCCTGACAGAGGCTGGTTGCTGAATGGCTGAGCTGGGGGCCTTAACTTGTGAAGAGCTACCACGTCTTTCTCCATTTGCCCCCACACTCATACGTAACCCCCCTCCCCCCAAATAATAATCAATCTCTGTCAGTGCTGTTCTGAATGACCAATAAGCATGTGAGAGAGTAATTTTTCTTTCGGATGTGACCTGTTTTGCGCCAAACTCTCGACCAGCATGCTTGTACTTCTTGACAAGCCAGTGAATGACCCAGCATTCGCACGGGACGTTCTGTTCATGAAGAACATCGTCTCTGTGCTCAGCATGTCTTGGGGATAGCCTGTGCATTATCTCTGCAGAAGTCACTCAAGCGGACTCTCACTGACTGTGGAATGCACGTGATGTGGAGCTGACGTGTGACCAGGCCGACTGATGTGAGCTGGCAGAGATGTGTGGCCGTTAGGCCCCAAAACAGTAGCTCCGGAAGGAGCCTGTTACTACCATCTTTGGCTGACAGGTGCACAAACCTGTATCACCTCAAAATTACTTCAGAGTCCATGTTTTAGGAAAGTATTAGCTCTGATTTTAGGTGTCCATCAGAAGGTCCCGTATTCTTTGGATTTGTCAAGCCCCAGACTTTATTTATTGACAGTTTATTGACTCTCAGTATTAAGTATGTGAGAAAGAACATCTCATTTTGATAGATGTGACTTAGTATTTTTTTCAAAACAGGAAAATGATGTTAGAAACAATCTGTGTTCTGCTTAACTGCTCACTGAATGCAAAATTCTGTCGGTGGCATTTTCTGCTGGCATTTGGCTTTGCTGCGTTCAGGACTTTTTGGCATTTCTGAGGGGGGGACATAGCTAGCCCTTACTGGCAGTGAGGAGACATGCTAAAGGAACGTGGGCTGCCTGGCGCTTGTCACCTAAGAGGGCTCACATCTCAGCTTATTGCTGCCTGCTGTCGGTTTGTAGACTGATATATTAAGACGCTAGATCTTCATCAATTTCAATACACTTTCATTCACTTACTTTACATGTCTGTCATGTGGTGATGTGAATACATTCACAGTATTTAAACAGATAAGATGTTCCTGTTGGTGGTTAGATATTATCACAATCAGGTGAGTATCTTCTGAATAATTGCAGAGAATTTATGTGGTTGGTGCTGTTATATGGCATTTATATATGTGTCAAGTGTCTCGGAAAGAGCTCTCTGTGTGGCTCTGTGATGGATTGAGGTTCCTGTCTTCCGGACACTGCTGTGCCCCCAATATCCCCAGCACAGACCACGGTCAGATTTAAAACTGATGGATGTGTTTATGTAACATGCGAGCATGTTGATCTACTTGAAAATTAAAAACCTGACTGCGGGCAGCACATGAAGGCTCCCGGAGCCCTTGGAAGGATCCCAGCGGCGCCCACGTGTGGCCTCTGGTTGGGAATCACCGAAGGGCACTCGCCTCCCGACCCGGAGTCTCCTTTGTGTTTGAGGAGAAGAAGAAGAAGAAGAAGAAGAAGAAGAAAAAAACATGCAAGCCAGATTTGAAAGTCACCTGGGAGAGGCTGGGGTGACGATTCCTGGACAAAATGTGTCACACATGAGTCCCAAGAACAGTCCGAGGCACGGGTGTTGCGGAGGGCTGCTCCCAACCCCCATATGCTCCTGACTTGTCACGGTTTTGTAATCTCCGCAACCTTTCCTCACCCTTTATCGATGGGTGTATTACGGCTGAGCAGATAAAGGGAAAGTTTTTTTTTTTGTAGCATTTTCTGTATCATTGCTTTTCAGAAGTAGGATGTCCTTGGCGAGATACTTTGCTAAAGTTAAACACCTTTGTGGATTTTATCAATTATTTTCTACCTTTAATTTTTGCTGATTATACTTTCTGCTTATTAAATATGATTTCAGTGAAGCATATCACACAGATTATGCATAATCTCTGAACATCAATCTTTTGCCATATATGTTGAGTTTTTTTTTGACTTTGGAGTTACCCTGAATACCTTTGAGAAAATATTATGTTATTCAGGCAAGAATGTATTTCGATAATGTGTGATTAATAATAGAACGTAACCAACCAGTGAGTGTAGATAACATGGAGATCCGGTTAGTAAGCATCACATCATGTTTAGCTTAATCCAGATGATTTGGAACGATTGCCTGCATATTTTTTGAGTGCACATTGTCAAAAATGCCTGTTTCAATAATCCACTTTTCAGCAGCTTTGTAATACCTTAATCCTGACCCAGGGGAATGGGGGACACCTTCTGCGCGGTTCTGATCCAAACGTGTGGGTTGGCCCACACCTATGTCTCCCCCTCAGTGTTCACTGCAGGTGTGGGGGGCTGAGGGTTGGGGGGTGGCGGGAAATGTGTGGTGTTTTCTTTGATACCCCACCAAGCTGTTGGGGCCCGTTTCAGAATGAGCTGGTATCGTGACCCGCATCTCTGTTTCAGAAAAAACAAGACAGGGTTGGAAATGAGTCATAGCTGTTTATACTCACTGCTTCACTTCTCTGGCTATCCTGTGTGGGCAGCCAGCAGACATTAACACTGCTTTTTATTACCAATACACTGTATTTCTGCCCCCCCCCCCCCATTCCAGAAATCAGACCCCCTGAGTCTTCGAACCACCAAGGTTAATATGCTTAATATGCATATTATTTATATATTCCTATATTAATCGACTAAAAGCCTCTGTGTTTGTTTTCTAGCAATAAATAATAGTAAGAACTAACTTAACACATGAAAAACTATCGCATGACTCATTTATTGCTGTGATGATCATCGATTCTAATCTATGATCTGCTGAGGTAGCTTCATAATTTCCACAAAATATTGTGGTACGAAATGTTTCATTTCAAATTCTTATGCTATAAAAATGCAGCCTAACCAAATCTAGAATATTAATACTTCTTTCTCTTCTGTTCAGTGGGTGCCACTTTACAATAAGGCTACCCATATAAAGGGTTTATGAATAGTTTAGAATTTGGTTATTAATTAGGTTGAAACACTTTGTAAATTATTAATAGACAATTTTAAACAAGTTATAACACTGCTTTCATTTTATTCATGAGTTACTTCCATTTACATGTCGGAAAAGGGAGCCTTATTGTAAAGTGGTACTGTTCAGTGTGTTGAATAATTTTTATCTCTGTTCAGAAGTGTCTATTTCTATGCAGTCAGCGTCCCTGGCTCTGTTTACAGAGAGACTTGATTGAAGGTGCTTTTCAAAGATGCACTGCCAGTTAATAATATGTATCGGGCAAAATACATTTTTTAGCATGTGACATAAAAGTTTTAGATATACTATTGCTGCAAAGTAATGAAGGGGTAAAGGAGTGTATGGGGTGTTATGTTCAAGGTGGAAAATTATGGTTTTAATAATACTTTTTATTTCTAATCGTAATGGAACCTTTTAGTGCAGTGTTTTATGTTTTACATTTTGTTGAGTGACTGGGACTGTACTGGATAAGCAGATGGATGGAGTGATGATTTTTATTCAGTGTAGGCTGACGCAAGTCATTGGGTCTGAAAAAATGCGAAAATTCTGCTTTTTTTCCCCACACTTCATTTTTGTTAGCAAGATGAGTAACTGTTAAAAGTGGGTGATTATTGAAGAAAGATACGAGATATGGATCTTGATTATGTCGTTAGGGGAAGCTGAGGTGTCCGTTGAATAACTGTTTTCATTGAAAATGTGCATCCGTCAAATAAATATCTAGAGACTTACGTGGGTAAACGCTGGATTCTGTGGAATCTGAGAATTCTCAGATTGCTCTGAAATAAACTACTTAATCAGTTTTTGGGCAGTGCTGTTCACAATGTTTAAGTGATTAGATCAGTAGTGTACCTCTGTTTAGGAATCTAGCAAGGAATTCAGATGTAGCCTCATGCTGGTGAGGTAATACCGCTGTGAGAAGCTGAGATGTAGAGATGGGGAGAAGAGTTACTGCACATGGGAGAATGGAGGGTGGAGGGTGGTCATTCTCCATCTTCCCAAGCCTCCTCCACACCCAAGCAGCTGCTATAGGCCTGGCTGGAGATAAATCTGGCTAGCAGTCTGCACAGAAGAGGCTGAGCTTGGCACACCAGTCATCTGTCTTTCTTCTATAACCGTTTATCTTGTGTCACGGAGAGCTTGGTATCTGTCTCAGGAAGTGCAGGGCACAAGGCTGGACATGGCAGTCCATCACCTTGACGAAGCAGACTGTAGATGTTTCGTATGGTTGTCATGTCTCTCTGATGTGATGAGGAATTGCGTCTAATGTGCAGTCCAGTATGAATGGGGGAAAATGTAATGCATCTGCTTTGGTCAAGCACATGCACTGTTCTTCCCCATTAATCTGAGTTGACGGTTCAGACCTCTGCAGTTTCGGTCGTCCTGTAGGAGCAGCATCCTTCTCCTCATCAGTGTCATGCTAGGTGAGCATTGTGCTGCTGAAGAAAATGTCTAATGTCATTTCCAAAAGGACACTTTTTTTTTTTTCCCGATAAGCTTCTTGTTTTTATTAAAAACCCTATGCTCATGGTAACTAAATGCTCTCTTAGTAGGGACAGGGTCTCCGGCAAGGGGCACCGTGGATGGCGTCCTAGTTGAATATCTGTCCAATGTTTCCCCTACCATTATATTATATACCATTATACCCCCAATGGCACCTCCCGTCCCCCCCTTGAAGGTCAAGTTAATTTTATTTAATTTTATTTTCTATATAGCGCCAGATCACAACAGAAGCCATTTACGGTTACCTTAACTGTAGAACAGGTCTATACACTGTCCTTTTATTAAACAAACTAAATAGCCTTGTTATTTATTTTATTTACACAACAGCTTGTCATTTTTGTCTCTACATGGTAACGTGTTTGTAATTCTCCTCTGCCCTCTGTATTGCACATGGCGGAGTTCCACCCCGATGTCGAGCGCACACACACACACAGGAGAGCACTCACACACACAGGTGAGCACACACACACACACAGGTGAGCACACACACACACACAGGTGAGCACACACACACACACAGGTGAGCACACACACACACAAGGAGAGCACACACACACACAAGGAGAGCACACACACACCAGTGGACAGAGAGCGCGCGTCAGAAAATATGTCAGCCAAAGCTGTAAACGTAGGGGAAACATTGCTGGCCATACATTATCTGTAACTGCTTGTTCTATTTATCCCAGAGGTCATTCACACGCATGAGCTCGCCTAGGGGCAATTTACTGACTCCAGTGACTGGTGATCAGTGGCGGTTCTAGGATTTTTCTGTAACAGGGGCCATTAAGGGGCCACATGTTACATTCAGGGGCCAAGTACAG